>CM050904.1:5670000-6272500 GCA_027726005.1 Juncus effusus | reverse complement strand
CCCTACATTATCCCTAAATTGCAAAAAAAATCTGTCGTATTGGAAATTGAAAAAAACAACTTGTATTATTGATAACTTCAGGGGCTCAGGGGCTTATTTGCGATTTCCAATAAGGCAGGGGCTGTTTTGCAATTTAAGGACAAAGAGGGGCTTTTTTGCAAATTTCCCAAATCTAAACTAAGCATGGACCAAATAAATATGAAAGACCCAAATTCATAGATTCATTCATGCAACACATATTCATTCAGGTTTCGGAGGGTTTGGTATTGTGTATCAAAGAACAAACAGAAATAGCAAGATATGAAAACTATCCAATCAAAGTAATCAAAACTACATATTTAATCTAGAAAGAACCCACGGAGATGCATACAAAAGGACTTACAAGACGGTAATCAGATCTGGAATGGTGCTGCCGATGATGGAGCTGCCTCCAGTTGTCATCGTAACAGAGTTCACCGTGCTCCCACCTGAGTTCGCCGTGCTCCCACCGGAGTTCGCCGTCCCCAAGATCCTAGCGGCGATCGTCGCGCTCGCGGAACTAACAAAAGAGACATATGTTTAATATAAGTAAGAAAATTAGATGTCTAAATGTGGCTTGTGAAAATGTATTTGCATCCAAAGAACACAGAAAGCAAATCACCTACTTACACAATATGCAGTCCATTTTATAATTTTGTGGAAAAAAAGATAAATATAAACACAAGAGACATAGATCCGATCTGACCTGTTGCCTTCAGTACCGCTACTCTCCGTCCCACCGGCGATCGTCGCGGCGCTGCCACCGGCGCCAGAGCTTCCCTTCTCCGTCCCACCGGAGATGGTCGAGGACCTGCCACCGGCGTCAGAACTTCCCTTCTCCGTCTCATTATTGTCTTCGTCGGCAAAATACTCAAAATAATCGGAATCCGACGCCATTTTGAAGAGGGAGTGGGAAAGAGAGAGTGAAGAGAGAGAGGAGTATTTATAGTGGGTGGGATCTTTTTCTTCTGCCTCTCAAATAAAATGAACCCGGTCCAACAAATTAACTACTAGTAATACGACACGTACGAT
Source organism: Juncus effusus (assembly GCA_027726005.1). Lineage (NCBI taxonomy): Eukaryota > Viridiplantae > Streptophyta > Magnoliopsida > Poales > Juncaceae > Juncus > Juncus effusus. Next base: position 6,271,450 of record CM050904.1, on the reverse strand, counting down.
AATGATTAACTTCTATAAGCACACCTTATAAATTTAGTTATGAAACAGGCCTGGCCAAATTTTTTATTTTTAAAATTCTCAGAAAAAAATAGAAAAATAAATAAAACGTGGCACGGTTCGAGCATTTAATTTGTAACTAACCAATAAGATCTCCCAAATTGTGGACCGATTTTTAAAGACTCGATAAATAGTGGGACCCATTTCTCGAATTCTCAGTTTTGTTCAGTATACACGTAATCTTACACTCGTACATATTTTTGTTGTATTATTCAATTTTTGAGTGTATGATTCATTTTACCAGAAAATTGTTTTGTTTCTCGGTCATTTTTTTCATTTTATTACGCAAATAGCTACTTGGTTATTTGTTAAGTACATAGTTACACAATAGTAAATAACTTTTTTTGTTCAAATAACGCAACACAAAAAGTATTCAATAAAAAAGATGGAGAGGGTTCCTCAAGTACTCAAGAATGAGATTCCAAAAAATCCAAAGATAAAATCAATAAACAAAATCACAACTAACAGTATTACAACCAAATATAAAACACCAAGTCTTAAACAACAAAAACCATAACAGTATTACAACCAAAAATAAAACACCAAGTCTTAAACAACCAAATTTTGTCATCGAATTTTAAGCTCCAACAACTTCAGCAGCCTCAGTCTCCATGGCAACATCTTCAGCCGGCCTCTCGATCTTCGTCCCCAAATCTTCCTTGTAGTCACCATGTACCTAGAATACAAAAATAAACAAATACAACAAATTTTTAATAAACAACGTAATTATACACAAAATTTTCGATGTAAAACCCTAAAAAACCCTCAAAATATCTTGGATACCTAAACTACCTATTTTTCACTTATTCTCATCCCTCAAAACCCGAAAACCCTAATTTACCTACTTTACTGACTTAATCATCACTTACTCACAAAACCCTATTTTACCTAAAACACTCATTTTCAACCCGTAAAAACCGAAACACTGAAAAATTGAACATTACACCTCCATGAGTTTCCCCAAATCAAACTTGGGCGCCTTCAGTATTTTGACCTTCCTTATAAAAACATTCTGACGCAGGAAGATGCTGGAGCTGGCCTTCTCGATTTCTTTACCAATACTTTCAGGAATGAATTTCGCTACCAATTCTTTCAGGTCACAAAACCCTATTGTACCAAACCCTAAAACCCTATCACCAAACTTCCATGAACTTCCCAAGGTCAAACTTGGAAACTCTTTCAGAACCCAAATTACTTAATTCGGAAACCTAAATTCCTCATTTTTTAAATTTACTCACAAAACCTTAAAAAGACCCTGAAAACCCTAATTTATTACCTCCATGAGCTTGCCGAGATCGAACTTAGGCGCCTTGAGAATCTTGACCTTGCGGATGAACACGTTCTGAAGTGGGAAGATGCTGGAGGTGGCCTTCTCGATCTCCTTGCCGATGCTCTCGGGGATGAATTTCGCGACGAGCTCCTTCAGGTCGCAGGAGGCGGCCTGGGCGACCATGATCTCCCTCATCTTGCGCCTTATCTGTTACAACAAATAAATGAAAAAAAGGTAATGATTAATGATTTTGTGAGACTTATTTGAAGTTTAAATAGGATGATTAGAGTAATGAGAAACTCTTGGTACAAATTCTGTTCTGGTGCAAATATAGAAATATGGGAATAGAGATTTTTCTAGGGTATATTCACGAAAAATGTTGTGTGACTATCTAAAAATTAAAAAAAAATTCAAATTAATGAAAAGTTATTCTCTGTTTAACTAGGGTAATTAGATTGTGGGCAAGAATGTTTCAAGGGTAGCAAAGAGATAAGAAACTTTTTTGTTCTAGTATGTAAAAATTACAGAATGTTTTTAGATGCAAATATGTGAAAACACATTTTTAAAGGTTATGTTTCACAAATATTGTTTAAACTTATACATACATTGTAAATAACGACTAACATGCTTGATATAAACTTATAACAACCAACATGCTTGATATGAACCTTGCAAAATTTCACAACAATTTTACAATGCCCAAACTAAACTATCAAAATACAACAAAATTAGGGCTTGTTTCTTTACCTGCTTGACTTGGCTGCTCTGCGCGTAACAAGTCCTCTTGACCTGATTAGGGCGTCTCTTGGTGAATCCAATGCAGAACATTCTGAGCGTGTAGCTGTCGGTGGTCTTCACGTCCACATGCGCCTCAATTAGGGTTTGCCATTTCCTCACGAGCGAGCGGACTTTGTCGGTAGTGAAATCCATACCCTAAAAATAAAAAATAAAAATCACCAAATATTTAGATAGTAATATTTTGAGGGGTTATTTTGGTAATTATATAAAAATGTACTGACCCAAAATTGTTCCCCTAAGATATTAAATCCACAAATTAGAAAGTACAAACAATCACAACATTATTAATCCCCAAATTAGCAAAAAAAATAAAAGAAATCACATCATTAAGATTATTATATTTTTAGGGGTATTTTGGTAATTGTGTAAACCAAGGAGCTGACCCAAAATATTAAATTCCCAAATTAGTAAATTATGGAATCACCACACTATTCAGATTATTATATTTTAAGGGGTATTTTGGTATAAATGTAAAATAGTAATGACCCAAAAATTGTTTCCCTAAAATATTAAATCCCCAAATTAGAAAAGTAAAACACATCACCATAGTTATATTTTGAGGGATATTTTGGTATTTATTTAAAAAGATAATTACCCAAAAGTTGGTGAGGACATTTTTGCCTTGAACATCTTCAGCTCTGAGACGGATCTTTCTGTAGGCCTGATCTTCATCTCCACCTTGCAGATCTGCCAACGAGATCTCAAACACTCTGTGCTTCAATCCTTCAGAAGCAATCTAACAAAAAAAATAAAAACAAATCAAGTTAAAATTAGATAAAAAATCAGAAGGAAAGATAAAGAGAAAGAGATTAACAAACCTTGGTGCCCTGAGTTCTAGAAACGAGGGTTTTGCCAACGTTCCTCGTGTTGAAGATGGTCGGCGCCTTGATGTCATACCAATCCTTCTTGGAAAACGGATCAACACTAAAACACAAAAAACAAAAAACAAATCAGTTCAGTTCACTAAAATCTGAAGAACCAAGTAATATTCTGAACAAAAAAGATGAAATCGAGTTTTGGGTCTTACGTCTTCTTCTTGCCTCCCTTCTTCCCCTTGGAAATCCTCTTGTTCTTCCTACAATGCAAACAAAACACAAAAACCAAGTTAATAAATCAAGTTAAACATCAAATATAAGAAGAAAAATGGATGGAAAAGAGGAAGAAGAGCTTACCCTACAGCCATGGCTGGTTCTCTGAGCTCAGTAGGGTTTTTTCGGCTAGGGTTTGGGAGTGAGAATTGCGCCGTGGATTGAAGTGTAGTATTTATAGAAGATGAATGGATCTTAGGATTTAAGATCGACGGTTGAGAATAGAACTGAAAGGCTGAAAGCTTTATTGGGCCTTTGAATTGGGCTTTACTTTTAATCCTGTTATTATTAGGCTTAGAAATCCACTTGGTTAATTTAATCTAAGTTGTGTGAAGTAGTAATTTAATCTAATATTTTTGAAATGCATATAATACGTATATCAATTAAATCAATAAAATTTTGGTTTATTGGTGTTTCTCCTTTTATGTTGTTTCTACTTCATTCTCTGTTATTGTTTTGTTATTTCTTTCTTTATCTATGAAAGACCGGAATGGATGGATATTAGTTATGTTAAACGGAAATGTCTATGTGCTTCTAAAAAAACTAAATAAAATAAACCCAACCATATGTAGTTTCTTTTTATATAATGAAGAAAAGTTTAAAGTTCCACATCCATTTTTGATATAATGGGCCGACTCTAGACAAAGGCCTATGAGTTCTCGGTCTAGGACCTGAAAAAAATGAGAGGCCCGTTTTTTTGCAAATACCCAAATATAATTGGAGTAAAAAACATGTTAGAATCAATCAAGCCTCCAAATTAAAATGCCCGCTTTCTTACTTGTTTCCTCTCAATCAAGACCCATATCCCAACCCCAAGTTCTCATTCAGTTATGTCTTGTTCTCTTTCTACTTTTTTCCTCTCAAGTCTTTTTCTTATTTCTCTTATCTGAGATAAAACACAACCTCAACTCGCACGCACTTGTCCAATTGTCTACTATTTATTTCTCAAGCAGAAGCGACATCTCACACTGATGAACTAGAACGTACTTGTCTTAACCCCCTAACTCAATGGATTTCATGAGAACATTAAAATCTCTGGTTCTCAAATTCGTTGCTACCTTACATTTTTTGTTTATTTGCAAAAATAAAGTTACTTTTTTAGTTTGCAAAAGCTAGTGCTTTGTTTTCGCTAATGGCAAAAACAGTACTCTATTTTTTCAAACAAAAAAAGTACCCAGCAAAATCAAGAACAACTAAAAATACCCAGAGTGCATAACATAAAGACCTTAGCAACTAAATATATTACATGACAAAAGACATACCAATTAAGATGCAAATAACAAAATCAAAAGCGAGTTTCATAACTAATTAGCCCACGGCCAATCATCTGGTGGATAGCCCAATCCTCTATCGACCCAATAATCTGGTGGATAAGGGTTACCAAGCAACTTATCAAGTGAATCACAGTACTCAATAGGGTGACAAAGCAACCTTTCAAGCGCGTGAGTGTCTTCCTTGCTAGAATGGAAAGGTACCATAGAATTGGCATGGGCAAACTTTAAATCTATAAACTCGCAAATGTCTTGACCGACAACCTCCATTTTAGAGCTTGAAAGATGGAAAGCAACAAGTACATTTCTTTCTCTCATGGGAAAAATCAAGGCTTTCCTAACACGGTCATAACCAACATGAGGAAAAGATTGCATTATCTCCACTATCTCCTCTGTGTAGCCTTCTCCTTCCAAAACCCATCCCTTCCACTCGTTCAGTCTTTGAACTCGAACCTTCCTCTTCATAAGAAAAACAGAAATGTGGTAAATCTCTCCATCTCGTCCTGTCACGCTACACAGGTCTGCATATCTTTCATTATTTTCATCATTGAAACATGGCTGATCGATTATCCAGTAGGAGTCACTAGCAATCTCATAGTGCCACAAGTAATAATTACTTCTCCAGCACACTGAGCCCCCACGTATTCTGCTTTGCATCATGCAACTACTCGAACCATCAGATGATTCCCTAAAAATATTTGAATTCATGGTCCGCAATAGGACAAATAGATGACGCCTTCCAAGACGAGTAACCTCACCATTAGGGCGGTTAAACCCACTACATGTAGCGATTGCCAGCTTGAAATGGAACGACACGGTCGGGTCATAGAAAAGTATAGGAGTATAACTAATATAATGGCAGTGCTCGATCTGTCTTGGGATAGGAGCCCAGTGAGAAGTTGCAGGATTCGCGACGATAGTAATCCCATCTTTGTAAAAACAAACGAGTCCATAACTGGAAGATGTGGCTTGGAAACCGCTCGATTGAAACAATGTGATCATGCTTGGAAATCTGGGACTTGTTTGCAAGGGTTTGAAGACATGGCCACGTGTGATTCTAAGCCTTCTATATTCAACAAAGAAACCAGTTATTTCAGCTGGGCGGGAGAAATGGGCACGGATGAATACCGGATTGGAGATGATTTGCGCCCAAGCTCGGCACGAAGGATGGCCTCTGTTGGAAGAAAAGAGAGGATTGTGAAGATTAGGTCTAAACTTAGAGTCGCATTAGGACGAGAGTGTGAACAACCTGAAAATACATGACACCAAATACCATCAAAATCACACAAATCAGGCCCTACATCTAAATGAAAATGAAAAATACGCTAGAACTAATACCCTGACCTGTTTCTTCATAGGTCCCGTGCCACAGAATGGTGCCACCACATTGATTGGCAGGCTCAAATCCGTCAATTTCTCTTCCATAAGTTTCAAAATAATTGTTTTGTAATATACAACAAATAATATTACTAATTTTTTAGGGGGTTATACATGTAGATTCTTGTTTTGAATATTTTAAATCTCCAGTAGTAGAAGGGGTTCTATGCAAATTTGAATAAACCTTGACGCATTGACTTTTTAATTTAACAGAAAAACGAATATGACTTAAAAAGGCTTCGAACCCACTCCCAAGTCCCAACCCACTCAAGAAGCAACCACTGCAGCATGCACCATTTTTGTGTTAAATTTTGTTAAACTATGTACTTATAAGGTTTATATATTGTATAATTATTCTCCAAAATAGAAGTGTGCTTCGAAGGGAATCGAACCTTGGATCTTTGGGTTTACACACGCGGGGTCAACCACTGAGCTACGCGCTCGTTTGTGTATATATAAATATAGTATTTATTCTCTCTTGATCCACTGTGAATTTTCCAAAATAAAATTGTGCTCTTCAGTTACTCGAACTCGGGTCATTGTGTTCCCACTCAAATAGTCAAACAACTGACCTATAAATATTCATAATTATTTCCACTCAAATAGTCATTGTGTATCTATGTAATAAATTTAATATTTATAATTTGCTTGAGTGGAGTGGACACGTGTTAAACTCAAGTTACACTTGAATTTTCTTATAATAATGGTAAATAATAATAATAGAGGGGCCTTTTGCAATTTAGTCACAATACAGAGGCCTTTTTGCAAATCTCCCTACCAAAGTCCAAATGGCCATATACAAAAGAAAGGGAAAAGTGGGGTTTTAGTTTTACGGAAGGATGGGTGCCCTCTTTTTTGAGTGAGTGATCCACAACTATAAGGAACATGTATCATGTGAATTTAAAATGATCATTCTTATACTTAAATAAAAGAATAATTTAGTTTATACATCAAAAAGTTTTCAAGTATTGGTCCTCTACAATTATAATTATCATTTCTTTTCAAGAATCTTATAAAATATGAAAATTACAATTCCGAAGCGGAGCGAGGAGTTCCTCTTATTACAATAAAGGAATTTTTCTTCTTGTTTACACCTGTAAGTGTTGGGGGGATTTCATATTTATATTTCCAAAACTCCAAACTTTACATATTGACCCCTCTAAAAATACAAACATCTGAATTTTCCCTTCCAAAATCTAACATATTATATTTACCTATCTAAAAAAAATGCAAATATCATATTTATCCTTTTAAATTTTTTACTGATAAAAATGCCCTTTCTTCATTTAACTATTGCCCCCTCTTAACGTCTTGCTTAGATCTAGAATTATCATTTAATTTGTTACAAAAAATAAGATATTGACTACAATATTAGAAAATTCGAAGAGATGTAAAAAACTATATAAGAGATGCGATGGTGAATTCTGAATTCTGAGAATTATAAAAGAGATAAGAAATGAATTGGTGGAGGAAATTGTCCATACATTTTTTTAAACCGGTAAATATAATATATTTTGAAATTTAGAACGTTAAATATATTATTTACATTATTAGAAGGGTTAACATGATATTTTCATATTTTGGAAGAGAATTTGATATTTACATTACAAAAGTGTAAACTTGATATTTTGAAATTTTTGTAGGGTAATATGAAATTCTACATCATGAAACAAAAAATTTGATTGAATGAAATTCCTACATTATGAAATTACCCCATTAAAAGGGTAAAATTATATTTTGAAATTCTAAGGAAGGGTAAATATGAAATCCTCAGAGTAATTGGGCTTTTACGTTGTGTGATTTAATCTCTTGCAATATTGTGTTAGTCGAGTCGAGTTTGTGGTGTTTATTTGAGTATTTGAGTTAATCATAAATATCGCACATAAAGTTAATCATAACTTACTGAATGAGGAAGTTTGTTCGGAACACCCCATATCTCTGTAATATTTTTTTTTCTTGTAGTTTGTAAAACTAGTGTTATGCTTCTGCCGTTGACGAAAACTGGACACTAGTTCTAATATTAAATACAAAGCACCTTAATTTTTTTTTCCAAAAAAAAATAACCCTATCTTACAAAAAGCTCAATGATATAGGAGTTTTATGGGCACAAAACTAAAAAATTTCTCTAATTTATTATTTAGTGTGACATAATATTCATCGCATCATCTTTGACATGTTTTCATCTTTATATAAGAAAATTGACGCTCATGAAAAAAAATAGTTTCTTCTTAACATGGAATGAGAGAAACATAATTGAGCAAGTCACATTCTTACAAATTTTCACAATCTTCTTGACATGGAATGAGGGAAACATGAGCATTTCACATCTTTGACATGCTTTCAGCTATTATATATAACAAAGGTATTATTATGAAAAAAAAATAAGAAAAATAAAATAGAATAAAAGCTTTCCTTTGTACATCGTAATGAGAAAATATATTCTATGTTAAATTAATTTATCATGAGATGGTAGAGAAAATCAAGTATACCGACTATTCTTCCTAAATTTGATCTCTGAGCAAGCTTTTTTTGAGGAAGCTAGAAATGTGCGCCTGGCTCGGGCACTGCAAAACTTGTGTTGAACATTGCTAGAAATGGACGAAGACACACTTCTAGTCTTCTAGACTACATATCTTTTCAATTTTCAGAAGGTGATAACAGATTTTAAATTGTAGTAAGCTCAGAAGGTAACGTTTATACGTTTCTTTCCCTGTCCAGCCAACCCAGTACTGATTCTTCTAGAAGGTTCAAAGACTTGTGTACCATTGAGTTGGACATAAATGGAAGGTTTACAGATTCAACACTGAAAAGTTTTTTTAAGGTTATTAATCATCAATAAATGGTGAATTTTTCGGATGAGATGGTTACCAAATTCGCATTGCTAGAAGAGATAAGAATGCGGCACCTTTCAGTAGATTCTGATGTACAGGAACAAAGTCGTTCCAGTCTTTTGTTTGGTGAGATACGAGGTGACGTACAAAAAGTTTGCAATCTTCGATGATTTGATCTCTGAGCAAGCTTATAATACTTTTATTTCTTTTGAAAATTATCCACAGTTTAAATTGAAGACAACAAAATTAGATATTACTAGATTAATTCCCGTGCTACACTGCGGAGATTTTAGTTTTATTTTCCATTTTAATCTAATCAGCGTTAGATTCTCTTAAACTATTCAACATCATTTTTGTCGAACAATTCAAACATCACATTCTCACTGAACCATGTAAAGAGAATAATCAATTCATCATCAACAATTCAAAACATCAAATTGTAACTGGATCTTGTATACAAAGTAACTAATTGAAAAATATAGACTAATAAAGGCTATCCCCGAAACCAGGAGAAGATTATTGCTATTTTTTTTTTGAAAGATAAGCATTTAATTATGTAATATTAATACGAAAAGAGAGCGTTACATAGAATATTTACATGAAAGTGATTAAAACTAATTCTAAATAAAGCAAAATAAATTAAAAAAATTAAGAACATAAAAAACTAAACTTTAGATTCTTGTTTCCAAACCTTGAATCCATTATTTGGCCGTGAGGATGGTCTGGTCGAATGTCGCGTTTGATATCTGCTCGGAGTTACGAAAAATGTGTCAATTTCATGCCTTCCAGATTTCCCAACAAGTGGTTGTCTATATGGTGTGCCACTTACGATGGTGTTCTTTGGTCATCCATGGATTGTGTGGAGGATTGCCAATTTGAAGTAATTGTGATTCTTTTTTTAAGTCTTCTAATAATATCATGCATTTAGATGTTAGAAAGCTTTATAAAAGTGAATGTAATGAGTTGAAGTTTTAGTTTAAATATTTAATTTCATTTAAACTAATATATATTGGTTAAATTTAGATATAAAATTTTAATTTTAGGTGTTAAAATTAAATTTCAATCTTAAAAGTATATCATAATGCTTCCACTTGTAATTCTCTGGCAATTAGGGACCCATGGGGCTTAGGGTGGTAAGAGGAGAAGAGGAAGGCTGGTTCACCAGCCAAAGAAAGTATTCATCTTCTCTCCCATCTTGGGCATACACCCCCTACAAAACCTACCCATCCTACAAACCCAAACAACATACTGCTACACCCATTAACCATCACTACCCCCTCCCTAAACATCCCTCTCTACACCACTTCTCCCTCAAATCAATGCAACCTAAACGTACCACTACCATGACCAACAATGGAAAGCGACCCCAACCCAAGAGACACCTAGCTTCAACTCAGGTAGCCAAGAGACCACAACAGCCCCCTGGAAACAGAGCGCCCATGACCAGCTCCAACACTTACCGCGCATCGTCTTCTTCTACCAAGCGCAAAGCACCGCCAACTACCCAAGGTAACTTATTCATTACTTCTTTCACTGTTCTGGGTCCACTCTTGGCAAATCCTAAACAGGACCCCCTCTGTTTATCCCCCGACCCCTTCCACCCGGACTGGTTTGGGCGATGTTTTCGATGTCTGGAATTCGGGCACACCCACAAATCGTGTCGCAACCCGTCACGTTGTGTCAACTGCTTTCGAGCTGGACACAAGCATGCTGACTGCCCCCCTGCTCACCTTCCCTCACCGTCATCCCGACATTCCGCCGCTCACTCAATATGAGCCGCTCAATCATCTCAAACCGAGAGGATTAATAGGGGAAGAACACATGCCAGCGGATCGAATCGAGAGAACTTCATGTTTCATCCATCAATCATCGAAATACTTTCTCGAATTGAACCGCCTAAAACAGGGAATTGTGTTAGATGTACGATTTATTTCGGGACACAATTTGTTTGGCACTCACTCTCTTCTGCGCAAACTTCTACCGGAGGACAAACCTTTTGACCTCACTTACCTCGAAAAATCTCGTTATCTGATGGTCTTATCGGAGGAGATGGATCGAGACGTGGTCTTGTACACTCGACTCTCGAGGATGTTCAAGGCAAATTTTGTTTGCCACCCATGGGAACGCTCCATCGACGCGGGTACCGGTACAATTCACATATAAAGTGTGGATTGAGTTACTCGATTTACCGCCTCATGTGGTGCATGGATAATCTCACATCTCTCACTAGCTCATTTGGGATAATTCTTCTTCATGGCGCACTTGATAATCTTACCTCAATGAAGAGTATTGAGATGGTGATCGCCACCACTGAGCTTCGATTGGTCACCAAGGTGCTGGACATGTACTCTGGAGGCCTGAAGCATGAGCTTCGTGTCAAGGTAAACTCTCACATTGTTGAACCCACTACATACTTCATCCCGGCTGATCCGACTCCGCCGACCGAGATCTTTGACGGCCTGGCTCACGAGATTCTTGGAGGACTCCGCCCTCACTCACCGGAGATTTTCAGTACCGAACGTATTCCCTGTAACTACGACGAGGAAGAACAGGAATTCATCAAGATTAAAGCTAGTCGCTATCGCTCGCTTATGCAAGCGGCTGCGGCTCAAAAAGGGAAAGAACCGATGCATGTCCAGCAAATCGAAAATCAACAAAAGAAGCTCAAGGGCACACAATAGCCATTAATGGTGGTTTCTAATTCAAATCCCGTACACCGAGTCTACTCAGCTGTTGTTCAAGGGATGGTCAACAGTAGCCCGACAGTCCAGGGAGTCCAGACCCTGACCACCGTTCCACAGATCCTGCATCGATCAGATGAGGCCTCTGACGGAAGAGAGAGGAACCAGACTGTTGTACGAGTCCAAGAAAAGAAGGGAGGAGACAAAGTGAGCCAGGGAGAGAAGAAGGAGAAGAAGAAGCCTCTGACTCCACTTCCACGCGTTGAAGAGCCAGCTAGACTACACGACGTGGATACAGCGCGTGTTGCTGCCGACCCCACTCGGGAGGCAGGTATAATTACTGAAATACCATCCCATACTCACATTTCTTCCTTATCTAAAAAACATGGGCCTATTAATTGCGTTGGGCCAGTTGGGCCCAACAATAAATTCAAAAAATTATATAAATTAAAAAATAGGCCGGGCCAACAACCTAATAAATCTCATTCTTTATCCCTCTCTCTTTCTTCTTCTAAAATTTTGATGGGCCTACGAAAATCTAAACGTAAAGCCAAAAAAGTCCATTTTCATGATGGATCACCAGCACCCACGATTAAAAAAAAAACTAGAAAAGTTTCATCCAAACCTTTTAAATGTGCTATAAAAGTAAAAGAAATTCATGATGCCCTATCAAAAGAAACTATTGACCCTCAACCACTTAAGCCAGCAACTATCTCCACTGTATGTCTTGCCTGTGGGTCCAATAATACAGAACCGATCAATAGACCAGGGCCGTCCGGTATTGATCCAGGTAGTAAAGATCTTATTTTAACAGTTGGTAAGGTTACCAAATCTCTCATCAAACCATGCCCCAAAATATATAAATCTGTTACTAATATCACTAATGAACCCTCCAATGATGTTAATTTAGTAGCAGATAATATCCTAATTGAATTGCAAACAGGCGATCGCCTGGTGATTACAATGAGTTTTAATCAAAGAAAAATAAAAAAGAAAAGAAGGTCAAAGAGAATACTAAATAGATACAAGAGAGTCCATACTAACTAGACTAGAACTAAGATGAATCAGCACCATTTGAGCCAACTCTCGACTTCGCCGGCTGCCCATCTAAGTAGGACGTTCCTAGGCCTGATAATGTTGCTGAAAATTCTCCGATTTCTCTCAATCCAAATCATCCAAATGCCCGCGACCCACAAGGTATCCCACAACTTTTTCGACTGAGTCGGAATTGCCAATCTATGTGTGAGCCATAGGTCTGAGAAGGTGCAGTCTTGGCGGAATGGCTGGTTGAGCCTGCTCAGGGCGTGCTGCCAATACCAAGAAGCGAAACCACATTGAATGAAGAGGTGGTCTCTTGTTTCGTAGCCAGAGTTACACATGACGCATTTGGGAGTGGCCGGCCATCGCCTTTTGCAAAGGTTATCAGCCGTAAGAATCTTATTTTGGAGCACAAGCCAAGCGAATAGTTTTATTCTATGCGGACATTTAATTTTCCAGAGGGCTTTGTACCAAGAGCAAGTCATACCAGGGTTGCGAAGGACGTGATATGCCGACTTAGATGAAAATTGACCGGTGTTCGACCATCTCCAGGAGAGTGCGATTGTTTGTTGATCTATGGTAATAGAAGCACGATAGAAGTCCATCAATTCAAGTAGACTTTTTGAGAAAAAGGATGAGTAAGATGGCGGGGTAAGTTGGAGGGAGTTAGCACCATCGACCCCTTGAGTTAAGTTCATTGACGTGGCCCATAGTCCTTGCTTGTCGGTATCTAGTTTCCACAACCATTTAAGAAGGAGGGCGTCATTCTTTGTTTGTAGGTCCGTTATTCTCAATCCGCCATGACGTTTAGGTAAGGTAACCTTTTCCCAATTGACTAGGCAATGACCTCCCGAGATAGTCGATTCACCTTTCCAAAAAAATGCCCGAATTACACGCGTCAAGTCATTAGTAATCGTAACCGGGAGTTTAAAAGCTTGCATGTAATAGGTTGGTAGTGCCCCAAGATTAGCTTTTATAAGTGTTAATCTACCTCTATAAGAGAGTAACTTACTCTTCCACGAGGCAACGCGATCTAGAACTTTCTGGACAAGAGGGAGGAAGGTGATATTCAAGGGTTTTTTAATGGTAAGAGGAATAAAAAATAATAAAAATAAAAAGTATATCATATATAACTATAACAACTGCAGCACAGCGTATTATCCTAGTTGAACATAAGGCTCCGGCCAGTTCTGTTCTCTCCTTTTACGAATAATTTTTGGTTAGTTAAAATGATTTGATTAAGAACTAAAAGAAATATTTTTTGTACCAATATTCTTTTTTTTAAGGTAGCAAGCAAATTGTTTGCTACATTTTCATTAAACAAAGAAAAATTGTTACAATCCTCCATTAAAAATAAAAGAAAAGAAAAGGCAAATTACAACATAAAAAAAAAAAGAAACAAAGAAGAAAAAGATAACTAAGGTTTAGCTCATAGTTGCCAGAAATGTGGTACGCTGGGTACGCGATACACGGTACAGGTACGTGGTACGCTATATCCTCCGATACGCGATACAGGAGGGGTAGGATTAGACGGTATGGTCTTTTGATACGGGATCGCTGTGGATATGGTGGTATATGTGTGTATATGAAAAATACTATATTTATGTATTTTTACTATAGTGATATTGAAAAAAAATTCAAGTAATCAACATGCAATTCAAAATCAAATAAATATTTCAAAACCAAAATCATGACATAAGTTCATACAATTCCAAATCACATAGTCTGATCTGATACAACAATACTGTACGTTTTTCCTGATCGATGTTGCCTAATTTAAAATTGTTTCTATAATAAAACCATCAAAGAAATTATCATTACACATAAGTTATATATGAGTCATTAGATCAAAAAATAAAAAGTTGCATGATGAAATGAAGAAATGTTAAATTAGAAATTAGCATTATACATATGGTTCATTTTTTCGTTGTTTTTGTTTTTTTTTCTCAGTTCTTTCTATGGGACGGATTCGCTATTTCTAGTGATTCGGTACACTTAAGACTTGCGTTCCGATACGGAGTGATCGGAAACAGGGTACGGAGGTGTGATGAGCGTTTCCGGTAATTATGGTTTAGCTTCAAGTTCGATAGAGTGCGCTCTAACATCCAGAAACACCAATGCCAAACTTGCCATCACCGCCGAAGATACAGAACAGAGAAGAGAAGGTCATTGTTGGGTTTATCGATGAGAAAGTAGTCAGCAAACAAACAGGGGGATGTCGTCTCGTCCAGAGAGAGACACCAAGGAAGAGAGGTCAGCCAACCTTCACGACAGTACCAATATTCTTCAAAAGCTGAGAGCTAATACATGCGTATTGTTGCCAAATAGCACATATAACCTACAACATTAATGTAACTAACTACATATCCAATAAATTGTTGCAGTAAAATTCAAACTTCAATAGATAACTCAGAAACCAAACCAAGCCAACATAAAACTAATAAAAATACTTATTCACAGCATTCAAAAACCACAAACATAAAAACTAGGATTAAAAACCAAACGCCACTCGCATTGAATCCCACGCTCAATTCCTCTCAACATTACGAAACATAAAAATTAACTAAATAAACAACAACATTATCTTTTAAATGAAATGATTATGAAAGGTGCCTCTCACAACACTCCTAGCTAGAAGCACGCCTCCAATAAGCAACAACAGCAAAGTGCAGCCAAGCTGCTGTGATTTATATATTTTAGTTAATTAATTTTATTTGAATTATATATTTAGTTAATTTTCAATTTCAGACGCTAAAATTAAATTTCAATCTTTTTTTGTCACCCTAACTGGATACTTGCAAGGAAATTGGAGAAGATTTTCACTAGTTATTGACCTAGTTGGCTTTTAGTTCTGTTATTAGGCTTAGGAATCCTCCTAATTTGTCTTAGTCTATTATTTGATCTCCTAAAGCAAAAAATGTGCTTATGTCAAAAATAGTTATGTTAAATGTTTGATAATAAACTGCAATTTTCTTAATAAAGTAAAGAAAAAATAATGGCTGTCCGTTAATGACGGATGAAAGCTGGAAAAGTTGTTAGATTATATAAAAGAGGAGTTCCAAGCGAATCGAGATAGGAGGAATCATTATGCCAAATTCAATCGAGCTACACGCTACAACGATGCTAAGAAATTTGAGGTACAATCATGCAACCTATTTTCTCTCATAGAGAAAAGATTCTAATTTTAGCATTTCTTGTCGATTGATTTTATTTTCGTTTTGGCTGGATCTCAATATTCTATTGCACAATCCTTTTCTTTTTGATGAATTGCTAATTTTGATATTTGTTTTATTGTTGCATTTTTGGAAGATTAAATGATTTATCAGCAAGCATGACGGCAGAGGAAAACAATTCATTTATGATCATTGACGTTAAAACTTTAGAAAATACTTTGAAAGCCAATAATTTGGGAGATATCCGCAATAAGAACAAGAATTTGAGTTCTATTTGCAAAGTTAAAGAAAACATGGGTGAAAATGTTTATGACCCTGTTGTTGTATCCATTGGGCCGTATCACCATGGAAAAAGGATCCTACAAGCTATGGAGAACAAGAAATGGAATTGGATGAATTATATATTGAAATAAATTTGTAAATATGCTCTTGCTTGATGGGTTTTTTATTCTCATCTCTCTATATGCCATAGACTTAAGTCATGACTATCCAGATATCAATTTTGCTCGAAAGGAAGATTCTAACAACAAAATGGAGATGCTAGATTACTATTTTATTGTGCATGACCTTCTTCTTGTAGAAAATCAGATTCCATTTTTCGCCATGAAGATACTATATGACGTCTTTATAGGTGAAGAGAATACTGTTCCATCACTCTCAGGAAAAATTGCGCACTTTGACGAACAAATATTATATTGCTATCCAAAATCTATCCGAGAAATCAATATACCAAGAGATTTTCATCATTTATTGCATTTGTGTCATATATACTTGAAACCAAGTCAGAATGACGACTTATATTTTACCCTATTGGTCCAAGATAGCCAGATGGTAAATTGGTGGCGCAAAGCAGACCATTATCATATGGCAGGGATAAAGTTTATAAAAAGAGAATTCGTTGAAAACAACCCTCATTCCCTCTTAGATGTGAGATTTGTTAACAATATATTGGAAATTCCGTATTTAACTATTGATGAGAAAACACCCTCTCTATTTAAAAACCTCATCACATTGGAACAAACAAACCCTGAATTTGGAAATGATATTACTGCATATATCTTTTTCATGTCACAACTTGTCAAGGATGCCAAAGATATAAGTCTACTAGTAAGTAAAGAAATCATCAGACACGAGTTACGAGGGGAAGAAGAGGTGGCGGATATGTTTATCAAACTTACTGAAGGTGTGGTCTTTGATTTCAATTGTAGTTTTTCTTTGAAGAATGTCTATCATAATTTAGAATTGTGCTATCAAAGTCGCGTGAAGTATGGTTTCGAAGAACCAGTTTAGGGAACATGGTACGTAGGATTATGATGTAGAAATAATCTTGTATTAATCAACATATATTATGTTTTACCATTACGTGATGAATACATTTCGAACAGCCATTATTTGGTTTGCAAACACAAGCTCCATTTTTTTTTGGGGGGGGGGGGGGGGGGGGGGTTTGGGGGGGGGGGGGGGGGGGAGGGTTGGATTTTACTAGTCTACTTTCTTTTAAGGGACTAGATATGGTAATGCCAATTTTTTGTCTTGAGGAACGTTGATAAATATAATTTCCCTGGAAAATATATATTAGAGACTTGAGATCGAGTCCCAGTTCGGGGCTTTTAGTTTTTTCGTTTTAAACACAGAAAATGTGGAAAAAAAATATGCTAACAGTGGGTTTCAAACACAGGTTGTTGGGTTGTAGCACAGCACAAAATCTTATATATAAGTTTTTCTGTCGAGTAAAATTCAATCCGCATATTCATATATTATCCAGTATTACGTGCTTGTTCGCATTTCGCAATCTTTTGTAATTCCATTACAAAACAATTATTAAAGAACATGAGCATAATGGTGGTGTGCAATTTAGGCTTTCATTCCTGGCTTGGGTGGAATCCTAGGGGGATCTTGAAGACGCCAAGGCCCCATAATGTATAACTTCTCTTGTTTTCCAACTTCAGTGGTTCCTTTCTCTCCATTTATTTGCATAATATCTAAGTAGAAAAATAAAAGATATGTTTTTAAAAAAAATTTAAGATAAAAATGATATGAGAAAGATATTCATGTTTCCAGCCTACATGATGGTTGAAAAGATGACTAGAAACAGTTTCACAATTGACTATGCCAGGGGCACATGGAACGATCGATTCACGGGAAATTAGAACTTTGAGGATTTGCATTTAACAAACCAAGTTATGAGGGATATACTTGATTTAAAGTACATGTTTCTAGGTTATGTCGGCATGATTTGCACTATATTAGCAAAAAAGATTTGTACTAGAGAGTAGTAAAAAAACAAAGAAAGACAGAATATAAGGCTCAACAGCCTAAATGTACTAATTATCTGATGGTATAATTCCATCAATTTTATAGGATAACAAAACCCTGAAGTAGATGAAAAGCAATCCTTCCCTTTCATTTTATTTTAAAAAAAAAACATATTTTTCCTACCCAAATAAAAACAAAACAATACCATAGCTTGTCCATATAATTGGTCTGGATACTTACATTTGTGATTAGTCTGCCTGGTTTCATGGTCTGGTTGGGCTGACTGGACTTGACATATCCCAGCCAGAAGAACGAAAAGAAAAGTCACGGCAAGAAAATGGTGTCTAAATCGTGACATTTTATATACTGAAACTTTATGTAGTTTTTTTTCTATTATTTCTCTGTGCACTACTTATTCTCCGTGCACTACTTAAACCTGAATATCTTCTTCTCCTATGAATGCATGATATCTCCTAGCATCTACTAGATTTTTCTGTTCTTTTTATTGACTAGCATAGCATAGGCCATAGAGTAGTGAAATTAGTTTTAAATCATAACGTCATTCTTTTATCGTTTGTGGTAGAATACATAATTGTAATACCTCAAAAAAAAAAAAGAATACATAATTGTAGAAAATTATTAAAAAGGATTAATCACTCTAATAAATAGTAGACAATAGTAATCAATTGATATAACAAACCTTGTCTGATCATCTTGTTTCATCTCTCTCATAAGAATTGGAATGCGAGTAATGAGACAATGGCAATTAAGGCACAATGTGAAGAAAAATTGGGTAGTGATCCATGTTTATCAAGCAAATTTGTATGGTATTGAGCGATGGTCAAATTGATAAGAGTTTAATAAGCCAATTGAGTTGCAGTTTAAGTAGATTGTAGAAACTAACACGTAAAAGCTAGTAAAGGACTGAGAAAAACTGGTAAAAATAAAACACTAGTAATGACACTAACAAACTCATGCAACATGTGCAATATGTATGCAAACTTTTAACACAATTTTTAGAAACCAACACAAACCGAAACTAATAAAAATACTTATTCACAGCATTCAAAAGCCACAAAATAAGATCTAGGATTAAAAACAGCATGTCAATTCAATGCCATCTGGCATTGAATCCCACGCTCATTTCAATTCCTCTCAACAATACGGAACATAAAATTAACTAAATAAACAACATTGTCTTTAAATGAAATGATTATGAAAGGTGCCTCTCACAACACTCCTAGAAGCACGCCTCCAATAAGCAACAACAGCAAAGCGCAGCCAGGCTGAAAAATAAATTCACAAAAATAATTAATCAGTTCAAATTTTAAACCACCATCAATTGTACAATTAATACTCATTAGACCAAATTTACCCCCAATTGTGAAATTAAGCCTCAACTAAACCCAATTTACCCCCAATTACGAAATCAACTCTCAATTAGACCCAATTTACCCCCAATTGTGCAAATTAAGATTCAATTACAAGACCCAATTTACCCCCAATCGTGCAAATTAAGTCTCAATCAGCCTCTCAATCTATCACCTCCCATTCTCAAACACAACACCAACCCACAAAACAAACCAACCATACCACGCGTAGCACACACTTATCTCTCTGTGTATGAGCCAAATCAATCAATCAATCAATCGTAACATGAGAGAATATATACATACCATCCTTCCATGCAGGAAGGCCCGGAGCTCTGCTGCTGCTGCTGCTGAGCGTACGGCGGTGGGTAGCCCTGAGAGGGGTAACCTTGCTGCGGCGGGTAGCCCTGCTGCGGGTAACCTTGCTGCGGGTAACCCTGCGGCGGGTAACCTTGTTGCGGGTAACCTTGCGGCGGGTATGCCTCCTTTCCGTATCCCTCTGGCGGATACCCTGTTGAGATAGAAAAATCAAATCAAATCAAATCAAAGGAATTAAACCCAAAATCAATCATGAATCAATTTGATCTAAACCGATTAACAACCTTGAGGAGGAGGAGCGCCGATCGGAGGTTGTTGGTTGTAGTAACTACTCATAGTTGTTGAAGGGATTTGGAGAGAGAGGGGAAAGTGTAATGATTGGGATTTGAGAGAGAGAGAGAGTATGGAGGCTGGGGATATAATATGAAGAAAGAAAGAAGGGGAAAGTGAAACCGAGGAAGGGAGAAATGGTGGAGGCAAAGAACGCAAAGAAGGTAAGAAAAGTAAAGTCACGCGTTATTATTGTGCGTTGCTCTTTTTCCTTCGTTGAACACTCCGCAGTATCGAATGAATTCCGTGTGGTCTGTGGAGAGATTTAGTGTAGATGGAGTTAAATAGGTGTTTTGTGACTCGTTACATGGAGGAAAGTAAAATTGTGGGAGAGGGAGTTTAGGTTGGGAACGCGGACGAACCGTGTATGTATTGTATGGGTGCATCATGGAGCAAAGTATCTGTCATAAAAATGATATATGATCTTTTGAAAAAGTTATATTTTAGGGAAGTTTCCAAAGAATCCTCTAACTTTTCTCTATATTATAAAAATTCCTGAGTTTTCAGATTTTCAGAAAACTCGTATCTTGGAAATAAGAATTCAAAAATATTTAACTATTGATTAGTTGGAAAGTGGATGAAGAGTTTTTTTCTCCTAGGGAGTTGATACTGCGCGACAGATAATCCTGTAGCGACGGTATATAAAAACTGAAAAAACATATAAATTAAAAACAAACAGTATATAAAAAATTCATTCGGTAAAACATTATATAAAACATATAAACTGAAAACAAACAGTATATAAAAATACATTCCTTAAACAATATATATTTAAAAAAATGAAAACAATATATAGCGTATATAGAAACACGAGAAAACAGTATATAATTTCAATCTGGTGCTATAGTACTCATCTCATTACTTTTTTTTTTAAATGAAAATGTTTATTATAGAGGGTTTTTTTAATAAATGAAATATAGGCGGGGTTGTAATATTGAGAAAAATTAGGGGGTTGTTTGAAAATTTCCTACATTTTAATATTTATGAAAAGTTCTTTTTGATAGCTATTTAAAAATAAAATAATTCTAGTAGTTATTAGGAATCTGACTGGGAATTAACTTGAAAATAAATAATACAAAAATATATTTATTATTGTCAGTTCTTAATTTTTCTTAGAATTAAGTTAATGATCAGTTCTAAATTTCTGTCAATTCTGGATTAAGAAATGACTCAAGTAGATGGGGGATATGCTTCTTTGTTTTTGGTTGAGAAAGACAGAAGAATAAATCATTGAGAAAGTTATATTTTAATATTTATGAAAAGTTTTTTTAATAGCTGTTTAGAAATAAAATAAGTCTAGTAGCTAAGGGACAGAGTGGTAACCAACTTTAAAATTAAAATAAGAAAATATTTTATGTTTGTTTATTTTTTTTTCCCTTACTTTTTTTATTTTAAGATTAATTCAATGACGAGTTTTTCATGTTATGAAATGATTGATGATATCACTGTGACTGGGTTAAATGGGGATATCCATTTTTGTTGTTGAGAAAGAGAAGAATAATATGGAGACTTTGACATGATATCTCAGAAGCAGCCGATGTCTTGGAAATGAACGTTGCTTACTTTTCATAATTTGAGGTCTTAAAACTTTAGTTTTTTTTTTCTTTTTCTAGAAGAGAATATTTTTCAAAAATAATTTTTTTGTCAAATTTTAATCATTCATTTTCTCAAATTTATTGATATTTTATGACAACATGTGTGGTTATTAAAACATAATTATATGATTGGTTGAATTGGTATTTTGTGTTTCATCCCCGATTTAGTGAGAACCGTTGTAAATTTGTTTATGACCATCAGATCTTAATCAGATGGCTTCAATGAATCATAGTTCAAAGTTATGTTCAATTATTAATATCAATAATTAATGAAGAGTTCACTCATTAAAATATAAATAATTTTTCTTTTTTTCTTTAAAAAATTATAATTCTTAATGAAATATTTTATTTCTCATGTTACAATCATCAAATATAAATTTGTTAGAATTTTCTCTTTATTTGGAGTTCCATATTGTTATGGTTGTGATTTTTTTTCTTGCTAAAATATGTGAATAAGCTATAAAGACTATATAAAAGAACATGTAAAAAAATGATATACTCATTAAATTATACCTTATATCTTATTTTTCATATTTCTATAAGCATTCTCAAGAGACCTATCGTCAATTTTATCTCGGCCGTTGGATCAAATTTTAGTTTTTCATTTAAATTATTACCACAATATCACATGGTCAGTTAGATTAATGTTTCGTGTTATATCTTCAATTACGTGAGAACTATCATATCAAATAAAATTTCCGAGTATTAAAAATTATATTATATTATTTAATGTATTACTATAATATGTATCATTTTAATAACTAACAAAATATAAATAAGAAAAATAACGGTGACAATTTTTCAAAAAATGAGTCATGTTATATTTTCTTATGTATAGTAAACATACGTTTTCTATATATATAATACCATATTTTCTTTTTACAAATCATGTTAAATATAATAATAATTTTTATTTTTTTTTAAATTAATCATCTATAATTAAGTCTTGTGGGGTTTCAACTAAAATCTATGAAATAAATTATCGTTTATTTTTAGTTTTTAGATCTCCTTCATCGTCTAATTAATACTTGATTTTTTTCTTATATAATATGTCAATAGATAGCACAAGAAAACTAAAGAGATAAAAAAGATGATATTTTAATCTTAGAAATCTTAATGCAAACATAAATTAATTAGATTGTAAATTAATAATTAAAATTATTTTTTGGATTATTTTTTTATGAATTTATTATTTATGTTATTTTATTTCATATATGTAAATTTATTTTATAGAGTTATCTATCCTTATAAGATTAGATCTGATATAGAAATTATTTTTTAATGAATAATAAATGGATAGCATATCTTATGATATAATTCAAAATAATTTTAAACATAACTAACTTACATAACATAATTATTATACATAATTGTAATGTATACATAAATTTTAAATGAATAACAAATTTAAATATTCGCAGCGAAACGCGAACATGCTCCTAGTAAAGTAAAAAATGGACTGGAAACAATTCCACACTACAAGAGACAATTGTTATTTAATTTATTATTAATTAAAGGGAAATTTTCAAAAAATTATAACTTTGCTTAATATTTTAAAAAACTTCACGAGTTTTTAGATTTTGAAATAACTCCCTATAATTAGTATTTCTTTTCAAAAAAAAATCCTTAGCACTCATTTATTATTATTGTTATTTTTACAGCGGTACGAGTATGATGTAGGTCGACAGCAACCATCAGGGAAGGAAGTCGATCATTGCTGAAAGAGCTCGATCGTCACTGACAATCCTTTGAACGATTTAAGCCGTATTGCGGAAATAAAGATAGATATTTAGGACATGAGTTTTTTTTTTTATTTTTTATTTTCAAATGTGGACTTTTAATTTCATCAAATGTAATGTGGCAATAATCGTGTAACCGTTTTTTTTTTATATTATTAATGAAAGTATTTAGTACGCTCTCGCCTACTATTTCAAAAAAAAAGAAAGCGCTGTCATCTATTTTTCCTTCAAAAAGAACTGGTTAAAATATTTAGAATGACCATGTTAATCTCTAATATAGAAATGACCATATTTTTCAATATATTTTCAAAATAATTTCCCTTCAATAATAACTAGGATGATACTCGCGCTACTCTGAGAATATTTCAATTTTATTATTTATGCTGATGTAAAATGTATAAAATAGCAATTACAGAAAATTCAAGATAATGTTTTGAAATTAATTTATAGTATGTAAATAATATACAATAATCATGTGGAGTAATTTTGCTATTTTTTATATATTATCATTCAAAAATATTTTTTATATCACATATAATTTTATAAGGACCCTACATATAGAAAATAAAATACTGTAAATGATAAATTCATGAAAAGAAAATAATCCACTACATGATCCGGATACTTAAATTATAATCACAACGAGTTACTGTCATTGGATTTAGACCAGTTGGAATGACTCGTTACATGGATAAGAGTAGTAATGGGAGGTAGGGGATTTGGATTAGGAACGTGTACGAACCGTGTATGTATGTGCAAATGAAGGAGCAAAGCATCTGTCATAAAAATCATACAAAATATTTTTGAGAAATTTTTTATTTTTTTGAGAAGTTTTTTTTTATGGCTATCTAAAATAAAATAATTCTAGTAGCTATAGCTAAGGGACTGAGTTTTTATTTTATGATTGTTTGACTTTTATTTTCCTTAATTTTTATTCTCAAAATTAATTCAATGACGAGAGTTGTTCAGTTTCTGTCATTGTTTAAAATTAAGAAATGATATCCTATGACCGGTCTTAGGAAATAATATTATCAAAGATCAATTCAATGGGAATATGCCTTCCTTGTGGAGAGAGAGAGGGAGAAGAATAATACAATAATAGACTTTGACCTCACAATCAGCCATTTTTTTTTTAAATGAACCGTTACTTTGTACTTTTCAGTTCGAAGTCTTCAACTTTTTTTTTTATGAAGGAAGGGTCTTCAACGTTTAGTTCTTCAGAAGAGATTATTACAAAAACAATTATTTCTCACCTCGAAACCTAAGAATTGAAATGGACGCCTAACTTGTTTTTTGGACAAACAAATGGACGCTTAGTTTGGTTAACTAGGACTTGGGAGAGTAAAAAACAAAAACAAAAAACTAGGACTAGTCCAAATATAAACTTGTGAGTGGTCATGAAATCTATACCTTACTGGTATGTGTTTTGCTTATACTGGTATGGACATATATTCATCTGAAATGTGTTTATTTAGATTTTGTATGTATTTATACCTTTCTGGTATGTCTTTTGTTTCAACTGGTATGCGTTTGTCACAATTTTTGAAATATAAAGACTAGTATGTATTTGTTGAAATCTGGTATGGATTTTTATTCATCTGATATGTGTTTGTTTAGGTAAAAACCTAGAAAAAAAAATACTGACAAAATCCGAAAAATTATACTAAAAATATTTCGAAACAGTCAAAAAAATATACTAAAAACGAGCAGAAAAATAAAAAAAATACTAAAAAACACGCCAAAAAAAAATTACTAAAAATGCGCCGAAAAAAATAATAATTTTCTATTAAAAACACGTCGAAAATGTCCATAGGATATCTGTCCAGCTGATCGCAGGCAACATAAAAAAACACGTTGAAAAAATTAAATTTTTTTTTACTAAAAACGCGCGGAAAAATTAAAAAATCTATTAAAAACGTGCCGAAAAAATTAAAAATTATACTAAAAATGCGCCGAAAAAATTAAAAATTCTAATAAAAACGCGCCAAAAATTAAAAATTTAACTAAAATTGCGTCGAAAAAATTAAAAATTCTAATAAAAACATACCGAAAAAATTAAATATTCTACTATAAACGCGCCGAAAAAAATTACAAATTCTATTAAAAACGCTCCGAAAAAATAAAAAATTATATTAAAAACGTGGCGAAAAAGTCGTGCGCGACCCTGCGAGAAGCTGGGGACATCTTTCCAGCTGAGCACAGGTAACATCAAAAAAACGCGCCGAAAATATTACAAATTTTAATAAAAACGCGCCGAAAAAAATAAAAAATTCTATTAAAAACGCGTCGAAAAAGTCGCGCGCAATGCGCACGACTCTGCGCGAAACCAGATGTCCGTAGGACAACTGTCTAGCTGAGCGCAGGAAACGTTAAAAAAACGCGCATAAAAAATTACAAATTCTAATAAAAACGCTCCGAAAAAATCAAAAATTCTATTAGAAATGCGCCGAAATAGTCGCGTGCAGCGCCCACAACCCTTCGCGAAGGATATCTGTCTAGCTGAGAGTATGCAATGTCAAAAAAATGCGAGAAATTGAAAATATCGCGATAATTTAAATCTTGAGAAATTGAATGGGAGCTATTGGGAGGTAGGAAAAAAAAATGTATGCTTAATTTTTATGGGAGGTAATTTGGGAGGTTCTAATAATGTCACAAATATGAGAGTTGATAGGAGGTAGTAAAATAAGAGTCCAAAATAATTTTCTAAATAACTCCCATTTAGGTGCCATGTGGCGCTTTATGGTTGATCGGGAGGTAGGGAGCCACTAATTATGGGAGGTAAATAGCCGTTCCCTTATATTAATTTATGTACTGAGTTTTCATCAATAACATGTGAAATTTTTATCGTGGTGTATATATACCGTACATAATTTGGACAACTAAAGAAAATCAACAATGAGAATATAAATTAATATTTTAAGAAAATTGGTCAGATTAGTTTTTCTTATATATCATCTTATTTATTTTTCTTATATAGTTTATTTTTTCTGCAAACGTAATGCCACTATCATTAATTTCTGTCTCTTTCTATTTTATTTTTCATTTCTCTCTTATTATGTTGTACAATGATGATAAAATAAGAAAATTTAAGGGAATAAGTAAAGTAATTGTATACTCACGATATGCTTCAAATATATATATATATTTTTTATTTATTTCGATATATAATAGATAAACTTACAATTATAAAAATTACACAAGCTCTCCGTAACTTTTCAAAAAATAAATTATAAAAATCAAAATAACATTTAAATTAATTCATAACACATAAAAAATATAGAAAATTTATGTAGAGTAAGTTTAGTATTTTTAGTTATAATTTTGTATTACATTATAAGATGTTTTATCACATCTAATTTTATTAATGACGGATAACTTTATATAATAAATTACGTTATTATAAATTAATTATATAAATAATAACATAATGGAAAGAATAAATTGATTTTTTATTAAGGCACTATGAATTAATCTTTATAATCTCAATTTAATTTAATTTTCAGTTGTTCTCTGAAATTATGTTGTTGTGTTTTGATATATTACATTTAGAAAAATTTATAAGTTATAATCATCTTTAGATGAAGCTCGAAAAAAGAAAAAAATTAAGACAATTTATTTCAAAGATTTTAGTAGATGCACCAAAAGATTTGGTCAGAGGCGTCTCATTTATTTTTGGACAAATAAAAAAAAGATACTTATATTTAACATTATATTTGAAAAAAAAAATATAATGTTATACATAGAGAAAAAATAATTGTGTTTTAATGTAAGAAAAAATAACATGAATTATTTTCTTAAAATGATATCACAATTAATTTTCTCATTGTTGATCTTATTCAACTATCAAAATGATGTGCAATAGTTATATATTTTATGAATAAATGAATCACATAGCTATCATTGAAACATGTAATATATCATTTCATGTAATGTAGTTCTTAATTTATTATTTTCTTCTAGTGAGAACCCAAGAACTTGGCAGTTCTCACCAAATCGGAAATGTAATATAATTATATGATACTTATTTGACCCCTTACGACCAAATGATTTTTAAAGCAATCTATTAAGACGGTTATGAATTTGATTGAGTTTTCGTTATGATTATGTATTAATAATTACACACATAGTCATAAAATATCAAGAAACTTGAGAAATTAAATAATAAAATTTGAGAATTTTTTTGATCGGTCGGTCCAGGAAATTTGATGGCAAGCTTCAATGAGAAGGCTCAGAAGGAGGTGAAAAATAATGGGATTATCTAAATGTTTGAATTTTTAATTTATTAATAACACAAAAAGAATAATTTATTGTATTATATTTTAAACGGCTAATTGTTTAAATCTAATCATGTAAAGATATATTTTCGACATGAGCATATTCTCTTATATAGTTTATCTTTAAATACTTCGCCAAGAAAAAATTTTAGATTGAAATCATAACAATATAGAATTTAAAATAAAGAGAAAATTCAAATAAATTTTGATTGATTGATGTACATAATGGTGAATATTGAAATATGTACATTTGGTTTTTTTTTTTTGTCTTTGGTTGATTAATGTATACTTGCCATTTTGTATTCAACCACGTTTATCTATAGATTAAGGCATACAATTGAACAAAAATGAGAATAGTCTTCATTGAACTGGTCTTTTGACATGGCAACTGAATTTCATGCTTGCTCTATAAGTTCTTCAGTTGGTCTATGTTATAGTACTACTTTGTTATATTAGTGTATGCTATATTGAATATGTATGAGAATTAACTTACTCCTAAAGTGACAGATGTGTGTTTTATTGTCTAAATAAAATATATAGTAATGCTATATTATTTCCACGTAATTGTAATAATATTGTTTATTTTTATAGAAATGAAAATAATCGGCACCACAAGACATGTATTATATCTTATACATTAATGGAGAAATTAAGATATTTTTATTCAATCATGTATATCTTACTTATACATTAGCAAGTCTTCCTATATAGGATAAGACAGCCTCTATGTATTACAAATAATAATTATTAAAATTATTAGAAATACAAAACATTCACTTCTAAAATAATGCCAATTATAACAGTAACTCAATAATGCCATATATAAGCATCAACTTCTAAAATTATTGTGCCTGAGGTGGAATTTAGTTGTTTGGCAAGGGTGTAACCTCTAGCCATTCTAAATTGGCCGGTTCCTCCGACGATTGGCCGCTCGATAACCGTTCCCAAAACGAGTCTTCCGAAAATCGACAGAGTGCTTCCGTTGTATGAGCCGTCGGTAAAGACAAAGTTTTGTGCTGTTAATAGTCCGTTATCCTGTTCCATTGATGCTCCAACGCCCAAACCTTGAGCTCTACCTGGTTCATGATAGAATTTTGTTAGAAAAATTATTCAGATTATTAGACAGCAATACATTAAATATATGAATTCATGCAATTGTTTAATCCAACCAACAACTCAAATATTTAACACCAAAGATTAATCCAATCAACAACTAACAGCAAAGATTAAACCAACCAACAACTTAAATATTTAACACCAAAGGTTAAGCCAACTTGTTAAGGGAAGAAAAGGAAAAAAGAGAATTCAAGAAAGATCAATCCTTTTTTTATATATAAAAGACTAAAAAAAGGTCTCAATTCATTTAAGAAACAAGGAATTTATCACAATAAAGTTGTTTGCAGCAATTGAATGAAGGCCCATGAACCATTTTGGAAGTTGGAATTAATTAAACAGATTTCTGCATGTTATGAACATTTGATCGCATTTAACAGAAGAAATTACACAGTACCTATCAATTTGGAGTTCGGATCTGCTCCATCTCGCAACATGTCATCAATAATCCCAACCATGCCATAAAACGAGTTGTTTTTTTGGGCTTTGACGACACTAAGCGTCGTCTGATTTGGACCGGAAAGGATTTCATGGAAATAAAAATGCAAGTGAGTCATTTTCTCTCCATGAGGAGAACTGCCATTTGATTTGTAGAGAGAGAGGAGAAGAAGAATGGAGAAGAGGATGATTTTTGAAATTGGAGAAGCCATTTTAGTTTTCTGTCAAATGATTTTCTTAATGACTGGATTACAAATGGCAAATAAGTATCCATTTATATATAGGTGGATATAAGAACCGTCCAAGTCCAACTGAGTTGTTGCAATCAATCTATTATTAGAAATTAAAATAAAATTTGAAGAAATTATTCTGCATGTAGGGCCCTTAAATTGGCGAGAATTCACACAAATTTTTGACTTGATAAAAAAAGAATCGATAATAATGAGAATTGACATTTATTCTTTCTTATTTGATGATTATCTAGACTATGTTGGGGAAATATTCATTTTGTTATGCAAAAATTTCCAAAGAACATAAATTAAATTTGTGCAAAATTAAAAGTTTAGATGGCATATAATTTATGATTGAATATTAAAATAAGATAGCAATAGAAAAATATTGGTCTATAAAATGAGGAATTAAAATTAATAAACCAACCAGAAGATTCCTATATTAGATGGCTCCTCAAAAGAATGGATCGAACTCATAAAGAGCACCCGTTTATGTACCGCAATGGATAAAAAAGGCGAAAAAAATGGAAAAATTGGCTCCTAAACATATTGAGCCAATTCATTTATATAAAAACGATCTGTTTATTATTGGCTTTCCTTCTTCAGAGACTTGTATCATTTACGGAATTGATTTTCCGAAGGTGCATAAATTAGATAAAAAACCCTGCTGAATAAAATTTTAGGGAGATTTGCAAAAAAGCCCTTGCATTATTGAAAATTCCAAAAACATACCATATATTCTTAAGAAATTCAAATTTTATGCAATCATTTAGTGATAGTACTTAGTAGGTACTAAAATTTGAATTTCTTAATAAAGAAGGGCTTTTTTGCAATATTCAATAATACAGGGGCATTTTTCCAAATATTATGTTTTCACCTTTATAAAACCAAAAAATATAAATGGGGAAATTTGCAAAAAAAGCCCTTACATTATGCCTAAATTGCAAAACAAAACCCTGAATTATTGGAAATTGCAAAAAAAAAAAAAAATCTATTCTTAAGAAGTTCAAATTTTAGTCCCTACCCTTTAGTTCTTTAATCATTCACTGATGGTAGGGATTCAAATTTGAATTTCTTAATAATAGAGGGGCTTTTTTACAATTTAGGCATAAAGCAGGGTTTTTTGCGAATTACCCAAATTATATATATACCCCTAAAAATGTGTGAATTGAATTGTCAGGTACCGGCTATAGGTTGTCAGTGGTTCTCATTTATTATGGATGAGAATAAATATTGTACCGAAATCGCACCTTCTAGAACTTTCTGCATATATGAAGAGGTTTTCTATATCGCACCTTCTCAAAGGAGGATCTGTAGAAAATGCAATTGTGTGCAGGTGTGTAGGTAATTCAATTAAGTTATTTCAATTTTTTAATCCTTTTTTTCTTTTTGTACTTTTTTTGTACTGTGTGTTTTTGATGCTTAAACGTGGTTTGAGTTAATTCACTTATGCCCTTAAATTTTGTGCTTTCTTTTCTTGGCGTTTAATTGCAGAGTTAGGGTAAATCTATGTTGCACGGATACGGACACGGGTGTCGTGTCCGACACGACACGGACATGGCGACACGGCAATCTCAAAAAAACCTCCGGACACGACACGTTTTATATATATATAATATAATATATTTATTTTATGTTTAAAAAATATAAATAATATAAAAAACATAAACTAAATTGATAATAACTTGATTAGTAACGGTTTTTTAAAATCTGTAACGATTTTGGACTACTTTGTAAGTTGTAACGGTTAATTCATAAAAACCGTTACTAAATACACTATTAGTAACGGTTTTCAACAAAGAACCGTTATAGAATTGCCAATATCTGTAACGGTTTATTATAAACCGTTACAGATTGTATGCATATTAATAACGGTTTTCATCAAAGAACCGTTACAGAATTGCCAATATCTGTAACGGTTTATTATAAACCGTTACAGATTGTATATTAGTAACGATTTTCATGAAAGAACCGTTACAGAATTGCCAATATCTGTAACGGTTTATTATAAACCGTTACAGATTGTATGCACATTTCATATTAGTAACGGTTTTCATCAAAGAACCGTTACAGAATTGCCAATATCTGTAACGGTTTATTATAAACCGTTACAGATTGTATATTAGTAACGGTTTTCATGTAAGAACCGTTACAGAATTGCCAATATCTGTAACGGTTTATTATAAACCGTTACAGATTGTATGCACATTTCATATTAGTAACGGTTTTCATCAAAGAACCGTTACAGAATTGCCAATATCTGTAACGGTTTATTATAAACCGTTACAGATTGTATGCATATTTGTAACGGTTCTTTCATAAAAACCGTTACAGATCATAAAAACCGTTACAGATCTATTAGTAACCGTTACAGATTTTAAGCCCGCCGTGTCCAATCCGTGTCCAAAACATGTCCCGCCGTGTCCGAGCCGTGTCCATATTTTTTTTAACAATAAAATAGTCGGACACGCGATTTGAAGTGTCGGACACGTGTCGGAGGCGTGTCCGAGCCGTGTCCGTGTCCGACACGCCTACGGCTCATTTCGGAGAGCGTCCGCGTAACATAGGGGTAAATTGAACTAAACTAGGATAATGCTCGCGCTTCGCGGCGAGTATTTCAATTTTAATAGATATTTCAATGTATAACTTGTAATTATTAAAATTCAAAATTAATGTTTGTGAATCCATAATACATAATAATATATGAGAATTCAAAATTGTTGTCTTTGATTTTCTTATGTCATTATGTTTTGACATATTATATTAGAAAAATAAATTAAGTATTAATCAGGCTTAGTTGAATGAGATAAAAAAAATGCAAGATAATTTATTTCGAAGATTTTAGTTGAAACTGCATAAGATTAAATTATAGATTATTAACTTTAAAAAAATAAAAATAATTATTATATTTAATATTATATATATGGAAAAAATATGTATACTACATAGAAAAATGTAATATTACTCATTTTCTTAAAAAAATTGTAACGACTATTTTTCTTATTTTTTCATGTGTTAAAATTGTATGGATTACACATATATTATTATGAAATCCTTAATACATTATGTAATATAATATAGTTTTCAATATTCTGAAATTTTGTTTGAGATGATAGTTCTCACATAATGGAGATATAACACTGAACATTAATCTAACTAATCATGTGATATTATGATAATAATTTAAATTAAAAGCTAATATTTGATCAATTTTTTTATTTGACGGCGGAGAGAAATTGATAATAGTTCTCTTGAAAATTTTCACAGAGGGGTAAAATAATATGAAGAGTTTATCATTTTATTACATGTTATTTTAGATAGTCCATATTCATATATTTTATCAAGAAAAAATAAAATTAGAATCATAAAAATATGTCATTATGTGATATTGTGTTAATAATTTAAATGAAAAACTAAGATTTCAAATAGGTCTCTTGAGAATGCTCAAAGAGAGATGAAAAATATGTTATAAGGTATAAGTTAATGAGCATATCATTTTTGTATATCTTCATTTATAGAGTCTATATTCATATATTTTAGCGGAAAAAAATTGGAATCATAACAATATGGAATTCAAAATAAAAAGAAAATTTCAACAAATTTATATTTGATGATTTTAACATGAGAAATAAAATATATCATTAAGAATTATAATTTTTTAAAGAAGAAAAAAAAATTATTTATATTTTAATGAGTAAACTCTTCATTAACTATTGATACTGTGATATTGTGGTAATAATTTAAATGAAAAGCTAAGATTTCAAAAAACTTTGATCCAACGACTGAGATAAAATTGACAATCGGTCTCTTGAGAATGCTCAAAGAGAGATGAAAAATAAGATATAAGGTATAAGTTAATGAGCATATTATTTTTGTACATCTTCATTTATATAGTCTATATTCACATATTTAGCGGAAAAAAAAATTGGAACCATAACAATATGAAACTCAAAATAAAAAGAAAATTTCAAAAAAATTGTACGATAGTTTTCATGTAATTGGAAATATAATACGAAACAATAATTAATGGTGTTATGCCCTAGGCCAAAGTGTTTGTGACCTAGATGATGGATTGTAATAACAAACATAATATTTATTCTAAGATATTTCATATAATATGTGCGTATAGGTTATTTTAATATAATTAAAATAGACCATGAATATGCAATTCAACTTTATGTCATCAAAGTGTGTGACTTTGATAGTAAAACTATAAAGTGTTATGAATGCTATTCTAAATCGTCCTTGGTCATTTATAGGATATTTGTGGAGACAAATATACTTGCGGATATAAATAAATATATATATATATTTATATACAAACTATAAATGTACACCAGTATATTAGTTGACTGATGATTATGTTTTACTGATCATGGATAAATAGTTATCAAGTCATTAATATAGGTATATGTTAGAGACCATATACTGGACTGACCCGCCATAAGAATGCTACATGTTTTATGTCATTAGCGATTCTTGTAACATAAAATATTTATAGTCCTTTGACCTGAGATTGTCTCGGTTCCCAGCATGAGTAATTTTATACTTTAATATAATCTAACACTGCCTTTAACCGGGTGGTCATAACGGTTATAATTAGGTATACAATGAATCATGTAGAGGGATGAGTGCAATCAAGACGGGATTTGTTCCTCTCATAAATGAGAGAGATATCTTTAGGCCTCTTGATGAATTGAACTGAAGAAATGTATGGCCATACTCAAATGAATTAATAAGAGTTATTAATGTTATTTGTTCTTGTTCAGTTTAATTCGGGATCAAGAAATATTAATTCGATTAATATAAGGATGACGTATTACATGCCTTATGATCGATATAGATATCGCGTGATTGTTGATTAGGTAAATCGGATCACCGATATTCACTTAAATTGGGTAGTCATGATGGCTTGCTAGAGTCCGCTCACGATTTATAGACTGTCAAGTCTATTGCCAACATTAAGTGAACCTACAGGGTCACACACAAAGAACAAACTAAAACGGGCGCAGAAAATCCTAGCGACTTATATGATGAGTTGCATAGGAATGTCACAAAAGATATTGTCATCTTATGTGATAAGATGTGATATATATGTATATAAAGACTATGAGCACACAAGATCATGTAATCTAGAAGAGTCTAGATGATAATATGTGGATAATGATGAGTGATGTCATACACATCTTTTAGTGTGAATAGACATGACTCTTCATCTCTATATAAGGACATAGAGGGCTCCAAATTCATTGTACCATATGATTCTCTCTCTCATTATTTCTCATTCTCTTTTGTGAGACAAAAAGAGAGAAAATATCCTTTCTCATTTGTGTGACAAAATTACTAAAGGGTGCTTTCCTTTTATATGACAAAATGAAAGGGTGCAATTATATGAGAGAATTATACATCTTTTGTGAGATAAAATAAGAAGAGTTTTCTTATGCAAGAGGAGAACAAGCTACTAGCATATATATTGTTCTTCTTCCCGTTTTAAGAAGTTTGTTCGTGTGGATAGCGGTAGAGGCGTTCGTACTTTCGGCGCTTGTGATCTATTCGGCCTAAGAAGATGAGAACGGGTTGTTGAGAGTTTTGGTGGAGACCGATTGTGTGTGCGGTAGATGACTTCCGCACGATCCGACCTGGACGGACCAGACGGACGGAAAATCGGTTAGGACGGTAACCGGTTTAGAGGCGCTTGGACAACACGCATGGTTTGAGCGTCACGGATTAAGCGTAATCCGAAAGGTATCTTTAAGATTTATTTCTTTGATTTAACCGATACGCACGGGTCCTCGGATTGGTTTTGGATGAAATTTTTTGTTTTCCGCTGCGTTATGCACGTCCGAAACCCAACAATAATCTAACCATGTGATATTATGGCAATAATTTAAATGAAAAACTAAGATTTGAAAAAAAATTGATCTAACGGCCGAGATAAAATTGATGATAGGTCTCTTGAGAATGCTTAAATGGAGATGAAAAATAAGGTATAAGGTATAACTTAATGAGTATATTATTTTTTTACTTGTTCTTTTATAGAGTTTTTATTCACATATTTTAGCAAGAAAATAATTAAATTAGAACCATAACAATATGGAACTCAAAATAAAGAGAAAATTCCAACAAATTTATATTTGATGATTTTAACATGAGAAATAAAATATTTCATTAAGAATTATAATTTTTTAAAGAAGAAAAGAAATATTTATATTTTAATGAGTGAACTCTTCATTAACTATTGGTATTAATAATTGAACATAACTTTGAACTATGATTCATTGAAGCCATCTGATTAAGATCTGATGGTCAGAAACAAATTTACAACGTTTCTCACTAAATCGGGGATGGAACACAAAACACCAATTCAACCAATCATATGATTATGTTTTAATAAGCACAAAATATGTTGCCATAAAATATCAATAAATTTGAGAGAATGAATGGCTGAGATTTGACAAAAAAATTGATCGAACGGTGGAGATAAAAGTGATGATGTGGCCTCTTGAGGAGGCTCAAAAATAGGTAAAAAATAAGGGGTGGGGGTTAATTTGTGTTTAAATGTCAGTTTGGTTTAATTTGGGTCTAGATTGAGGCTTTAATTTGGGCTTAATTGTATTTTTTGAATTGTGGCTTAATTGCAAAATTGGCTGTTGGTTCCAGAATGTACTTCCAAAATTTGCAATTATTTATTATCTTTATCATAATAATAATTATTACTATAATTGTTAATATATTATTATTCTTTTTTGGGCAGTATGAGAGATGGTTGGGGCCGCTTAACTGCATCATTAGCTATATTATTATTATTACTACTACTTGCCAAAGTTTCGATTACAAAAACATTTGCAATTATTTTTAACTTTTTTTACTAATATATTATATTATTATAGTTATAATAATAATTATTATAAATAATAATAATAATAATAATAATAATAATAATAACTATTATTATTATTATCATTATCATTATTACTATCATTTATTATTGTTATTATTATTTGTCATCTTCAGGAGGCGAAATGCCTCTCTGAGATTCCATAAGCATATTGATCATTATAACCATTATTTGTTTTTATTATTATAATAATAATATCATTTCATTTTTTTCCCAGTATGAGAGACGGTTGGATGAACCCCCCGCTAAGATTCGAAAACGAGCCGTGCCGCCACAAAATATTGGACTTAATAATGAGGAAAAAATACAAATAAAATAAAGAGAAATATTCAATTTATAAATTGCCCATACAAGTGTAAAATTCATATGATATGAAATAATATCATAATTTATAAAATAAAAAAAAAATAAAAAACACTTTATTTTCACCTTAATAATGAGAGTGTAAGATATGTGACATTAAATTGAATGGTTCAAAATTTTCAAGTAGAAATATATTTTATTTATTTATTTATTTTTATTTTTGAAATTTTTTGGAGAGGGCTTGGTGTCCCTCTTCCAAAGGTTAAATCTTTATATATTTTTTCTGAAAATCTGTACAAGCTCCTTACTATTTACAATTATTTACATATAACCCTTTCTATGCTTCTTTTATCATATCTCTATGCAACCAAAAAATAAAAGATAATAAGAAATGCATAAGGAAATTTCGGCCCTTGAACTGTCTTGGGCCGAAGTCTAGAAAAAACATATTAAAACAAATCTAATTGTATTACTCTAGAATTCTCCAATAACAGGTCTTCCATTCTTCTCTTTTTACTGAATTAAGATATTTCTTCTTCTGTCGATCTCTCCAAAGCTCTCTCTAGCTGTTCTTTCTCATCCAGTATCTCCATCACAAATTCCTCTCTCTCCTTCTTTTGTTCACTAAATATCCTTCTACATCTTTCCCTCCACAACACAAACACGAAGAGCCCATGAGGATTTTGATTGGTGCTTCGATTTTTCATTTCTCCTGTCGACTTTGGGAAACCTATTTCGCGATTCGAAGCTCCTTTTAACAAGCACCAGTGTATTTTTGCAAAATCACATTAGTACATGAGGTGTTCTACGGATTCCACTTCGTTGCAAGACATTGGACATCTAGTAACCATCTGTCTCCCCGTTTTTTGCAAGTTATCAATGGTAAGTATTTTCTTTTGTTGTAATTCCCATAAAAATATTTTTATTCGCAATGGTAATTTCATCTTCCAAATGTGTTTCAGCTCGGATTCTACGTGCACTCCTAGCACAAATTTCTGATAATATATTTTATTTAAACTAGGTAATATAGGCATTATATTACCTAGCACAATATATTTTATTTAACCTAGGTAATATAGGCATTATACACCTTATTAAGTCAACAAGTTATGCATGATTTATTTATTTTTGTTAGTAAAAATTACATCCTGAAGCGGAGCGAGGGATGTACCGAATTGTTTTGAATAGTAACACTATTTTGAAGAATAATTAATCAGATAGCATGATTTTCAAAATATTTGGGTAGGTAGCACTTCCGCCAGACCTTCTGGCGGAACTGAAGTAGTTCAACCAGAGGGTCTGGCGGAACTAGGGATTTTTTTTTTTTGCTAATCTCGGCCATTTGGCACCCTTAAACAACCTTAATTAATGAAAAAGGCTAGTTCCGCCACTGGGTCTGGCGGAACTAGGTAAAATTTATTTTCGGCCCAATTTAGACGGTGAAATTGGCCCAAAGATGACGAAAATATAGGTTCCGCCAGACCCACTGGCGGAACTAGCTATAGCTAGTTCCGCCAGTGGGTCTGGCGGAAGTAGACCATCTTCCAAACTTACAATCTGACCCAAAAAGTCCAAAAAAATGGTCTAGTTCCGCCAGACCCTCTGGCGAAGCTAGCTATTTTCTAGCTAGTTCCGCCAGTGGGCTGGCGGAACTAGACCACTTTCCCAACTTACAATCTGACCCAAAAAGTCCAAAAAATGGTCTAGTTCCGCCAGACCCTCTCGCGGAACTAGTTATTTCTAGCTAGTTCCGCCAGAAAGTCTGGCGGAACTAGCTAGAAATAACTAGTTCCGCCAGAGGGTCTGGCGGAACTAGACCATTTACAATCTGACCCAAAAAGTCCAAAAAAATGGTCTAGTTCCGCCAGATCCTCTGGCGGAACTAGCTATTTTCTAGCTAGTTCCGCCAGTGGATCTGGCGGAACTAGACCATTTTCCCAACTTACAATCTGACCCAAAAAGTCCAAAAAAATGGTCTAGTTCCGCCAGACCCACTGGCGGAACTAGCTAGAAATAGCTAGTTTCGCCAGTGGATCTGGCGGAAGTAGACCATTTTTTTGGACTTGCAACCTGATGCAAAAAAATCCCAAAAAATGGACTAGTTCCGCCAGAACCTCTGGCGGAACTAGTTAGAAATAAGTAGTTCCGCCAGACCATCTGGCGGAACCTGTAACAGCGTGTCTTCCGGACCCAAAAAATTGAGAAATAGCCTAGTTCCGCCAAACCCTATGGCGGAACTTGTTCAATCATTGGAGCCTGTTATAAAAGGAAAATCTTTCTCTCTCTCCCCCAATCTAACCTAAAATCCGCCCCCCAAAAAAAAAAGTACTATTCAGGCGATTTTGAAGTGTATTTGAGGTGATTTTGACCCAAATAAATAGAGAAAATAGAAGAAAAGAAAGACGGAAATTAGGTATTGATTAAATAATTAATTGATTTTATTATATATTTGTTGTTAATTTGTTGAAATATTATTGCAATTAGTAAGAAGAAAATGGCACAAAACTCTCAAATTCTTGTATATTATGATGGTCTTATTGTAAATCTACCAAACGGATGCAATTACGACCCGGAGGAACCGGTTTATATTCCAGAAAGTACAACCACAAATAGGGATTATGACCAACTGTGTAACGAAATTTATGAGAATCTCGGTTGGTCGTATAATGATATTCTTTTAATCCGAGGTCGGCTTCCTTCCCTTAAGAAAGGCATTTGGCATTATAGGTTAGTGAAAATTATGAATAATACACAATTGATTAATTTTGCGGAGCGCGTCATAAGGGTTGGGATGGAGGAATTAGAAATATATGTTGATCGCGTCCAAAATAAAGAATATCAGATAGGAACTAGTAGTAGATCAAATGTAATTCCAAATGCAGATGAAAATGAGATATTAGAACCCGTTGAAAATGAAATAAATATTGAAAATGCGAATGAGGACCCGTTTGCGACCTTTGATATGGCACGTGTGAGCAATAATGTATTTCCCGAAATAGATGATGATGAAAATGAATTAGATGAGGAACCCGAAATGGAGTCAGAGGACGAGGAAGAAATTTATGGAGATGGCGATGAAGAAATGGAGAGAGTGAACCATCAGACGGGATTTATATATACGGAAGAGGGTGAGAAGGTTAGTGTAGGTACTTTCGGTGATGCGCCGGCTGCTGAATTCGAAGATAGTTCAATGTGGGAATATGCGAGAAATGATGTCTTATCTGACATGAATGTGAATGAAAATGATGATGAAATATTGTATAAGGGACGTACATTTGAAACGAAATCAGAACTACAATCGGCAGTAAGAGCATACAGTGTGAAGCATCACCGAGAAATAGAAGTAGACCACTCGAATAAAACGAGATATATTGTGATATGCAAGCTTAAAGATGAAGGTACTAGAGGATGTAGTTGGAGGATACACGCTTTGATTAATAAAAAAAATAATTTATGGGAGATTAAAACATTTAGACAACCACACGTATGTATTAACCAAACACCTAGAAGAGACCACAAACAGTTAACGAGTGCGCTTATTGGGGGGCTAATTCTAGATATCGTAAGAGCGGATTTAGATGTTAAACCTGTAACCATAATAGAAGCCGTTAAATTGAAGGTTGAATATACCATATCGTATTGGAAGGCTTGGCACGCAAAACAACACGCGTTTCGATTCTTATTTGGGGGTTGGAGGGAGGCTTATAATTTGCTCCCTGAGTTGATGGCGGCAATAACATCAACAAATCCTGGTACTTTGTATACATTTAAAACTGGTGCCCCAAATAGAGATGGTGAGTTGGAGTTCGAAGGTCTATTTTGGGCATTTGGCCCATCACTACATGGTTTTCAATTTTGCAAGCCCATCATAACAGTAGATGGAACATTTCTAACCGGAAAATACCTAAGAACTTTACTGACGGCGATTGGTACCGACGCAAATGGTCAGTTATTTCCTTTAGCTTTTGCTTTAGTTGATAGGGAGAAGAATGAGACATGGGGGTGGTTTTTTAATTGTTTGCGTGATGTTCTCGGAGAAGAAAATATGTATTGCATTATTTCGGATAGGCATGCTGGCATAATTAGTGCAATGAGAGTGAGAAGGTGGCTGCCACCTTATGGTTATCATTGTTATTGTATGCGGCATCTTCAAGCAAATTTCAGTAATGCTGTAACAGACAAAACAGTGGTTCCAATGATTCAAGGATTAGTACGTGCGCACAACAAATTTAAATTTAATAAGATATGGGAAAAAATGGAAAAAAAAAGATAGTTCAGCGACCGATTGGTTACAAATGATAAATAAATCAAATTGGGCGATTTCGTACGATACTGAAGGTCGTCGGTGGGGCATACCAACTAGCAATAACGCCGAAGTGATGAATTTTGTTTTCAAAGGTATAAGAAAACTACCTGTTACGGCAATTGTGGAGGCGACATTTTATAAGCTAAATTGTTATCACGTGAGATATCGGGCGGCTGCTGATATGAGGGAAAAGAATTGGTCGGATATAGTGATGTTAAAAATGGAACGTAGACGCATTAAGGCTGCTAGGCATGAAGTCACTTGCTACAACTTAGAGCAAGGTATTTATCAGGTGCTTACGCAAGCCCGGCGTTCGACGAGTGGTATCGGAATGCCGAGAAAGAAATGGCGAGTGGATATCAACGAAGGAAAATGCGAGTGTCAGAAACCTATGATATACCACTACCCGTGTTCGCACGTCATAGCAGTTTGTATACGCAAAGTTATATCTAGCGAAGTTTTCATTCATCCGTGTTATTCCTTGGATAATTTGAAACGTACGTATGAAAAACGTTTCTATCCTGTAAAGGAAAAATCACAATGGACGCCACGCAAAGAAATTTGTAATTACAATTTATATCCTGGTGATAAACTTATAAGGACAAATGCTAACGGAAGGATGAAACGTGGAAGAAGACAAGAGTTGCGAATCCAAAACTGTATGGACACCGTGAACAAAGAAAAGCGTGTAATGAATTGCAGCGTCTGCAAATTATCAGGACACACTAAACGAAAGTGCACACAAATGGGTGGAGACCGTTACAATGGACCGTAGTTTGGTTTATTTAGTTTGTTTTTATTTTGTTTATTTTATTTAGTTTGTTTTATTTATTGTTGAGTACTTGTAATGCCTAAATTAAAACAATCTCAATAAACCATAAACCCTAAAAAATCAAACAAACAATCCGCAACATAATGCAAATCCCGAAACATAACCCCTAAACCCAAACACATAAACTATAACGTAGTCCAAATCTCAAAACATAAACCCTAAAACACTAACATAAACCCTAAACCCCAAACATAACCCCTAAACATCTCCGCCGCGTGCACCACGGCCACGTGCACCACCACGGCCGCGTCCTCTTCCTCTCCCTCTCGCCTGGTTCCGAGTCTGCATCTGAGTGAGCTGACTGACGTCTTCTCCTCCTTCCTCTCCTCCTGCATCTGCTCTCGGTTCGTTGAGCACCTCCCACTCAGTATCGCCGGGATACTCATTAAGCTGAGTACAAATTAGTTTTTGGCATCCCAACCATTTTCTGACGCCGTCCCTTACTTCCGCCCTCATATTTGCACCAAATTCTCGGAGCATTCTGAAACCTATGCGAGCTCCCTCCATGGCAGTTTGTGCCTTAAAATATTAAAAAAAAAAAAAATTTATAATTCTAAATTTAACTTTAAAAATATTACAAAAATTTACCGCTAATCTTTTTTCGGGGACCATGGGGCGGTATGTGCTCGAACCGTGCGAAATGGTGCTCTGCACCAACGGATCAGAATTCTGCCAATACCAGCTCATGTAACCATCATAATCGAGAGGGGTATACGGCTCCAGGGGATCCATTTGCGAATACCAATACCATTTATCGTTCCAACGTGTAATCCAATTCTTGTGAATCTTACGCCAATTGTTTCTGCGAAAATTCAGGTCGCGTAATTCTTTGTCGGCAATTTTGTCGGCTTCAGGTATTTCCGGGGGTATTTTTTGCCGATACCCGAACTGTCGCATCACCCTCTCAGGACGATAACGCTCGACGATCCAGAAATAAATCAACGGCACACTGAGTAGTGCCGTAGTTCTTTCTTCCTGACAAATGGGCGGTAGCCTATCGCGGTATGGTTCATAAGGTGCCCAAAAGATATCACTTGGAGGGATGCTGTCTAACATGTCGCGGTTCGCCCACAAATGAGTAGTCGACGGATCCTCTTTAACTCTTGCATCTCTCCAGAGCATGCCAACCGTATCATTGTAATCCGGATCGTCGTAGATATTCAATCTTGCCGGGTTCAATGAAACTCTCGGTCTTCCGGTCGCAAAATGTTGCCAAGCCCATAATTGTAATAATAAGATGCAACCTCCCATATTTTTCCGATCGGGACCTGTACTTTTGCACAACTCTCTGTACAGGTATGCAAGTACCCCACTCCCAAATGCCTACTCATGCAAATTATTCATTTCTTCTAAAAGTACCAGGGGCATGAGCGAATAACAGTCCCCATTCGGATCCGTAAATAAAATGTCGGAAAA
This sequence comes from Juncus effusus, assembly GCA_027726005.1. NCBI lineage: Eukaryota > Viridiplantae > Streptophyta > Magnoliopsida > Poales > Juncaceae > Juncus > Juncus effusus. Next base: position 6,228,448 of record CM050904.1, on the reverse strand, counting down.
AAATCCGATCATGTAAGCTCTACAATATTGCTCGACTCGTAATATGGGGGCATCACACTCCAAATCGGCAAAATTCTCCATGAACCATTTTTTCTTTACCAACACGTTGCTTTTCTTATTTCCTGATCCTCTGAACATCTCTTGGGGGGGTGTTTTTCCGAGTAGTTCCCCGGCTTTATTTGCCCAATTAATACCGCTGTTCTTCACACAAAGGGGCTCGCCATCCACCCGCAACCCCAACAAGCATGAAACATCCTCTAACGTTATGGTCATTTCTCCGTGCGGCATGTGGAACGTATGTGTCTCTTTTCTCCACCGTTCCTGCAGAGCGGTTATCAGTATGCCATCGATTGGTACATAACCGATTCTCTGCGTTTGTAACAAACACGCACTCGCAAAATATGGCTCGAACTGAACATTCCATGGCACCTGCGGAAACGAAACATATAAGTAAATTATTTTTACATAATTAAATAAATAGATATATAGAAATAATTTTATATACAATACATTAATATGATGTTGCCTGTATCGGAAACCCTCTTTCGCTTTAGCCTTGGTGTTGTCCGGTTGGCTGAAATATACGGTTCTGTGATCATCCTGGAATTCGTTCAGCGGACGATATACCAGACCTTCTGGCTCAACTATAGGAGCCTTCCCCCGATCCGCACGACTAGATCCGCCCCGACTAGATCCGCCCCTAGATGACATCCCTATATAAATTTTATTTTTTAAATATAAATAATAATTAAACAATTACTATAAATAAATTACTTCAATCTTTTTTTAATATAAACAAATTACTTCACTCTTTTTTTTAATAGGAATAATAGTATATAGTCAAAAATAAAAACCTAACAAATCACTATAAATAAATATATTACTAAACAAATATATATTATATTTTTTTCTTAAAATAACTACATATTGAAAATTAATTATTAAATATTTTCATATCAAATAAAATTGATAAAAATATCCATATATAAATAATAACTAAACAATATATTTTTACATAACTAAATAAACATACTATTTAACACAAAAATAAACATATTCCCCTAGATGACATCCCTATATAAATTTTATTTTTTAAATATAAATAATAATTAAACAATTACTATAAATAAATTACTTCAATCTTTTTTTAATATAAACAAATTACTTCACTCTTTTTTTTAATTGGAATAATAGTATATAGTCAAAAATAAAAACCTAACAAATCACTATAAATAAATATATTACTAAACAAATATATGTTATATTTTTTTCTTAAAATAACTACATATTGAAAATTAATTATTAAATATTTTCATACCGAATAAAATTGATAAAAATATCCCTATATAAATAATAACTAAACAATATATTTTTACATAACTAAATAAACATACTATTTAACACAAAAATAAACAAATTGCTTCATTCTATTTTTGGGTCAATACAAAAAATTGTATATATTAAAAAAAACCATACACAATTACTATAAATAAATATATTACTAAATAAATTTATATTATATTTTTCTTTAAAATAACTAAGTAATAAAAAATAATTACAAATTTTTTTCATACCGAATAAATTTGACGAAAAATTTACTCCTTCTCCTTCTTCTTCTTCTTCTTCTCCTTCTTCTTCTTGTTCTTATTTTTCTCTAAAGAAATCAACAAAAATTCAAACAAATTTCAATACTATCAACCTATTTAAACCAATTTCAAACTAATCTCACTAAATCCATACCTATTTTGCACTAATTTCACTCAATCAAAACTTATTTCAATTCAACCAAATCAACAAAAATAACTAATCAAAACTCAAAATCAAACAAAATAACTTACATATTTCTTCTTCTTTCTAACTTCTCCTTCTCTTTCTTAATTTCTCCCCTCTTTCTCCTTTAATTTCCTCTCAAATCACATGAAATTTCGCCCCCAAATTTTTCTCTTTTTTTTTTCGAACGGACGGGTAAGGTTAATGAGGGTCGGACGAGTTTAAATTGGGGTTTAAAAAAACGCAGTGGGTAGTTCCGTCAGACCCTCTGGCGGAACTAGTTATTTCTAGCTAGTTCCGCCAGACACTCTGGCGGAACTAGCTAGAAAATAGCTAGTTCCGCCAGAGGGTCTGGCGGAACTAGACCATTTTTTTGGACTTTTTGGGTCAGATTGTAAGTTGGGAAAGTGGTCTAGTTCCGCCAGACCCACTGGCGGAACTAGCTATTTCTAGCTAGTTCCGCCAAACTTACTGGCGGAACTAGCTAGAAAATAGCTAGCTGGCGGAACTAGACCATTTTTTTGGACTTTTTGGGTCAGATTGTAAGTTGGGAAAATGGTCGAGTTCCGCCAGACCCACTGGCGGAACTAGCTATTTCTAGCTAGTTCCGCCAGAGGGTCTGGCGGAACCTATATTTTCGTCATTTTTGGGCCAATTTCACCGTCTAAATTGGGCCGAAAATAAATTTTACCTAGTTCCGCCAGACCCAGTGGCGGAACTAGCCTTTTTCATTAATTAAGGCTGTTTAAGGGTGCCAAATGGCCGAGATTAGCAAAAAAAAAAATTCCTAGTTCCGCCGGACCCTCTGGCGGAACTACTTCAGTTCCGCCAGAAGGTCTGGCGGAAGTGCTACCTACCCAAATATTTTGAAAATCATGCTATCTGATTAATTATTCTTCAAAATAGTGCTACTATTCAAAAAAATTCGGATGTACCTAGTATATTAACATGGACATATACAAATTAAACAGATACAGTACATGAAAGGATATATACAATCCATTGTATGCTGAAGCTATCCATCGTAATCAATATGTAACAAAACCCGTCAATTAAGTAATTCCGTAGCTATCACTACTTACCAACTGCAAAATGTAAACATCATTGACTAAGCGAAGACTTCTAGTATCAAGTCAACACAACTATTTGTGAAAGTCATGACTCATCAGTAAACAACTTTTGAAAGCAAAGGCAAAAGGCCTGTAGTCCTTCAGTGCACCAACATTATATAAAGACACTGGGAATGCTTTTTGAGCCATCAAATTCTTCCACACTTCTGTATACCACAGAACAATATAAAATGCATTGCTTATCTATTTTCCTCACCCTTTTAACCATTCAAACAATTGGAGCATACAATTGTCTTCAGAGTTCAGCCTGAAAGAGATGCATTGCTCGAATTCAAGGCCGGCGTCACTGATTCATCTGGATGTTTAGTTTTCTGGAGAGGGAATGATTGTTGTACATAGGCCGGGATCAAGTGCAGCAATCAAACCGGTCATGTTGTCAAGATCAACCTTTCTAGCCCACATTATGAGGATGACTACTGGAGTAGCATGACCTTGAGCGGTGAGATTAGCCCATCGTTAGATGCTTTAACCGATTTAAAACATCTAGATGTAAGTTACAATAATTTTAGTAGAAGCACATTTCCTAAATTTATTTGCTCATTTAGAAAATTAGCGTACCTAAACTTGTCAAACACGGGCTTGTTAGGAAATGATACCCCCTCAAATTAGCAACCTATCTAAACTACACCATCTTGACTCCGTAATTACGGCTATTCTACGTGTCTTTCTATTTCGAACATATGGTGGTTATCAGTTATCACACCTGACGTCCCTTACTTATCTTGATCTGTATGGGGTCAACTTTTGGGATTCAAGAGAATGGGTTCAAGCATTGAATATGCTACCCAAAATTGTACTTGAAAGGAAATAATCTCACAACAATTCCAACATCTCTTCCTATTGTAAACTTTTCTTCTCTTACAACTTTTTATCTGGAGTATCCGAATTTTAATACCCTCATACCCACTTGGATGAGCCAATTAACTAAACTGACAAAATTTGTACGCTGGAAGTGCTCATTTATTGGTCCAATTCCAAATATATCTGGTACTCTTATTTCACTCCGTAAACTAGAGTTCTAGAGTGGACTGGTGATAATAATGATGTAGAGGGTTTAATATCATCACTTCACAATCTCCACAACTTAACTTACATTATTTTGTATAATATGAATATCAATAAAAACATAAGCAAGTTAGTAAGTTTTCGAAGGAAGCATTGCAAAAGCAATAATGCTAGGCCAACCGACCATTTTGTCCGACCATGTACCGACGGCTGATGTGGCCATCTATCTGTTTCCATAGTTTCTACGTGGCAACAGAAAATTAAACGCCCTCCCTCCCTCCCTCGCACAGAGAAATATCGCAGGGAGAAGCGATGTTCTCTGGTTCTTCTCGCAGAGAGGAGCGATATCCTCTTCTGCTCTCATATAAACTAAAAAGATTGATCATTCTGCGAGAAGAAAGGAGAGTATAGATTGGACTAGAGAAGATAAGAATAAGATAGCAAATGACTAAATCTCATCCAAACCTTACCTTTTAGAATTAGAGCGATTCATTTCACAACAATTATCACATTTTCAGGATTGTTCTACAGTTGATTAAAACTATATTTCTTTCATTGGACATGATAAGTTATTTGAGAACAAGTCTCTTCCAGTTCAAACTCTTATAAATTATGCTTCTGAAATTATTCCATTATTTTGTTTTTGTATTTTTATAAATATTGAATGCTAATTTTTTTTAATAGTTCTCTCTTAACAGATTGGTTATCATTTATTAATTCCAGAAGTTTCAGTCTGAGGTTCAGCCCTGGCTGAAAAAAGCATGGTATTCTCTCTTTTACCTGGCGGTTTTGAAGCTTCCTAACAATTCAATTCATACAATCAACGTCTTCCAAGTCAAGCCGGTTGTCCACTTGGTTTTCGACTAGCCTGTAATTCAAAATAAATACATAAATTGAATTGTAGGTCATCAAAAATATCAACAAAAAATAATCATCTCCACATAAATTCAAACAAATTCATCATAAATTAGGCAAAATTCACATCTCTATTTAATCCATAACTTCACAAAATAATACTATACAAAATTACAACTAACTGTGGACTATTACATCAAAGTTCTACAAAGGCAATCTCTATTCCCTCATAAGTAGCTGCCAAACTTTCATCCATGTGTAATTATGTATCTCAACCAAAACTTTGTTTTTCTTTAAATAATCATTCAAAGGTCAAATCTTCGTACCGGTCGGGCAACCGGCATACCTCATAAACCTCAAGTGCTTCTCTGTTTAATTCACTAAATATCCTCCCTTTAGATTAATTGCAACTGTTGTGACTCCTATACAAATCCACATCCAGTTGTGGGTGGCTTGATGATATTTTGTAGGGTTTCCTTTTTCTATAGGCTTCATTTTTCAACTGTTTTTGGCCATTTCAAGATATGTGGCCGTGCAGCGTACCGGTACCAGATTGTAGGGTTATAATCATTGCGTAACAGAATTTTGCGTAAATATGAAAATATTTTGGCCTCCAGGGAATTCCAGCAAGAAGATTTCATCCGTAGTGTAACGTCTTATGTTGCGTGCAGTACTGGTCTTTGGAAACTGTCAAATAAATGAAAATCGAAAATAAGAAAAATAATGACTTGAGAGAGAGAACTTTGTAATTTCCTTAAGAATAAAGGGGATATTGTGATACTGTGTTTCTAGGCCTCTTTTTTGCAATTATTTACATATATAGTGAAAAAATGGGTGAAATTTTCCAAAGAAACCAAAAAAGGACTAATTCAATCGAAATTAACTCAAGTTCAGTAATTGAAAGTTGAAACCCTAAAGAAATTTGAACTCACAAATTCATACACACTAATTATGCCAAATTAACTATTTAAAACCTGAATAAATAACAATAATGCAAAAAGCTCCATTTACCTGATTAGTGGTTTCCGAAGAGTACAGAGACAAGAAGAGGAGAACACCTATTCCGTTCTGATGAGAGCAGAGGGGAAGAGCTTTGAGATCTGTGAGAAGAAGAGGAGAGGAGATGAGAGTGGAGCTTTTTTGAGGAGATGACAACGGCTTTTGATGATGGAGTCCATTCTGTTCAGAATCGAGTGAATATTCTGCAAGGATCGAGTCCATTGAAGAGGAGAGGAGACAATAGTGGAGCTTTGAGTCTGATGAGATGAGAGGAAGGCCACAAACCACAAGGGATAGATTTCTGCGCTCTGGAGCTCTGGAAACATATAGATAGCCACATCAGCCGTCGGTACATGGTCCGGCAAAATGGTAGGTTTGCCTAGCATTATTGTTGCAAAAGTTTGAATCTCTAACACTCATTAATAATAATTTGACCAGAAATTTAACCGGGTGGCTAGATAAGATGCCTAATTTATCCGAACTCACTCAATCTGTGGATTAACGAGCTTGCAAATCCTCAACTTGTCAGGAAATAATATTTCTGGTAATCTACCTCATTGCTGGCCAAAAACATTGAAAATTGTGGATATAGCAAATAACAAACTTTCTGGTACTATCCCTAGTTCCATGAGCCTATTAAAAATTCTATTAGTGTTACAACTCAGTAATAATAGTTTAATCGGTGAGCTTCCTTCAATTTTGCAATTTTGCAGAAACTTGACCGTTCTTGATCTTGGACAGAATCAATTTTATGGTCAACTTCCAGAATGGATAGGAACCACCCTTCTCGGATTAACAAATCTAAATTTGTCCAACAACCACCTTTATGGACCCATTCCAATGGAAATCGGGATGATGCGATCAATGGAGTCTCTTGACCTTTGCATGAATGATCTTTCGGGCATGATTCCAAATAGCTTGGCCACCTTGAACTTACAACTCTAAACCTTTCTTATAATAATTTGTCCGGAAAAATTCCAACTGCAGATCAATTGCAAACCCTTAATGATCCCTATAGTTACATAGGCAATGTTAATCTATGTGGTCCCCCACTCAATAAGAGCTGCAACAATGGAACATTTGTTCGTGTTTATAGTACAACAACCGACGATGGATTAGAGAAAGTAATCTTATCAGTACTTGTGATACTTGGCTTTTTGTTTGGGTTTTGGTTGTTCTTTGGTGTTCTTATGTTCAAAAGAGATTGGAGGTATCGTCTTTTCTGAATGGTGGACAACATGTTCTAATTGAATTGGTAGGGAAATTATATTGATACAAGCATGTAGTGTGGTTATGCCTTTTATATTAACTAGCGAGTATCCGTGCTCCGCTTCGCATAAGATACCCTTTAATTTTTTTATAAATTGCATAATATTCAATTGTTATTAAGGAAATAAGGGAATAAATAAAGAACAAAAAAACTTCATATTATATATTATTTCTAAATTATCAAAATTTTGAAGTAATAGAATATTATTATCAATTAACAGAATTTCAAGTAACAAAGATATTTGAGTCATTGGCAACAAAAAGACTTAACATAATAAGTAGTATATACTTTACACAATAATAAATCACATACCGTATATTATTTTCTAATTAAATATATAGGAATCTTTAAAGCAATGACTAGCATATAATTAGTGAAATAATTAATATCTAATATATTAATTAATGTGTTAAGTTTATATTAATTTGTATTAATTAATATGTATTTAATGTAATTAATATAAAGGTAAAATGATTATTTCATAATATATAACTTAACTTTGAATGGAAAGTCGCAAGTAGATGTAGTTGGAGTAAAGAACCATTCATTTATCTTTAAAGGGGTTTTTGAGGAATCTAAAAAATGAGAGGCTTTTGATAATATTGAGAAAAGTTAGGGATTTTTTGAAAGAATTCCTTTTTTTGTTGAGAAATTATTTTACGGACAAACTATTGTCACTTATGAATATTTCTCACGAGGAAATTATATATATATGTTTTTTATTAAAATAGTGAAACATGCATATAAGACAATTTATTTAATTCTCTATATAAAAACTATAATTAATTATGTTACAATAATTTAATTATTTGTTACACATACTATATATTCACACATACTATATATTCTTTTAATCTTATCATATATACATATCCTCTCAATAATAATAGTCCAAATTAAAAAAAAAAAAATAAATAAATAAATAAGAACAATCAGATTGTTGCAACAAATACAAATATAACTATTTTATTTTCACTTTTTTAGCACGTGAAAGATAATTACTCTAACTCGCAAAATTCAATTATCAAATAAAATAGTTTTTTGGATGAAAAAGAAATTCCCATGTTTCATATACAATAGTTTATTTAATTTCTCTATGTTAAAAGTATAATTTATTACGTTATAATAATTTAATAATTTGTTATACAAACATATATTTTTTTAATCTTAACATATATAAATATCCTCTCAATAATAATAGTCCAAAATATTTTTTTGAAAAAAATAAGAACAATCAGATTGTGGCAACAAATACAAATATAACTATTTTATTTTCACTTTTTTTGGCATGTGAAAGATAATTACTCTAATTCATAAAATTCAATTACCAAATAAAATACTTTTTTGATGAAAAAGAAATTTCCATGTTTCATATTTAATAGTTTATTTAATTTCTTTATGTAAAAATATAATTAATTATATTATAATAATTTAATAATTTGTTATACAGACAAATATATTTCTTAATCTTAACATATATAAATATCCTCTCAATAATAATAGTCCAAAATATTTTTTGGAAAAAAAATAACGATGAGATTTTTACAACAAATGCAATATAACTATTTTATTATCAATTTTTTGGTTACGTGAAAGATAATTACTCTAATTCTTAAAATTCAATTATCAGGTAAATATTTTTTTTGATGAAAAAAAAATCATGAAAATTTTATGTTAAAACATTTTCATGAAAAAAATACTTTTGATAAAATCTTTCCCCGTGACTTTAAATAATATGCAAAATATAATTCAACTTATATGCTATATGAAAAAAATATATTAAAATGATATTATAGATATAGTATAATAAAGTATATTGTAATATATAATTATAAAATTTAAGATGGTTGTGTTGTGTGTGATTTAATAAAACAACTATTTATAAAAATATTAAATTATATTTAAATAAAATGTTTTAGTATGAAAATATTAATATGTAAATTGAGTGGATAAAATAAAAATATAATATAAAAAAATATTAATTATAAAAAATATTTTATAAATAAAAAAATATAAGCATGACTCACTACACTAAATATCATAGCTATTTATATGAATATTTAATTATATTTAAATAAAATATTTTAGTATTAAAATATCAATATGTAAATTGAGTGGATAAAATAAAAATATAATATAGAATAAATATTCATTATAAGAATAATGGTTCATTTTATAATTAAATTTTAAACATGCCTCGCTACGCTAAATATCTTGGAGATTCGGCCATAGAAAATCGAAGGAGTGACACGTGTCAAAATTGTTGCTCCAACTGAGTTTTCTATATAGTGGTAATTGCATTTCTCATATTTTTCTTACATTGTTTTGAGTGTGAAAATATTTGGGAACCAGTGTATAACTTGAATTTGTAAAATTGTCCACTCTTCGTGAGTAAAATTGAATAATTTATTATTTTATACTCATTTCCAAATAATAAAAATAAATGTAGTTTATTTATTAAAACTGAGTAATGCAACTACTTAATTTTTTTCTCATATATATAAAGAGAGTCATGTGAATTGTATAGAAAAAAATTTCAGTTTCTTCATTTTTAATTAATGATAAACACTACGCAGAGGCAGAGCCCACACACACTCATCATTTCTCATAATATGCTATTATCTAATACGTTCAACTAGATATGTGTCCTGACTAACAAAAGAAAATATGAACTTAAAAAAAAAAAAAAAAAAAAAATTTGACTGTGCAGCAAGGTCAATGTTGAGAGAAAATTTGAGCAAAGAAAATTGAATTAACGTGAATTAATTGCAATATATTTCTTAGAAGCCACTCAAAATTTGATTTTATATGCTAGCCCATTGGGCGGGCTGTTAACCGAAAAGATTATTTGTGAACTTTATAGTGGGCTGGTGCGAAAACAATTCAAGCCCGCGATAATTGGATTTGTTTTTTTATATACCATTTTTTTCAAAAATAAACTAATACTTACCACTGTTTTGAAAATAATGAGTTAACTACAATTTCCGCCACTAATAGTGGCGAAACATGTGAATTTTATAATTTTTCAAAAACAGGATTAATTAGTGAAAAAAACGTGTTCCGCCACTGCCACTGGCGGAACAGGGAAAAAATTTACCTGTTCCGCCACTTTCACTGGCGGAACAGAAAAAAAATTAATATTTTCTAAAAAAAAAAAAAAAATTTTTTTTTCTATTCCGCCACTACCAGTGGCGGAACACTGTTCATTGCACTAATTAATCATGTTTAGTCAGTCAAATGAGAAATTTTTGAAAAAACTGAAAATTCACATGTTCCCCCACTAGTAGTGGCGGAACAGATGTGTGGCGGAAATGGTAGATACCACATTATTTTGAAAGGGATGGTATTTACTGGTTTATTTTTGATGAAAATGGTATAAAAAAAAAAAATCCGATAATTGAGCAATTGAGATTTTCAATAAATTCATATCCGAGTCTCAAGGAAGTATTTATTTTGAAACTGGATGGTTAACAGCAAATCAAAATTTTGATCTCAGAAAAAGTATAACCATAGCGTTCTGTTACTTATATGGTCATATGGTGACCAAGCCATCTCATTCATTTGGTTGTCATAAAAGTCTTTGCTTACTAATAAATAATTATATTGGACAATTTTGAATTTATGCAAAAAATTGTGAAGTTTATTTTTCTCCTTCCAAGTTGTATGTTATCTGTTATGGAGCATTAATTGACGTGTAACAAATACTGTTGGTGAAATATTAAAATTTGTACGTGACCTGATTTTTGTGTTTGATTGATTGATGTACATAATGGTGACTATTGAAATATGTACATTTGATTTTTTTTTGTCTTATGTATACTTGCCATTTTGTATTCAACCACGTTTTCTGTAGATTAAGGCATACAATTGAACAAAAATCAGAATAGTCTTCATTGAGCTGGTCTTTTGACATGGCAACTGAATGTCTCTATAAGTTCTTCAGTTGGTCTATGTTATAGTAACTACTTTGTTATATTAGTGTATGCTATATTGAAAATGCATGAGAATTAACTTGCTCCTAAAGTGACAGATGTGTGTTTTAATAAAATATATAGTTATGCTATATTATTTCCACGTAATTGTAATAATATTGTATATTTTTATAGAAATGAAAAAAATCGGCAACGCAAGACATGTATTATATCTTATACATTAATGGAGAAAATTAAGATATTTTTATTCAATCATGTATATCTTACTTATACATTAGCAAGTCTTCATATATAGGATAAGACATCCTCTATGTATTACAAATAATAATAATTAAAATTATTAGAAAAACAAAACATTCACTTCTAAAATAATGCCAATTATAACAGTAACTCAATAATGCCATATATAAGCATCCATTTCTAAAACTAATGTGCTTGATGTGGAATTGACTTGTTTCGCAAGAGTGTAACCTCTAGCCATTCTAAATTGGCCGGTGCCGCCAACGATTGGCCGTTCGATAACCGTCCCCAAAACTACTCTTCCGAAAATCGACAGAGTGCTTCCGTTGTATGAGCCGTCGGTAAAGACAAAGTTTAGTGTTGTTAATAGTCCGTTATCCTGTTCCATTGATGCTCCAGTGGCCAAACCTTGAGCTCTACCTGGTACATAATACAATTTTGTTAGAAAAATTCATAGTATAGACAGTAATACATAAATATATGAATTCATGCAATTATTTAATCCAACCAGCTTAAATGTTTAACACCAAAGATTAAGCCAACTTGTTAAGGGAAGAAAAAGGAAAAATGAAAATTCAAGAGAGATGAATCCTTTTTATATATAAAAGACTAAAAATTTGTCTCAATTCATTTAATAAACAAGGAATTTATCACAATAAAATTGTTTGCAGCAATTGAATAAAGGCTCATTAACCATTTTGGAAGTTTGAATAAATTAAACAGATTTCTGCATGTTATGAACATTTGATCGCATTGAACAAAAGAAATTACACAGTACCTATCAATTTGGAGTTCGGATCTGCTCCATCTCTCAACATGTCGTCAATAATCCCAACCATGCCAAAAAACGAGTTGTTTTTTTGGGCTTTGACGACATTAACCGTCGTCTGATTTGGACCGGAAAGGATTTCATGGAAGTAAAAATGCATGTGAGTCATTTTCTCCCCATGAGGAGAACTTCCATTTGATTTGTAGAGAGAGAGGAGAAGAAGAAAGGAGAAGAGGATGATTTTTGAAATTGGAGAAGCCATTTTAGTTTTCTGTCAAATGATTTTCTTAATGATTGGTTTACAAATGGCAAATAAGTCTCCATTTATATATAGGTGGATATAAGAACCGTCCAAGTCCAACTGAGTTGTTGCAACCAATCTATTGTTAGAAATTAAAATAAAATTAAAAAAAATTATCTACTTAAAGGGCCCTTAAGTTGGTGAGAACACATACAAATTTTGACTTGATAAAAAACGAATAGATAATAATGAGAATTGACATTTATTCTTTCTTATTTGATGATTATCTAGAATGTGTTGGGGAAATATTCTTTTTGTTATGCCAAAATTTCCAAAGAACAAAAATTAAATTTGTGCAAAATTAAAAGTTTAGATGGCATATAATTTATGATTGAATATTAAAATAAGATAACAATAGAAAATATTGGTCTATAAAATGAGGAATTAAAATTAATAAACCAAACAGAAATAAGAATAAAAACTAAAAAATAACAAATTGAAAATTGAAAATAAACTAGAAAACTAGAAATTAAAAAGTAAAATAATAAATCAGAATTAAAATAAAAATTTAGATTAACATTATTATCTGAAAGCAATTGGAAGTATGTTAATATATTTTTAGATATTTTAATTTATTTTTATTAAATTGATAATATAAGATACGTGAGAGAAGTTGGTTTCGTTTTTGTGTTTGAAACAACCAAATTCTCTCAACTAAAAAGAATAATCGGAAGAAAAAAGAATCCAACATCCTTGTACTATGATGATACATTAAATTACTCAAAAAAATCTTAATTTTAGAAAATCTTACTCCTTTTCCTGAACTTAATTTTCCAAATATTAAATGGCATTGAAGCAAAAATAAAATTATTTTTTAGGCAAAAGAGAAAATATTGAATAGCACGTTCAAAAATGGTGGAGGTAGGTTTCGACCAAACTTTTCTGAAGGAAGTAGGTGACAGAAGCCCATCAGTCCCAAATTCGACTCCTAATAACCACACAGCAAATTCTTTTTTGTTTTATATTTTCTATGTGTCTAGTGTCTACAATGTAACTCAACTTACAAGTTCTTATTACTTTTTGTGTTTCCAGAAACCAACCCTCCTATTTGACATTGAAAGAAAGCAGATGTTAACTAATATTTGTTTAGTCGTTTTCTAGTTTGATCTTAGTATGAATACTGAGTTACATTTGTTGGTTATATCCCTAAAAATTAACCAACTAAATAATTAATATAAATCATAAAATAAGATTAAAAATGAGACAAGCCTGGATGTAACCATGCGATCGAGTCGCGGCTGCTCTAAAGACAGATTGACGTCCTCTAGTACAGGATTCGCCGTCTATCCGCCTCCAAAGTTCTACGCTACGAGGAAGTTCCGTATCCGTTTCGGTAGCACAATCGCAGAGCGGGCCTTCATTTCAAAGAGAAATAAAGCGGTGCACCATGATCTTTCAAACCAAGGATATTTTGAGTAACTGGAAGAACGTATTTTTGAGGAGGAAGAAGAAGAGGTGTATGTATGTTGTGTTGTCTAAGAGGAAGGAGGGAAACTCCTATTATAAAGGGAGAGGAGAATACTAGGTCAATTGAATTAATTCCATTCTAAACTCTCTATTAATTTCCTCTTTTATTTTTATTTTGTTTAAATGGTCATTAAACTATTAATAAAATACAACAAATAAGTTTTAAAATTTAATATATTATTTATAAATAAATAATATTCAACATCATTTTCATACGATCCGTGTTAATATTGACATTCTCCGTGCAATGAAATGGCACTAGGCTGAGCAACTTACAGTGAAGACGGGACAGGAGAAACTTGGAGGATCAGGTGGGAAAAACAGGCTTGGGACCGCCTCTCCACTTTCTCTTTAACGTATAAGTTGCTGATTGATACGTCCTTTTTGGAAAGCCTGATCCCTCAGAGCTGCCGCATTGCATCAATATGGTCCATTGGGGGTACATTTAGAGATGAATAAAATTTCTTTTTACCCTAATTTTTATGACTCATTAGATAATATTATATACATAATATAATGTAATCGACTAAGATTTTTTTATGCAATTTTACATATTTATTCTTGTTGTTGACAAACTAAACACTAGCTTGATTACATTAGCTTGATACCAGCTTGATACCAGCTTCAAGTTTTCATGCCAAACAATCGTAATGAGTAAAATCCGACTCGATTTTAAAAGATTTATTGACATAAGATTCTTTAAACCAGTCTTGGAAACGATAATAATAATAATTTGATGATGCAATGATGATGTAATGAGAACGATGACATGATGATAAAATAATTTATGGTTAAAACATGTGTTGTTGTCAAATCAATGACATTATATGTTATAAAAATATTTTATGGATTTTAGATAGTAAGTTTAATTCTCTAGTAGCGGACTGTACATGCAGCTTAATGACTATTAATTCTCTGTGAGTTCCACAACATCAATGATCAGGATGATGACTGCATGTGCAGTCAACATGCTTCTGAAATAATTAATATCTTCAATAAAATATTATAATTTCGTACAAATGGAATACTTTAAAATCTCAAGAGTCAAATATCATCTTAAGTTGAATCTAATAAAAAACAATAATTACACAAAAAATCAGTCTTAAAAATCCAAAATTAAGAAATTATCTTGAATAAAGTAGAAAATTCCATATAAATTTAAAAATAGAGATTCTAAATATATGCAAAATTTACTCACCACAAAGAAACACAACTTTTCTTAAAAATTGAAGTGTGCACCTAAAAAGTCAGTAAAATTATTCAGATCTCACCTAAAAGCTCACGGAGACTCACAATTTTCTTCCAATTATCTCTCCTCGACTCGAGTTGGAATTTTTCTTTTGACTAGCGGTTGAAAAAAATTTATTTCAAAAATAGTAATTAACTAATTTTATTTGCGGAAATAAAACTTTCGTCCACTCACTGGACGAAACAAAAAGTTTCACCCATTCACTAGATGAAATTGTTAAGAATTTGGTTGAGATTAACATCCTACTTAGTTTAACGGTAATCATACTTAAAAACCCAATTTCCTCCGGCCACTAGAAGAAAGTGGAAATTCACCGGGGGAAACTGATATTCAACCATAATTAATAACTGTTTAAGCGCTAAATCAGTCATCTTGCTTATCACATCGGCGCAATTTTGTGTGGGCAAATTTGGCCCTCAATACAAGTTCTCATTTCTGAAAACAAAAGTGACTCACTCCTGTACATAATATCAACGGCGAAAGGCTCCACCATTACCATTAGCTGCTGTGTCCTTGTCAAATCGACGACAAATGCCCGCCCGTCCTCTCCTCTCCCTCTCTCGCTCTCTCTCTTGGCTTCCCGTCCGTTCCCCCTCTCTCCCTCTCATTTCGCAAAATTCACATAAGATAGAACAAATAATAACACAATATTTACATCTCTCTCTCATTTAGCAAAATTCATATTCATATTAAGAGAATATTTGCAATAGACTTGATATTTCCATACTTACTAACTCAATCAATCATATACTCTACTAACACAACCATTCCCTCTTCCCTTTCAGACATCCACTTATCAACAAACCCTCGCCACCTCCTTCTCCATCTCCGGCGTCGGCATACACTCCTCCGCCACCTCAACCCTCCGCCTGCTCCCGGCCGCGGCTGGCGAAGGGCGGTACTTCATCGCCGGGGATGAACAAACAATAATTCCGGCGAGGGTGGAGTCTGTGGCGGACTCGGCGTTGTGCACGGTGCTGAGGAGTGGAAGTGGGGAGGTGAGGACGGTGGAGCATCTTCTGTCGGCGTTGGAGGCTGTGGGAGTGGATAATGTTAGGATGGAGATCGAGGGTGGAAATGAGGTTTGATGATTTTTTGTGGGTTGTAAAATTAGGGTTTAAGAAGGTGCAATTGTTTGCACATTGAATTGTAAAAGTAGGCATAATTAGGGCATAAGGTGTAATACTCAGGTTATAGTTCATATTCAATTACCAAAATTTATAAAATTTTCACTCAATCTACAATTAAACAAAATTTACTATTAGGGTTTAATTGCGAAATTTTTGATTGAGTAAAAATTAGGGTTTAATAAGGTGTAATTTTTCAGATCGAAATTGATGCTGGAGAAGAGGTTCAACCTTTTTGCATATCAAATTGTAAAATCAGGGCTTAGGGTTTAATTGCTAAATTAGGGTTTAATGAGGTGTAATTGTTCATGTAATATTCAGTACCAACTAACACTCAAACTATAGTTCTTGTTAAATTACTTACTCATCTGGATACCAAAATTTAATTATTTTTTTCACTAAATCTACCATCACACAATTTACTTATCCCATAGACTCATACATAATGTTTATGTTAAATTCTTCTCTTCACTACCATTATTATGTCAGATTCCTATATTAGACGGATCATCAAAACAGTGGATCGAGCTGATAAAGAGCACCCGTTTATGTGTCGCCAAAAATCACCGAGGCCAAAAAATGGAAAAATTGGCCCCTAAACTCATCGAGCCGATTCATTTACATAAGAATGATTCATTTATTGTCGCCTTTCCTTCTTCAGAGATTCGTATCACTTACGGAATCGACTTTCCAAAGGTGCGTAAATATAAGGGGAAATTTGCAAAAATGCCCCTGCATTCTATCTAAATTGCCAAAGCCCTTGAACTGTTGGAAATTGCAAAAAAGCCCCTCTATTATTAAGAAATTCAAATTTTACTTTTAGTCCCTACCGTTACTTATTTAATCATTTACTAATGGTAGAGGCTAAATGTTGAATTTCTTAATAATAGAGGGTTTTTTTTTTTCGCAATTTTTAATAATAGAGGGGCTTTGTTGCAAAATTGGAGTCTAACTTATCGAGCCAATTCATTTAAATAAAAACGATTTGTTTATCATCGGCTTTCTTTCTTCTGAGACTCGTATTACTTACGGAATCGACTTTCCAAAGGTGCGTAAATTAGATAAAAAAACCCTGTTGGATAAAAAGAGGCAAATTTGCAAAAAAACCCTTGTGTTATTGGAAATTGCAAAAAAAAAAAAAATCTATTCTTAAGAAATTCAAATTTTAGTCCTTATTGTTGTTAGTAAATGACTAAATGGTTAACACCGCCAAGTTATTTAAGTATTACAAATGGTAAGTACTAAAATTTGAATTTCTTAATAATAGAGGGGCTTTGTTGCAATTTTCAATGATGCAAGGATTTTTTTTTACAAATTTCAACAACCAGGGGCTCTTTTGCAAATTTCCCTTCAAAAATTTGGTTAACTTATGCCTAAATGAATTTCTTAATAATAAAGGGGCTTTTTGCAATATTCAATAATATAGGGGCTTTTTTGCGAATTTCTTAAATTATAAATATGGCCCTAAAATTTTTCATATATGTCAGGTACCGGCTATAGGTTGTCAGTGGTTCTCATTTATCATGGATGAGAATAAATATTGTAGTGAAATTGCTCCTTCTAGAACCTTCTGCATATATGAAGAGGTTTTATTTTTTGGTTATTTTATGGTAGTGTTAATATCGTACTTGCCATTGCAAAACATAGAATCTATCAAATTTATCTAGAACTTAAACTTTCCATTTTGTTCGTTAAAATTAATTGTATGATCTTATTATTACCATTATAACCCTGAATTAAATAAATATTTGTTAGTGTAAGAGGGATGGAGAGAAGGGTAATTCGGTCTTTTTAAAAGTAGATCATGGTTAATTTATCAAATTTAACAAAAAATAAGTTAACGTTTTGATATATTTATTATTTGGTATACATGAAGTTTTAAGAGGGCCAATTTGATTGGTTTTGTGTTTTGGAATGAAAATATGATATTTCAAGTTTTTGTAATGACAAATATGAGATTTACTCAAATATTTATTGATAATATAATAATTATTTGTGAGGTTGAAAAATTGCGTGAAGCTGGTCTCATCAAAGGAGGATCTCTAGAAAATGCGATTGTGTGTAGGTAATTCAATTAAGTTATTTCAATTATTCTATCTTTTTTATTTAATTTTGAATTTTTTTTGTGGTGTGTGTTTTTATGCTTAAATGTGGTTTGAGTAAGTTTATATAGACCATTTCCATTTAAGCGCTTAAATTCTGTGCTTTCTTTATTTTGGTAAACTGAACTAGATTTGGGCTTAAATTGTTAGGTTGATTTGATTTGGGTCTACATTGAGGCTTTAATTTAGGCTTAACGTCATAATTGGAGTTAACACCGTTATTTTGGAGTTAACACCGTCAGTTTCGTACTAATATATCATCATCATCATTACTATTATTATCATCATTATCATTATCATCATTATTATTCTTTTTTTTTCCCAGCATGAGAGACGGTTGGATGAACCCGCCGCTTTCGTTTATTATTTATTATTTTTATTATAATAATAATCATTATTATAATTGTTAATATTATTATCCTTTTTTGGGTAGTATGAGAGATGGTTGGGCTTAACTCCAAAATTGGCACTATTATTACTATTAGTACTTGCCAAAATTTGCAAATATTTTTAACTTTTTATTCTAATATATTATTATTATTATTATTATTATTATTATTATTATTATTATTATTATTATTATTATTATTATTAATTATTTGTTTTATTTTTTAACTTTTGGGTAGTATGAGAGACGGTTGGATGAACCCACCGCTAAGATTCGACGACGAGCCGTGCCGCCACAAAATATTGGACTTAATCGGCGATTTCTCTCTCCTCGCCCGGAACGGGAACCGAGGCCTTCCTAGCGCCCACATTTTGGCCTTCAAGGTTTGTTATTTTTAAACTCGAACTTAAATGTTTAATTAAGGGTTATTAAATACTCTCAGAATTAGAATCTCGCTATTGCAAAATTGTTTTATGTTAATTAAGAGTATAATTCAATTGTAATATTTGTATATATTAGCTTGTGCTAAACATGTTTTTTATTTTATTTTATTTGAAAGTTTAAACTTGAACGAAACTAAAAAAAATAAAAAAATAATAGTGTAATTTAGTCTGTTTGGTTTATTCGGTTTTCTCAAATAAAAAACGAACCGAACCGGTTAAACCGATTTCTCTCTCCTCGCTTGAACGGAAATCAAGGCCTTCCCATCGCCCACATTCTGGCCTTCAAGGTTTGTTTGTTTAACTCAAATTGATGTTTAATTTAGGGTTATTAAATTATTATTACGCTGAAATGAATAAATATAGAACTAATTAGAACCGAACTGAATAAACCGAATTCTTTTTCGGTTAATTCGGTTGAACCGAGTTAATAATTAGATACTCTTAAAATTAGAATTTCTAGCTATCGAAAAGTGTTTTAAATTAAGAGTATAATTAAATCATAATATATGCATATATTAGCTTATGCTAAACATGTTTACTTTTTTAATTTAAAGTTTAAAACTTGAACGAAACTAAAAAAAATGAAATCAATTTCTTCCCATTGCTCACATCCTGGCCTTCAAGGTTTGTTTTTGTAAACTGAAACTTGATGTTTAAAAGGGTTTTGTGCTTTTGGTTAATTAGGGTTGAGTTGAGTGGTATGGGAGTTTTATTTTTTTATTTTTATTTTTATTTTTTGTTATATTGAATTTTGATTTTAATATACATTTAGTACTCTCTCAAGGAGAGTACTCTTATCGCTCACATTTCGGCCTTCAAGGTTTGTTATTTTCAAAGAGTTTTATGTTTTTGATTAATTAAGGTTGTGTCGAATGGTACATAAGTTTGATTTTACGATGAGAAATTTGCAAAAAAGTCCTTGCATTATTGGGAATTGCAAAAAAGCCCCTACTGTTGGTTTGGAATTAACACCGTTTTATTAAACTTTAAGCATCTTTTAGTTAAATTGTAAGATTTTATTAATAATTATTTCAAAAGAGATTAATTAATTTTTTTTTGCAAATAATTAGAGTATAAAACTAACGGTAGGGGCTTTCTTGTAATTCCCAATAATGCATGGTCGTTTTCGGAATTTCTGCATAATGTAGGGGCTTTTTGCTATGATATATAGTGTTTGGTTTTTTTTTTTTTTGGGGAACGAAATTTGAGTGAATTTGTTGTATATTTTTTTAAAGTAGTTTGAGTGAATTTGTTGTATATATTTTTTTAAGTAATTTGTGTGAATTTTTTGTGTTATAGGCTGGCCACTCGATGCACACTGCATTTGTGCGGCGTCTATTGGAAATATGATTGAAGGTGGAAATATGATATTTGAATTTGAATTCAGTATTATTTGTTTATGTTTGAACATCTTTTGGGGGGAATATGATTGACGCCTCTTTGAAATGATATTTGAATTTTGAATTCAATATTCTCTGTTTATGTTTGAACATTTTTTTTTTTTGGGGGGGGGGGGGGGGGGGGGGGGACTGGATCGATGTTTTGGTTATACCAGAAATAATTGTGAAATATTGGATCTTGGAGACGCTTTCAAACTAGTGTTAATAATTTGTCATGGAAGAACTAGATTCTGGAATTTGTTGATTTGAAAGTTTTAGTTGTTTGACTATGAAAAAATGTTAATATTCATACATGATTTTCTTCAATCAGTTGAAGTATGCATTACCAATTAATGTATTGTGATGCCATTGATTTGATTCCAAAATTATCAGTCTAAATTATGTTAGCATAATCAATAATATCATGAAATCAAATGAAGTACTGAGATTATTTGGCTTGATGATCCTGTTTTTTTCCCTATGATCTAGATAACTAAATATTTACAAAGTCACTCGAAATCTTATTGAACCATTTGTAGCTCACATCCATTTAAAATTTTATTTTCCCAGCTCTTAAGTGTCTCAATCATTAATTGTCTCAAGCATTAGCTTATTCAGTACGATTCTGACTTGACACTTTATATGCATATATCTCAACTGGATACTGGTATTGCAAGAGTAGTTTTTATTAAGACAGAATAAACATACAAGGATAGAGTTCATGCGATTTGGATGAACGGTTTCAAATTTAAATTTGTTTATCTTATAAACACATTATATGTAGTCATTTTTAAATATTTATTTATTTATTTTATTCAATAAATTATCTTAGAATTTTTAATGCAATATCCTTTATATGTTTTCAATTTTTTAATATGATATCATTTATTTATGTTCTTGTGTAGAGTTAATATTGATTCCAAAATTTTCAGTATAAATTTTGTTAGCAAAATTAGTAATAGCATGGAATCAAGCTAATGGCACCAATGATCCTAATTTTCTTTTTCTTTTCTTATGATCTAGTTGGTAAAATAAACATGGTACTACATTCAGCTACAAAATACAGGAATAGTTCATCTTCAATTCCAATATGTATTCCAAGCACTTGCAAAGGCTAAAAAGAAAGACGATAACTACTTAATGGCACTTTGCTTCTTCTTCCATGTTTGGCAAGAAAGGCGCAACCGCATCTTCAGAGATGAGTATTTAATTTCTTCCAGACTTGCTGGTGTAATACAAGAAGAATTCAGAATGTGGAAAAAAAAAATATATTTTTTTTCAGTTACATCTTGTAAACATAAAACTTAAAAATAAATAAAGATTTGGATGTAGGACTTTGAGCCTACTCCTTGCAATAAAAAAAAAATGAAATTGTATCCAGATGATTAACCCTATCCTTATATGTTTATTGCGTCTTAATAAAAAGTGTTCTCCCAATACAAGCATGTCAATTTAAAATTGTGATGAATAAACTAATGCTTGAGATATTTAATGATTGACACAATTAAGAACTACCAAAATAAAGTTTTAATCGATGTGAGTAACAAACGGTTCAATAAAAATTAAATTGACTTCCTCTTTGTTCTTGAACCTTCTCCCGTTATGCAGCCAGTTTTTTGCATTTGAGTCCTGGAAGGTGAGTTTAACTCCTGAGAATTTGCTCCAAAGGCTACCCCAGAAGTTTATGATGTAGACACGTAAACCGAATAGATGATCCGCAGTTTCCTCTCTCATTCCACAGTTTGTATAGTTGGCTGGATGCTGCCTATTACGTTTGATCAAGTTTCCTCCCGTCAGTAGTCTATCTAGCATAGTTAACCACAGGAAAACTTTTATCTTCGGGGGACATTTAATTTTCCACACCCTGTTTGCCTAATTGACATGTATACCCGGGTTCCTAATGATCTTATAGGAGGATTTAGCTGAGTATTCTTTATCCGATTCCATCTCCAACCTTTAACGATATCTTCCTCATTTCTATCACAGGAAATTTTGAGAAAGGGAAAAATCTTCCTTCAATCTTTAAAGAAGAATGATGTTTTCCGGTTGGGGAACTTCATCCATCTTTGTAATGCCGTAAATGGACTGGATTGTGTCAAGCCAAAGTGAACCTGGTTCATTTACTAATTTCCACAACCACTTGGAAAGTAGCGCTATGTTTTGGCTCTCTAAAGATGTAGTCCTCCATTCCAGGTGAACACACTTTTTTCCAGTTAGCAAGGCAATGCCCGCCCTTGCATACCTTGTTACCTTTCCATAGAAAGTACCTCGTTATCCTATTAGTATGGTTTGAGACCCATTTAGAAAGCCTAAATGCTTGCATGAAATATATTGGTAATGCATTGAGAACCGTTTTTGCGAGTGCGAGTCTTCCACACATGGATAGGATTTTGCCTTTCCAAGAGCTAAGCTTTGCTTGGAAAGAAGAGATAAACGTCAAGAAGGTGGATTGAGGCGATGTGTTGATAGAGAGAGGCAAGTCGAGGTACTTGATTGGTAGGCCTCATGGTCACAACCAAGTATGTTCTTAATACACCCTTTTAAGTGGTCCGATATTGCTATGGCGGTGAATGTGCTTTTTGATCTATTTATTTTAAGTCCAGACATTTCGGATAGTAGATCAAGCGTAAGAGAGATAATTTTTAGATTTCTAGGGTGGGCCTCTATGAAAAGCACGGCATCATCGGTGAATTGAAGCGCCTTTGGTGCCATAGTTATGGCTGCGGAGTGAAGGGGGTTCAAGTTATAGATTATACCTTGCAATGAATCAACAACAATGTTGAATAACGTTGGCGATAACGGGACCCCTTACTTAGTCCTCTTCGGTGAAAGAATGAGTCCCCCACCAATCCGTTTGCGCAGATGACAGTTTTTGCGGATGTATTTATCTTAAGTATCCATTTTGTCCATCGATCTGGGAACCCTCTTGCTCGAAGTGTTTCCTTTAAGAATTTTCAAGAGACATTATCGAATGCCTTTTGAAAATCTACCTTGAACATGACCATTGGAATGTTTAACCTAGAGAAATAAGTGAGTAGTTCTCTTGAGGTTAGGAACGTTTCCATGATCGATCTTTTCTTGATGAAAACCGTTTGGTTCCTATTTATTAGAGAGTCTAAGTTAGGTTGAAGCCTATTAGCTAAGGCTTTCAATATTATTTTAATAATACCAGGTATGACACTAGTTGGGCGAAAGTGTCCTACTAAATTTATACTAAATTTATCTTATCCTTTTTCGGAATAAGGGTGATACAGGCAAGGTTCATCCTTTTGAGGTCCAAGTTGTGTAAGTAGAATTGCGATATCATCTCCATCATCTTTTAGAGTTCCCCAATAAGACTGAAAGAACTCCCCTGGTAGGCCGTCCGGACCACTTGACTTTCCTTTCTGAAGTGACATGATGACATTTTTAATTTCCTCTTCTGTGAAAACATCCACTAGACCGTTTTGGTTAGCCGAATGTTGAGAGCGTGTGTATAAAATTTCCATGTTTAGATCATCATGTGAGTGGTAGTCCGTTCCTAGGGTGTTTAAGGACCTCATGAACTCATCCACTATCTCCCTTGGTTCCTTAAGCTCAACATTTTCCACCATGATTGTCAGAATACAGTTAGCTTGCCTTTTAGATGATGCAACCACATGAAGAAAGATGAGTTTTATCACCCATTCGTAGCCAAGTTTGGGATGATCGTTCTTGCCACTTTACTTCTTTCAACCCTATTAAGTAGGAGACTAGCCCTTAGCACTATTCTTAATTTGAATTCCTCATCAGCGAGGAATCTTGATTCTTCCACTGTATCAAGTAGTTGAATGGTGTATTTGTCGAGATCAAGTTGTGAGTTTTGAGATTTGAATCTCTCATCTGACCACACATTCAATTTCCTCCTTACGTTTGCAAGTTTGCAAAGATACACCTTTGCATTATTTTGACCTTCAAATGGACAAGTCCAATGTCCCTTTATTAGGTCACTAATCTCGTCTTCTTTCATCCAGAATCTTTCAAATTTGAAAGCACGAGAGGTTGAATGAGGGTCCTTAATGGAAAGAAGTAGGGGTGCATGATCCGAGGCGTTGTTAAGAAGAGAGGAAAGAGAGGAGTTTACGTTGAGGGAAAAAATGTTAGGAGACAAATACTTGATCTAATTTAGAGAATGTTGGATTTGGTCATTTATTCGACCATGTATAGTCTCTACCTGTCAGGGCTACTTCTATTAGGTCAATCTCATTTAATGTGTGGTTAAATTCACACACCATCAAGATTGAGACTTTATTCCTATTGAGTCCGATATTGCTCTATGAAGATTGAAATCTCCTAGAGCAATACTCAGACGACTTTAGATCGCAATCAGGTTATTTATTTTGCCTAAATGGAGGCGCAGTGACATGGAAGAGTTCCAAGCAATGTACTGTAGTAGATTCTTCAACGGATGCAGAGTATATAGCTGTTGCAGAAGCGGCTAAAGAAGTTGTTTGGATCAAGAACCTTTTGGAGGAACTAAGAGTAGTTCTGAGCATCTCGGAACCAGTGGATCTATATTGTGACAACAATGGAGCGATCGCACAAGCAAAGGAACCGAGATCTCACCAAAAGTCCAAACACATACTGCGACGCTTCCATCTAATCAGAGAGATCATACAAAGGGGTGATGTTAAAATGTGTAGAGTGCCATCGGACAACAATGTTGCCGATCCATTAACTAAACCACTCCCGCAAGCGAAACATGAGGATCATGTTAGTTCTATGGGCATGAGATGCTTAGAGTTGGCCTAGTGCAAGTCGGAGACTGTAGGATTAGTGTCCTAGGCCAAATGTATTTGTACTAGGAAATGGATTATGTATTAAGACGTTATTATTTATTCAATAAATGTTGATTCTTATATATCTGTGTATGGGTTGTGAACGTAAATCTTGTATCAACCAAAAATGACACTTCGGGTTCACGTCATCAGAATACGTGATTCTGATAGTAGAAGAGCTACGTGATATCCACTCGATAGTCGGTGTAATGCTTTACAACGAGCTCGTCTCTCATACCTCCATAGACTAGGAACATGTCCTTAGTTCTTCGTAAGTACTTAAGGATTCTTTTAACAGCTATCCAGTGACTTTCACCTGGATTAGACTGAAACCTGCTTATTGCGCTCAATGAGTATGACACATCTAGTACATATCATGGCATACATGATAGATCCTATAGCCGAAGCATATGGGATCTTATTCATGCGTCTTCATTCCTGCTCACTTGTAGGACACTGTGTCTTACTGAGAGAAACGCCATGTGACAAGGGCAAAATCCTTTCTTGGATTCTTGCATTCTGAACCGTTTCATGACCTTGTCTATGTATGTACTTTGACTCAGACCTATAAGCCTTCTAGATCTATCTCTATAGATCCTGATTCCTAGCATGTAGGAGGCTTCTCCTAGGTCTTTCATCGAGAAATTATCTCCCAACCATTTCTTGACGTTCAATAATGTTGGGACGTCATTTTCCATGAGTAATATGTCATCTATGTAAAGCACCAGGAATACTATCGTGCTCCCACTGAACTTCATGTAAACACAAGGCTCACCTTCACTTTTGGTAAAACCAAAACTTTTGATGACTTCATCAAAACGAAGGTTCCAGCTTCGAGACGCTTGCTTCAATTCATAGATGGATTTCTGAAGCTTGCAAACCTTACCAGAATTCTTAGGATCGACCAAACCCTCGGGTTGCATCATATGCACGTCCTCGGTCATATTTCCATTTAGGAAAGCTGTTTTGACATCCATTTGCCATATTTCATAGTCATAATATGCTGCTATGGCTAATAGAATTCTGATGGATTTAAGCATAGCTACGGGTGAGAAAGTTTCGTCATAGTCAATACCATGAACTTGTTTGAAACCTTTCGCCACAAGTCTTGCTTTGTAGGTTTGTACCTTTCCATCCATGTCAGTTTTCTTCTTGAAGACCCACTTACATCCGATGGTCTTCAAGCCTTCGGATGAGTCAATCAAATTCCAAACTTGATTGTCTTGCATGGATTGCATCTCGGCTTTCATGGCCTCTAACCATTTCTGAGAGTCAGGACTCTTCATAGCATATTGGTAGGACATGGGTTCATCATCTATGAATGTGTTTCATGCACATCATCATCATTAGACACGAGAAATCCATATCTCTCGGGCTCATGACGAATCCTACTAGATCTACATTGAGTCTGTTGTGTTTCAAGCTCGCCAACCTTTTGAGAGCTTGTTTGGCCTTCCGTCACAGGTTCTGTAACTGTAGGTGAGTCTCGCATTTTTTCGAGTTGTACTTTACTCCCACTGCTTCTCGTGGAGACAAATTCTCTTTCTAAGAAAGCACCATTGCGGGCAACAAACACTTTGTTTTCCGATGGGAGGTAAAAGTAATATCCTCTTGTCTCTTTAGGATATCCCACGAACAGACACTTATCAGATTTGGGTCCGAGCTTATCGGAAGCTTGACGTTTGACATAAGCCTCACATCCCCAAATCTTAAGAAATGACAACTTGGGGCTATTCCCCGTCCATATCTCATATGGTGTCTTTTGAACCGACTTTGATGGAATCTTGTTCAGTATGAATGCAGCTGTCTCAAGAGCATAACCTCAGAAAGACGTTGAAAGATTCGTTTGACTCATCATCGATCGAACCATATCCAATAAGGTTCGATTCCTCCTTTCGGACACTCCATTCCACTGAGGAGTTCCTGGAGGAGTCAGTTGTGAAACTATTCCACATTCTCTAAGATGATCCTCAAATTCCTGACTCAGATACTCGCTAACCCGCCCTAGGATCATCGTTAAGGGAATAAAAGTACGAGATTATGCTATTAAAATTTATACCTCGGATCTTCCTGATCCGGGAGAGAGAAGCGGATGTAGGTCTGAATGAACTTCCGTCTTGCTTCCTTCTCCTTCGTGCTCCTAAAGCTCGACTCGAACGAAGTCCTTGCTTCTCCTAGGATAAAGAAATTGATCGCTCGCTAGTCTTCAAAGCAGAAGACCTCTACTCATATCCATGTCGAACTTCGAATCGTCGGAATAACCGGACTCGGCTAGACGAGTCCGGAAATACTTTCAGGAGGCTCTCTCTCTTTCTCTCTGTATTACGGCAGCCTGTAGGCTTTGTAATCTATTTTTAATAGAGGGGGACTGCCCCTCTATTTATACTAGAGAGGGAGGCGAAGGATTGCTTAATTACCATAACTAAAACCCTAACTACAGCGCTTATCCGTACCCAACGGACCTATTCCGTTGCCAACGGAATAGGGTTTCCTAATCAGAAAACTAGGCTGTCGAGAAACTGGCTGAGTTATGTTGCCAACGGAACTGTTCCGTTGGCAACGAAACTTCCGTTGGCAACGGAACTGTTCTGTTGCCAACGGAACTATGCTAATTTTGCACAATCATTCAAATCAATTATCCAATGATCGATTATTTCCTTCACCTATTTATACATCATATGTATAACCATTTAAGAGCATTTCCTTCCAGACTAGATGTTGTTCTATGTGTGACCGTGTAGGTTCCATTTAACGTTGGCAACGATCTTCCAAAGATCGTAAGTCATGAGTAACCTCTAGACTGGTGTCATGACTACCCATGTTAAATGAAATGATCAGCGATCGTAAACCTATCTGAATAGACATTTGATTATTCCTTTTGTTCTACGATATACGTCTTGATTACAAGGCACGGTAATATCTCATCCTTGAGTTTGATCAAAGTCTCTTTCCTGATCGTGAATTAGACTGAACAAATACAAAATGATATTAACAACACATGTTAATCCATTTTGAGCATGGCCATACATTTCCTTCAGTCCTAGTTCATCAGAGGGGTCCAGAGATATCTCCCTCTTAACGAGAGGAACAAATCACATCTTGATCACTCACAATCCTCGTCATGATTCAGTGCATGCCTAATGATGACCCTAATGATCATCCCATTACGGATGACGTAAGATCATATTAAAGTATGCAGTTCCTCATACAGGAATCCATGGTGACCTCAGGTCGTAGGAACAAGCACACTATTCATATGAGAATCACTAATGACATATACCATGCATATTCTCGTAGTGTGGTCAGTCCAGTATGTGTTCTCTAAGACGTGCCTATATTCCAGACGTGACATCCCTATGTCCATGATCAGCAGAACATGATCATCCAGCCTGCAAATATACTAGTGTGGATATGTAGCTTCTTACCTGAAGTATGTCTATCTTTATAAACATCCTACATATCACTAGGGAGAATTTAGAATGTCATTCGTTGGTTCACAGTTCTACTATCAGAATCACGTATTCTGATGATGTGAATCCGAAGTGTCATTCTTGGTTGATACAAGATTTACATTCACAATCCATACACAGATATATAAGAAACAACCTTTATTGAATAAATAATAATGTCTTAATACATAATCCATTTCCTAGTACAAATATATTTAGCCTAGGGCACTAATCCTACACAAATACCTCCAACCCGCAAAAATCTCCATTTGAAACACTCTTCCACAAAGAACCCGATTACAACTTCATGCGAGTTCTAGGGTGCTTGTGTTTTCCCTATACGTGACCCTACAATTCACATAAGTTACAAAATCGGTCTCTTCCATGTGTGTTTCTTTGATACGCACCAAACCAAAAAGGGTACAAATTTCTTCATCTCCCGACAAACAAGATCTACGTGAGTTGCCATATAATCTTTAATGAAACCTACTTTTCTTTTATGCATGAACAGACTCCCACCTCTTCCCAAACCTCTCCACCTCCAACTCAAACAACTCTCACACTTTTCTCCTCACATCCTTCCCATGTGAGTTCTTCCCCATCTACTGAGGCCTCTCAATCCTCACTCGGCGGTTCTCAACCCACGAGTGCAGTGCTCCTCCTTCTACCTCTTCCATACCACCGCAATCCTCCCATCCGATGGTAACTCACACGCGTGACAACACAAGGCGAACGCGACAATTTTCCGATCATGTCACATATGCAACCACCAAACACCCCATTCCAACCACGCTATCCGAACAAGAGAGTGAACCAACATGCTTTACCAACGCCAACAAGGACCCAAAATGGCGTGCCGCCATGGAAATCGAGTTCAATGAACTTTTCGAAAACAGGACTTAGGATCTTGTTCCCTCTCATTCTTCTCATAATCTCGTTGGGTGTAAATAGGTGTTCAAGGTGAAAAGACATGTGGATGGCTCGGTAGAACGCTACAAGGCGCGGCTAGTAGCAAAAGGCTATAACCAAGAAGAAGAGATTGATTACACCAAGCCATTTAGCCTCGTAGTTAAACCAACCACTATTCGTGTAGTTCTTACCCTCGCCTTGTCAAAAGGATGGCCAGTGCGACAACTCGACGTGAGCCTTTCTCAATGAGAATCTCGAAGAAATGGTGTTCATGCAACAACCCCCTGGCTTTGTAGATGATTCAAGACAAAGCCATGTTTGTCTCCTCAAAAAGGCCTTTACGGGCTCAAACAAGCTCCACGTGCCTGGTTCACAAAACTCAAGCGTGCTCTTTTCAATCTTGGTTTTGTTGGCTCTCGAACTGATACTTCCCTCTTTATTCGGTTTCAAGGCAACGGACTTTTAGCACTATTAGTTTATGTTGACGATATCCTCATAACAGGAAGTAATCCGGTCACAGTCGAGCAACTCATCCATGATCTAAATGCCCAATTCTTCTTGAAGGATCTTGGCTCTCTTCATTACTTTCTTGGCATTGAGGCACAAAGGGTGCAAGACGGGGTTCTATTATCTCAACCCCAATACATCTTGAATCTTCTTAAGATGGCCAAGATGGATGGTGCAAAACCGTGCTCTTCTCCCATGGCTACTGGAGAACAACTCTCCAAACTAAAAGGAAACCAAATGGAGGATCCAAAACTATACCAAAGCACGGTTGGCGAACTTCAATACGCGATAATCACAAGACCAGAAATTGCCTTTGCGGTAAACAAAGTTTCTCAATTCATGCACTCATCGACCGACATTCATTGGGGAGCTGTTAAGCGCATCTTGCGATATCTCAAAGTTACAATAACCCATGGGCTTCTTCTTCGTTCCTCTCCATCTCAACGACTCCAAGCCTTCTCTGATGCGGATTGGGCTGGTTGTCCAGACGATAGACGGTCCACGACCGGATATTGTATTTTTCTTGGTCCCAACTTAGTTTCGTGGAGCGCAAAGAAGCAGGCAACAATAGCTCGTTATAGCACCGAAGCGGAATATCGCAGTCTTGCTATGGCTACCGCGGAACTTGTGCGGATACAATTCCTATTACGCGAACTCCACATCCTAACTCTATAAATAGAGTATCCATGTAAAGCCTAATCAATTTAATCAATTCTAATAATCATAATTAACCAATCTTCTCTCTCCTCTTACTTTCAACAAAACTGAAAACATATTGTATATAAAAATTCATTCGATAAACAATATATATTTTAAAAAATGAAAACAGTATATATCGTATATAAAAACGCGAAAAAACAGTATATAATTTCAATCCGTCGCTACAGACCCGCTACAGTATCCCGTCGTGATTTTCAATTTCTCTATATATATAATTAAGCCACTCAAGTATCATTTATCGATCCAACGCCACGTTTAAAATACTTTAATTAGCTTCTTCCAATATTTCAATACGTAGCAGATCTCTCTGCCAAATGGATGTTATACCCCAATTCTGCATTGATGTTTCAAGATTGTGAAATTGAGAGAAAAATATCTTATTTAAACTAGAAAAATGAGGTTTTAGTCAAATTATATAGATTCACTTTTCACATCAAATTTGCTTCTCGTCTTACTGCACACTAATTATACTGATCATTCATGCAAACATAATGTAAGTTGTGGGTATCACAAAGATCCATAATATCTTTTTTAATATAAGAAAACAATTACTTCATGATGCCTCGTTCAACTTTTTTCTTTTGGCCCAACTTTGACATATCACCAGTCAAACCTGAAAAAAAGAGAAACCGATGAATAAGTTACTCATTTCATTCACCCACGAATCATAATCTACTTGCTTGTAAATCATATATTTCATTATTTTCATTCATCATCTACAAACTATAGAACATCAACAGGTTTTATGGATATAATTAGCTTACTATTCCTAAATTTCCAACTAGATCAGGCTATGAATTTATTTATCCGATTCCACCATAAAAATCTTGTCAAATGTAATTAAGGTATGAAGCCGACTAATTTTACCTCCCACAACTTCTGGCTCCCCGACTCCCATCTAAGTAGAAGTCGCCACGTATTCAAAAATTGAGAGTCATTTGAAATTTTTCGGAGCTCCCGATTTTATATACTCCTGAGTTTCCATATCTTGCTGACAATATTAGAAACTCCAAAATAACTCTGATGAAATTTAACCTCTAATTGTTTTG
Source organism: Juncus effusus (assembly GCA_027726005.1). Taxonomy (NCBI): domain Eukaryota; kingdom Viridiplantae; phylum Streptophyta; class Magnoliopsida; order Poales; family Juncaceae; genus Juncus; species Juncus effusus. The sequence goes on along the minus strand of CM050904.1, from coordinate 6,196,592 downwards.
TTTAGTAGCTCCTTATAGCTTCCAGTGAATTTCTCATGTAAAGTGTATTTTTGGTACTATAAAAGTATAATATTTAGAATATAAGATATATTATTGTGATATAAAGATATATTGTTTCTTTTGGCAGAGAGATCTTTTTATTAGTCTCATCCTCTATATTAGTATTATGAGATTTCTACATTCAACTATTTTAGCATTCATTTTTTTCTTGTTTAGATATTGCGGTGAATATAATAAATGTATAATGTTTAGAATATAAGGTATATTATTGAGAATATAAAAGTATAATATTTATAATATAAGGTATATTATTGTAAATACAAAGATATAAACCGAAACAAACTATGGAACTTTTGGTTAAAAGATATAGGACTCCGGGAGCTAACAATATAGGCCAGTTGAAACTTTGAGTTGAAATATATTGGAGCTACTTAGAAGTAATAAAAAATATTTAAGTGTATGAGATGACTCCCAATTTAAACTTATATTTTATTGGGAAGTAATATGAGCTAAACAAGATGTGAATTCTAAATCTTTTCCAAAGGAATTTAGGTGACAAAAAGATCTTGTTGCCTTTCTCCTTTATAGGAGATGTACATTGTCATTTGGTCCCTTCTAATCCTTAAAAAACGTATACAACAAATTAGTAGATTATTTCTATTTCTTGTATTTCTTAAATACCAATTTTTTTTCACCAAACACATTTAGCATTATTTAACAAGTCTTTCATTCAACACATTGACAGTATAGTTGAATCTAAAAAAAAAAATACCAAATTTCTGATTTTGCATGAAAAGGAGAAAATAAAAAGTACCTTCTATTTTTGTTTATGAATCCAACCTAACCAGGCGGCTAATAGGAGTCCCAAGTCCCAACACTATGAGGTTATTTCAGGCTTTTGTCTCAGTGGCAAACGAATGCATTCGTAAATTATGATATATCACTATTAACATGTTGACTGTTCTGTAAATTCCTCATCTTTCATTGGTTCATTACACTGTTACATAAATTAAATTTCGTTACCACCATATCAAGATTTAAGGGAAAAAGGAGTTCTTTTATTTTTTTTCATTAATGAATTAGGGTTTCGAGTGTGAAAATGGATGATTAATAAATGAGCCATGAAAGGCTTTATGGGAGTCATTTTTAAGGTTTCTAAGGAGTTTGACATTCATGCAACAAACTGAAAGGATCAAAAATTTTAGGTTAGGTTGGAAACAAAAAAAAAACAAGAGAAAAAAAATCTGGGCCATATTGAAAAAAAATGACTTGAATATAAGCCCACATAGCTTAAGCCCAACGTGGAAAAAAAATATAAGGGGCCATGAGAATAATATAGCCCAGATCAAATGTGAAACGGAAAAGTATATTGTGATTACTTAATATTAAATATTTGTAGCCTTTATCTGCTGCCAAATTTAAAAATTTACCAATAACGTGTACCCAACTGAATTTTAACATATGATTATAACCTTGTGATGCAGATATTTCTTTGTTTTCTTTGAGTCTAAGTTGTAGGGGTATTCATGGTATATCCCATGAACGACCAAAAAAACATGTTCAATGAGATATTTCTCATAGAATATATACTGGCAAATATCACTGGGCATTTGGCTTACAAATGAAAGTTAGACAAAAGAGTCATCTCCGGTCAATAAAAAAAGGAAAATGTGCAAACACGACGGTGTGATCATAACAGGATCACGACCGTCGTGACAGCACGACCACCGGCACAATCACCAATCTCTCTTTCTTCCCGTTGTGCTTTTTTTCTCCAGCACGACGGCTATATACTGTTATTGGCTGATTATATACTGTTATGTCTGAATAATATACTGTTATATCAAATCAGTATATTGTTATATCATATCTATTTATCACATCTATATACTGTTATACTGTTATATCATATCTATTTATCACGTATATATACTGTTATATCATACATGTGTATTGATATATATATTGTTATATATGTGAATTATATATCTTATAAATATACTGTTTTGTCTGAATTATATATTGTTATATCGTATTTATATACTGTTATACCATATCTATTTATCATGTGTATATATTGTTATATCATATCTGTGTATTGATATATATACTGTTATATATGTGAATTACATATTCTTATAAATATACTGTTTTGTCTGAATTATATATTGTTATATCATATCTATATACTGTTATACCATGTCTATTTATCACGTGTATATACTGTTATATCATATCCGTGTATTGATATATATACTGTTATATATGTTAATTATATAGTATCATATATATACTGTTTTGTCTGAATTATAAACTGTTATATCATATCTATATACTGTTTTCTTCTGAATTATATATACTTTTATATCAAAAGGTTATATATATATATATATATTAGAAGATACTAAGTGGTATTTGAATTATGATAAGAAGATAGTGCTTGGTTGGTAAATAAAATCTCAATATCTTATATTACATATTGAGGGAAACATGTGGTTGATCTATAAGGACCGAAAAAGAAGTGTGTTGATAAATCAAATGAAGTACCAATCAAAAAAATTGCTTTTTAATGAAAGAACTATCCAAACTTGCAAGGTTATTAAATTTGCACAAAATCTTCAAGTACAATATTTCGTTACGAAAAAACAAAATTAAGTGCCAAACAAGCTACATGTATGTATCAACAGGTAGGCCAACTTTCTTAATATCTCTTTAGCTCTTTTTTTGTATCGTGTGACTCGTGTTAATATTTGCACGAATGTAAACAAAAAGATGGTCGTTACTTAAAAAATAATCCATTCCATTGACACAAGAGACGAGGGCTAAAACCCTGATAAGTGAATTTGCCACTCTAACAGACATTTTGGTAAAGTGTCGGGATCCATAAGAATTAATCCGTTTGCTTCATCTAAGTGGGTGGTATTGTAATTTTACACTTGAAATATTATTGCTTAGTTTGCACATAAGAATTCTATGTATAGTACATTTTGTAGGTTATTTCATAATTAATATAAATTAACTTTATTTTTCTTATTTTTTATCTAACTAATTTATTTATTTTTATTATGTTGTCAATTTAATTATTTTAATTGCTTTTTATTTATTATCTCAGAAATTAAACTTCTAGGATCTTCTGATCATTGATTTCAGGGTTATTTTTGTTGTTGTAGAGTTTTGTACTCCCACCAGATTGGTGGTCGAAATTCTATTGTGCCATAACAACACATAATAATTTTTTTCAAAGAATTAAAAAATAAATAAAAAGAATTTCCTGAAAGATTTAGTATAGTTTATTTTGTTGGTTATATTTCGAAGAATTAACCACAATAAAATAATATTAAGAATGAGAATAAGCTTGATGTAGTTGTGTGATCGCATCACGACTGCTTTAAAGGCAGATTAAGCTCTGTTATGCAGGAAATAAGATTGATCTACATCCAAGGTTTTATACCTTGAGCTAATTCTCGAATCTAGCTCCGGTAGCATAGTCTCAAAACAAGGACCTTCGTTTTGAAAAAAATGAAGTCTTTGCACAATATTTTTCTATCAAGTCATAATTATATGTAAGTAGAAAAATGAAGAGATGAATTGATTTTTCCTTTTATTCTTTTTGGAGAATATTATTTTTAGTATGGAGAGGGAGATGTCAATTAAAAGAGAATTCTCTAGTCCCTCTTCAGTTTTTGGAGAGGAATATATATTTTTGGACACGAATATTAAAAAAAGGCATAGAGAGAAAAGGAGGGTTAATTGCACAACTATGCTTAATCTCATTCATTGTTGCCATATATTATAATTTCAATTTGAAAATTGGAAAAAAATTGGGGAAATGATATGAGTAGGAAAGTTTTTGATATGAATAGAAAAAATTATAACGAAAAGATTTTTTTTACTCTTCTTTATACATGCCAATCAATTGAGTTAAAAAAAAGACAAAATCATATCACTCTTGTTAATTCTTTCTCTCTCCGACATAATTATTATAAAAACTTTCAAATTTATTATTATTTTATTAAAACCAACTAATTCTTTTTTGTTGAATCAAATTCTAATTTTATAAATATGTTATTATTTTGAAAAAAGCTCACTTTTGCCCCCTGAACTTTTTAAAATTGTTCAACTTGCCCCCTCAACTTTTTTTTGCACACTTTTGCCCCCTAAACTCTTCCAACTGTTCAACTTTCCCCCTCCATCCAGTTAAATGCCCAGTCACCAGTTTAGTGCTTACGTGGCATGCTGACGTGGCAAATATATTAATTTTTTAATCGCCCAGTCAGCACACCTCCATTCTTTCTTTTCTTTTCTTCCCTTTTCTTTTCTTTTCTTACCGTTCTTCTCTTTCTCTTCTTCCTTCTTCTCTCCTTCGCTCTGTCTCTCTTCTCTCCTACTCTCCTTCGCTGGTCGTTCAGTCGCCGTCGCCGCACTGCCGCCACCGCCGTCGCCGCCACCGCCTCCTCTTCTCTCTCCACTTCTTAAATCTGTGTTGCTAAAACTTACCTTTCGTATCGGTTCTAACAAATAACCGATATAAAACTCACATAATCAGCAACGGTTCCTTCAAACAACCGTTACAGAATAAACACTTTTCGTATCGGTTTTTAGAAATAACCGATACAAAATAGTAACGGTTTCTTCTGAAGAACCATTACAGATTTACAAAATAAGTGTAATAACGGTTATTTGGGAAGAACCGATACTAATGAACCGTTACTATTTTGTAAATCTGTAACGGTTCTTCAGAAGGAACCGTTACTATTTTGTATACTAATCGCTTCACTTCGCGCGACCTCTCTGTCTCCCTGCTCTCTGTCTCTTCTCCTCTCTCCGCGCGACGCCAGCCCCAGCCGCCAGCCAGCCAGATCTCCGGCCCCAGTCTCTCGCCACCGCCAGCCAGCCCTTCCGGACGATGAAGCAGCTACATTCAGGTCAGTAGGTCGTAATTGCTCGCACAAATCTGAATTTCATGACTGACGGCTGGGCGGCGTCGAGTGGGGCGCGAAGAGACAGAGAAGAGAGCGAAGGAGAGACAGAGACAGAGGAGAGCGAAGTAGCGAAGGAGAAGAGAGCGAAGGAGAAGAGTCAGGAGCGAAGAGAAGAAAGGGAAGAGGCTGCTGCTGATGTGGAATAAAAAATTAATATATTTGCCACGTCAGCATGCCACGCAATCAGTTAACTGCTGACTTTGCATTTAACTGGATGGAGGGGGCAAGTTGAACATTTGGAAGAGTTTAGGGGGCAAAAGTGTGCAAAAAAAAGTTGAGGGGGCAAGTTGAACAATTTTAAAAAGTTCAGGGGGCAAAAGTGAGCTTTTTTCTATTATTTTTTCAATATTAATTATTCTTGTTCGTGAAATTTTAGATATAATAATATGCTTATTCAAATAGAGGTTAAGGAAATATATTGGCTAAATACATACAAACGTATACAAGAATAAAAAAAATAGTTTTCATTATTATGCAATTTTATGAATTCGTAGTTGCTCCAAAATTAAGAAAATGGCAAGTAAATAAAATGGTCAAAATGACTAATTAATATTTTTATTTATAAAAAAAAATCTTGTTACAGACAACTAAATTAAAATTCAAAAAACACGAATGACATATTAAGTGTTCAAATGATATTTGAAAAAAAATACTATATACAAATACTAAATAATTAAAGAGATGATATAATTGATATATTTAAAAACCGTCTTTTTTCTAAAAAAAACTACAATGAGAATGAATAAATTTAGGAATGAGTTCAGATGAATGAGCTTGGAGAGATCAAACAAATATGGAAACAAGAAAGAATGATGCTATCAATAAATTAGAGAGATTTTCATATCATTAATATATTTATTATATGAATTACAATTTTCTTTTTAATTCATTTAATTGAACACACAATAACAAGGGTAGAAGTGTCATTTTTCTAAACAATTTCATGTTCCTATCAAACTATTTCCTCATTTATTTTCCTCTTTAATGCCTCTCTATATTTTCGTCTATAACATTTTATAATTGTAATTCTAACTATTTGATACTACGTAATAGTTAATTTTTATTCCAACTACTAAAATAATCATAGCCAAGTTTTAAAATTATACAACATATTTTTTTAATCATTTAGTATAAAAACTAGATCTAATTCAACGCTTTGCTCAACACAAAAGGTAACCATGTTATCTTTACCTTTCCTTCCATTCCGCATTTAATTTCTGAGAAGAACCGTGATAATGTTACACTATCATGCAAATAGAAAAATCTTAGAAGTTTTGTAACTGCTAGTATTAACTCATCCGAACAATTGGTATCATGAGTGAGAGCTACCATGCAACTGATCCAGAAGAGTTTATCTCCAGTTTGTACAAGAGAAATTCTTTTGTGATACAAGATTACCCCTCATCTCTTGATGAGTCATCATTTTTGTCAGATGTGGTAAGCGGACCCATTTTCAGATAAGACCAGAATTGTGGAGCAAGAAATAATGGTTTTGAGCCAATCAAGATAGTTTATAGGTGGTATATAGCCTATAAGAGATATGATGATACACGTAGTTTATAGGTGGTACATAACATGCCGTGCAAAATGTACTCAATTTTTGAAAAAGCTATTTGTCTCCTAAACATCCCCTTCATAGTCTCCATACACATTGACAAATGGGCCCATTTAATACTCTTTTCATTAAATTAATTCAAAAAATGTGGGTCCCATTTATCAGTGACAATTTATGCATCAAAGAGATGGTGCAGTTGGGGATGTGTATATGAGACCTCAATTGCTTCCCTCAATAAAAAAAAATTAAAAAGTTATTTCTTTTAATAAAGCAACAGTGATAAAAAAATCATGTTCTTATTTCAAAAAAATTTCATCTCTAGATTAATGATGCTTGCACAGTTAATAAGGAAGATATTATCAATAAATTAAATTATTTGTGTTTAATTTTATTAAAATATTGTCCTTCATAGTGGTGAGTAATGTTTTATTGAGTATTAAAAAGTTTGCATGACTAATAATGAAGATCCATTTTTCATTTGGTTTCCAATAAATTTTGCTGGTAAGCAACACATTTTAAAGTGGTAATTAAGTAATTTTGTATGATAAATATTCATATTTACTGTTTATTTTTCACAACTATAGTGGGAATTTCAAATTTTCTATTTAATAGTGACAATTATAGTGGTAACTTCAGCAAATCACTAACAATTCAAATTATATTCATTATTTTTAATCATAACAAAATAAAGAATTACTTAAATTATAACACAAATAAATTACAAACATGATATTTACAAAACTATGAAAGATTCCATACCATTAAGCTACCTTGTAGGATCTGCAATAATTAGAAAACAATCCAATTGGCCTATATAGAAATAAAGTAAATATATTTAAACGTACCATTTTTTATACGTATTGGTAAGCGGGATGTTTGATATAATTGCTTCTTATCATAGTAGTAACTTGTCTTTCTTAATTTTTAGTGTTACATAATCTTCTGGTAAGCAGCATTCTATAAACTTCATCATTTTTTTTTTACATAATGGCATGGTGTAATGGCGTCTGGAAATCAAGTACAATTAAGTGTACACTTTATCTGTTTTTACACCAAAATGAAAGTTCTTTATGCTGGCAAGAGGATCACTGCATTTTTTTTATTAATGTTTAATACAGTAGCTTCTTACCACTGTAGTAATATTACAATATATTAATTATCACTAAATAAGGAAAAAAATACAAAAAATCACTCATTCAGAGCCTTCTAAAATCACAAAATACCTCTCAAAATCTATGTTGCACGGACACGGACACGGGTGTCGTGTCCGACACGACACGGACACGACGACACGGCGAATCTCAAAATTCATCAGGACACGACACGTTAAATATATATATTATTATATTATTTTTATGAATAAAATATATAATTTAATTATTGTATATATTATTTATGTCAATTTTATTTTATTTTAAAGAATTATATATAATATTTTTATCATATAATTAGAAAGTTATACGTAATATTTTATAATTGTTACAATATATATAACATTTGAAGTTGCACTTTTATACGTGCATACAAGATATTTGACGTTTTACATATTTATGTATGGAAACTTGAAACTAAATAATCAAAATTCACTTCAAATGTGTAGTCCCACAATTACTGGAATAGAAATGTGAGATGAACTAGTTTTTAAAATACGAGTATGATGAAATAGTGCAATAATTGCGCTAACAAACCCAATGCACTTGTCTGAGAAGTGTCCCGAGAAGTGTCCTGAGAAGTGTCCTGACGATTTTTAATAATAAAATATTTGACACACCACGTGGTGTGTCCGACACGTGTCCGAGGAGTGTCCGAGGAGTGTCGTATCCGACACGGTGTCCGACACGGACACGGCCGGGTTTTAGAAGTGTCCGCGCAACAGAGCTCAAAATGTATATGGTATTTTTGTGCTCAAATTAATTCATAGCTAAATCAATGGTGCTAATTATCTGGTAAGCTGAATCATCAATCAAATTTAGTGCTTTTAGAAGTGGGCCCCACAAATTTAATTAATGATAAGTGACACATATGTATAAAATAATGTTCTAACTATTGTGTGTATATGTTCAAGAAATAAAATTCCTAAGAATTATTCACTGGTGATAAGCAAGTGCGCCTGAGTTTATCTCTCCCTTTTTTTTTATTTTTTTTTCAAAATTCAATGTAAGTATGTCTTTAATATATGTCAAATATAGTGAATTGAGCTATTGAAGTGGTAAGCACGTACGAGAGTAGTCGTTATTTTTTTTTTCTTTACAAAAATTTTAAAGCAGCAAACAACATTTCATTTTCTTAATTTTTTTACTTGCTCCCCACAAATTTGATATTTACTTCCATACAATCAATTTGATATATTTTTTCCATACAATCATAAATTAATATCATTTTCCACAATAAGATAACATTCATGAAAATTAATATCATAAATTTGAAAATAGTTCCATTTAATGGTAAGTGACACATATGTATAAAATAATGTTCCAATTATTGTGTTTATATGTTAAATGTAAGTACGTTTTGAATCTGATTAGGGTAAACAAGGAAGATAAAATAAACAAATTAATCTTTTTTGTTTAATATTTGAAATTAATTTTCTCCATAGTGGTAAGCAATGTTTTTAGTTGTAATTTCGTATTTCTTCCACTCTTGCTGGTAAGTGGCATACTCACCATGCAATTATTCTAAAAAAAGGAAAAATTTCTGAAAATGAAAAAAAGAATTACTATAAATTCGAAATAAAATGAAAAAAAAAGAAAAAGAAATTACCATAACATTTGTCTATAAAACCCTGAGAAATTGAGAAATTAATACACTCCAAAAGATAAAGGAAATTAGTTGCAAATTAATATATTACAAAAAATTAATAATTACCATTTTCAGAAAATGGTAATTAATACATTAATTTTTTATTTTATGAAAATGGTAATTATCTGCAAATTATGTGGGAAGAGAAATTCTGAAATGGTAAGTACGTAAAAAAATAATTTTCTGAAAATTTTGAAAATGGTAATTATATGAAAATGGTAATTACTTGAAAATGATAATTACACTACAAAAAATAATTAATACGCTAAATAATTTCTGAAAATGGTAATTATTTATCGGTAAAGGAAATTCATGAGAGGCACATACCATAAAAAATCTGAAATTTGCACAAAATCAATTAATATCATACTTCATTTCCCACAAATTCAGAAATTTCACATAAAATAAAAAATCCATCCTTTCAAACATAACATATTTGAAAAAATCGAAGCTGGAAATCAGACAACTCGTGGTAAGCAGATGTTCCTCGTCGTCTAGTCCAAGCTTTAAACCTGAAAACTCCAAAAAAAAAAATAATAATAATGTTTATTGAAAGACTTAGATCTGTTGCCATTGGTGGAAATCAACACGAAAGTACTAAATAAAAATTAAGAGATAATAATACTAACATCAAAATCAAGATCAAATCAACGGCTCAATTACCACCTACCAGAAACCTACACGCAATAAAGACTAAAGTCAAGAAAAATTGAAATCAAGATCAAACCTACAACTCAATTACTCAAAATCAAGATAAAAAAACTCCCAAATAATTGAAATCAAGACTAAAGTCAAGAAAAAGAGCAAGAAAGCAAGTTTAAATTCAAAAAAATAGGAAGAGGAAGAAAGAAAACGAACCCTAGAAGGTGGAGAGTTGCAGGTGTTGATGGCGAGGTGGGAGGCGGCGGATCCATCATCGGTAGTGGCGTCGTGGTTCAGATCGCCATCGCCATGCGGTGTGTGGTTCATATCGCCTGGAGAGAGAAAAAACGGAAAGAATTCCTTTTTTTTATTTCTTTTAATGGTAGAGAGAGAAGGTGGGTAGTATATATGACTGGGTTTAAATTTTGAAAAAATTTGAAAAAAATTAGGCGGGAATTCGAAATTAATGGTTCTTACCTGATAATCAAGCATTCCTGACAATTATCACTATTGTGTCGGAAAAAAAACTCTTGATTTGACAATTAAAAAAATAAAATTCGGATACTAATTTATCCCGCTTACCACATAGTTTTGGATGACGTCATGATGACCACATCAAGGGGGTTAAGGGGTAATATAGGGTCTCCATAGAAAGACCCTTTGTACAATTGAGAAAACAAGAGGGATGGATAGAAGCGTCAAGCAGGTGGTCGGATTGGGTCATTCAGGTTTGAATCAAATATGAGTTCAAAGTCATTTTGGTCACAAAGTTGTCCGAATTATTCTCTTGTGAGCATAATTGCAAATAACACGCTATAGCACAAAACGTTACGCGTCAGCAGCTAAGTGTTGTATACTGTGATTTTATTTCCGTTATATTTTTGAACTCTAAATATTTTCTTTTAGAACATAAAAAATAAGATGTTTGAATTTAAAAACTTATTTAATAAAAAAAAATAATATAATTACGATGTTTTTTGATTAAAAATAAGCCAAGCAACCACTCTCCTTTTAAAAAATATATTTTCGATTGATAATACTTAATAAATTATAACATCCGCTATAGTGTTCGCTAATTATTATCCGCTATAAAAATAACGTGAATGCTACAAATCACTGAACGCTATTTGCAATCTTGCTTGGAAGTGACTCAGATTTTGGATCATTCAAGTTGCATACAATTCGGGTTTAAGGGTATTTGGAATTTGAGTCATTTAAGTTTTGGGTGATGAATTTTGGATCATTCAGATTTGAGTCATTTCTAGTTTGCAGTCAGCTGAATTTGAATTATGTGTCAACGGAGTTTCAGTTTCGTGGCAATGAGGTTTTATTTAGCACATATTTAACAAAGTCTTCTCAACCCATCAAATATTGGTTGAATCTAAAAAAAGGTCACGGCTATTATTTATGATTATATTATTTAATCTTAATAGAATATAAAGCTCAAGTAAAATTGAGATAAGGAGCGAAAGAGAGATTAATATAGTAGAATGGTTTTATTATCAAGGCACCACTCGAACAAGGGAGAGATCCCAAATTCGAGGCCGATTAGATCAAGTTTTTTGCTGGAGGTAAACGAGGAAAACGCGAGCTCCTTATGCAATTGAAAAAAAAGAGATTTTATTATTATGGGAAATGTGCAAATACGACGGACTGTAGCACGACTGTAGCACGATGCACTGTAGATATACTGTTTTGTTTCATTTTATATACTGTTTTCTCATTTTATATACTGTTTTGACATTTAATATACTGTTATTTATTCTTTGTGTATTTCTTATTTTATTACTTTTATATACTGTTTTCCCATTTTATATACTGTTTTCCCATTTTTATATATTGTTTTCACTTTTTATGTATATACTGTTATTAGAAAATAAATTATATATGCTGTTATGTATATATTGTTATTAGAAAATAAATTATATATACTGTTATTGGATCCCGTCGTGAACAGATGTGTTACAGTGCGTGTAAATAGGGCGGATAATATCTGAACCGTATCGAATTGTATCCAAATAAAAATATCCGTATCTGTCCGGATATATATATATATATATATATATATATATATATATATATATATATATATATATATATATATAACATATGTGAAGGATATTATCCATATCCAGATAATATATGTATTGGAATATTTTCCCTATCTGAATATTATCAGTATACCAATAATATTTAGTTGGAATTCATTATATATTAAATTTCTTCTATTGCACAACCATATTAAATCCATCTTTCCTTTTATTTCCCAACCGACTTCCTATATTTTCTTCTTTCCTTCTTCAATCGATGCATTCAGTTTTGAGCTATATTTTTCTCTCCATCTACCAAAACCTTTGCCGCCAATTATATATATAATAAAAATCCTTTTCCGGAACTTTCTTGTACTTTTCATATGTGATTAGTCAACCAATTATGTTTTTTAGAAGTTATATTTATATTGATATCTATGATACATATAAAAATATCTGTTTTAACAATTCAAAATGAGTTTGCGTATCTGTATCCGAGATATCTGAACCGGATCTATATTCATTTAATATCTGAACCATATATGTATTCGGGTCTATCCGAATCCAAATCCGAAATAAAATATTAATACGGATACAATAAAAGCACTGTTCGAACTGTTTACACGCCTAGATAGAACTGGCATAAGGGGGTTCACGTCGGGTCGTCATTTTAGATTCATTAATATGGGTTGGATGTCATTTTGGTCACCACTTGTTTGGATTAGTGTCTTTATGGGTTATTCATGTTTTGAGTCATTCAAGTGACATGCAATTCGGTGTTCAGGTAGTGCTTAGATCAAGTCATTTAGATTTGGGGTGGTTTGAATTTTTGGACATTCGTGTTGAGTCATTTCAAGTTTTGAGTTAGTCGAAAAAAATTTATTAGTTCAAACAGTCAAACATTTTTAGGAGATATTTTAAGTTCGAGTTCTGTCAAATATAATCTTGTATAGCATATATTTAACAAAAGTCTATAAAACCACAAATTGCATGTTTGATCCTAATTTTTTTTTTTGAGTTAGTCAGGTTCAAATTGAGAGTCAACGACAGGGCCGGTCCCGTTCATTTGGTTGCTCAAACACGAAATAAAGTTGTTACCTTTATTTTGTGTTATCAAAATATCAGTGTTGCAAAAATCTTTGATCTGGACCGATTAATTCTCTATTAGTATCAAATTTCTAGAGAAACGACTGAATTTAGCTAAATCATTATGAAAAATCTTGTCCGATTTGGCCCCTATTAGGGATGATTTTAGGCAATTTTTTTAAGATTTGGACCGATTTTTTCTAAAAATATCTCAAAAAATAATATATGTACATGCTTCTTTCAAGAAAGATATAGGGTTTAGTTCCTTGTTCTCATCATCCAATTCTCGATTCGAATGACGAGCGACAAAGTTTTAGAAATTGATAGTGTTATTTTAACGTGTTCTTTAGTCGATGAATTTTTATTATTCATTTTTTTTTGGAGAAATTATAATGTTATTTTAGAATTTTAGAATTTTAGAATTATAATATGATAACTTTATATTAGAATAACCGTTCTACTAACTGCCGACTAATTATGATTAATCTCGATTAATTCAATTAATCCTAAATTCTCATCTCGTCGACCGAGGAGTGATTTGAGACATCTACAACATTGCGAAAATATGATACAAGAAAAATAAGAACAGTAAACATATGAAATATTGGAAAGTTAACTTTGATTTGTTTCTATATCTTACAATTAGGTAAATACTTATTATGGATTCAAACTAAGAAGAATTTTTATAATTTATCATATTTCAATGTTTCATTCTAAAATATAGTACTATTATTAATGACCACTCCATACTTACTCTAATTACCTGAAAGAATATTTAATAAATGAGATCTTTAACTTTCAGCAAAACACATAATTTTTAACTGGCGAACTTTATCAGTTTTTCATGACAAACTAAATTGCGAATAATTTAGACCCAATTTTATTACAACATTCTCCCCAAATAAGTTTCAATACTTTATGTATTTGATATCAAACCAATCATTCAATAAATTCTCAATTTGAGGAGTAATATGAAGCAGAGCTAAGTTTTCTTGTTGTTAACGTGATTGCCTCAATTTCTTTGACCTCAGTAGTTTCATGTTGTACATCAATCATCAATTGTAGAAAATAAATTTGAGCGGAGCTATTAATTATGGAGGGAATTAAGTTACCGGCACATATATTTTTCAAAGGGGATATCTGCCGGTAACTATAGCGACCCTATAACGACGGTATATAAAAATTGAAAAAAATATATAAACTGAAAACAAACAATATATAAAAATTCATTCGGTAAAACAGTATATATTTTAAAAATAAAAATAATATATAAAAATATAAAAACTGAAAAGAAACAGTATATAAAAATTCATTCGATAAACAATATATATTTAAAAAAATGAAAAAAGTATACAGCAATATATATTTAAAAAACTGAGTTTCATGTCAGTTACGGTCATGGAGGTTATATGTTAGTATTTTTAAGTCACTGGACAAAATCACAAAATCTCATGTTTCAATAGATCTTTTGGATTTGGCTCAGGAATCAGAATTTTTTTGAATAGCAGCACTATTTTGAAGAATAATTAATCAGATAGTATTTTTTTCAAAATATTTGGGTAGGTAGCACTTCCGCCAGACCCTCTGGCGGAACTGAAGTAGTTCCGCCAGAGGGTCTGGCGGAACTAGGGATTTTTTTTTTTTTGCTAATCTCGGCCATTTGGCACCCTTAAACAGCCTTAATTAATGGAAAAGGCTAGTTCCGCCACCGGGTCAGGCGGAATTAGGTAAAATTTATTTTTGGCCCAATTTAGATGGTGAAATTGGCCCAAAATTGACGAAAATATAGGTTCCGCCAGACCCTCTGGCGGAACTAGACCATTTTTTCAACTTACAACCTGACCCCTCTGGCGGAACTAGTTATTTCTAGCTAGTTCCGCCAGTGGGTCTGGCGGAACTATACCATTTTTTCAACTTACAATCTGACCCAAAAAAAATCAAAAAAATGGTTCTGGCGGAACTATACTATTTTTTCCACTTACAATCTGACCCAAAAAATGGTATAGTTCCACCAGACCCTCTGGCGGAACTAGTTATCTAGTTCCGCTAGAGGGTCTGGCGGAACTATACCATTTTTTCCACTTACAATCTGACCCAAAAAAATGGTATAGTTCCGCCAGACCCTCTGGCGGAACTAGTTATTTCTATCTAGTTCCGCCAGTGGGTCTGGCGGAACTATACCATTTTTTGAACTTACAATCTGACCCAAAAAAAATCAAAAAATGGTCTAGTTCCGCCAGACCTTCTGGCGGAACTAGCTAGAAATAACTAGTTCCGCCAGACCCTCTGGCGGAACTAGACCCTTTTTTTTGACTTGCAACCTGACGCAAAAAAATGGACTAGTTCCGCCAGCCCTCTGGCGGAACTAGCTAGAAATAACTAGTTCCGCCAGATGCTCTGGCGGAACTAGACCATTTTTTTTCGACTTGCAACCTGACGCAAAAAAAATGGTCTAGTTCCGCCAGACCCTCTGGCAGAACTAGACCATGCGTTATTTTTAACTCCCATTTAAACCCGTCCGACCCTCATTTTAACCCACCCGTCCGACCGAAAGAAAAAGAGCAAAAAGGGGGCGATATTTCTGCGATTTTGGGAGGTAATTAAAGGGAAAAGAAGGGAGAAATTAAAGGAAGAGAAGGAGAAGTTAGAAAGAAGAAGAAATATGTAAGTTATTTTGGTTGATTTTGAGTTTTGATTAGTTATTTTTGTTGATTTGGTTGAATTGAAATAAGTTTTGATTGAGTGAAATTAGTGAGAAATAGGTACGGATATAGTGAGATTAGATTGAAGTTGGTTTAAATAGGTTGATAGTATTGAAATTTGTTTGAATTTTTGTTGATTTCTTTAGAGAAAAATAAGAACAAGAAGAAGGAGAAGGAGGAGGAGGAGGAGGAGGAGGAGGAGAAGAAGAAGAAGAAGAAGAAGGAGTAAATTTTTCGTCAAATTTATTCGGTATGAAAAAAATTTGTAATTATTTTTTGTTACTTAGTTATTTTAAAGAAAAATATAATATAAATTTATTTAGTAATATATTTATTTATAGTAATTGTTTATGGTTTTTTTTAATATATATAATTTTTTGTATTAAAAAAAATAGAATGAAGCAATTTGTTTATTTTTTATTACTTAGTTATTTTAAAGAAAAATATAATATAAATTTATTTAGTAATATATTTATTTATAGTATTTGTTAGGTTTTTATTTTTGACTATATACTATTATTCCTATTAAAAAAAGAGTGAAGTAATTTGTTTATATTAAAAAAAGAGTGAAGTAATTTGTTTATATTAAAAAAAGATTGAAGTAATTTATTTATAGTAATTGTTTAATTATTGTTTATATTTAAAAAATAAAATTTATATAGGGATGTCATCTAGGGGCGGATCTAGTCGGGACGGATCTAGTCGTGCGGATCGGGGGAAGGCTCCTATAGTTGAGCCAGAAGGTCCGGTATATCGTCCGCTGAACGAATTCCAGGATGATCACAGAACCGTATGTTTCAGCCAACCGGACAACACCAAGGCTAAAGCGAAAGGGGGTTTCCGATACAGGCAACATCATATTAATGTATTGTATATAAAATAATTTCTATATATCTATTTATTTAATTATGTAAAAATAATTTACTTATATGTTTCGTTTCCGCAGGTGCCATGGAATTATCAGTTCGAGCCATATTTTGCGAGTGCGTGTTTGTTACAAACGCAGAGAATCGGTTATGTACCAATCGATGGCATACTGATAACCGCTCTGCAGGAACGGTGGAGAAAAGAGACACATACGTTCCACATGCCGCACAGAGAAATGACCATAACGTTAGAGGATGTTTCATGCTTGTTGGGGTTGCGGGTGGATGGCAAGCCCCTTTGTGTGAAGAACAGCGGTATTAATTGGGCAAATAAAGCCGGGGAACTACTCGGAAAAACACCCCCCCAAGAGATGTTCAGAGGATCAGGAAATAAGAAAAGCAACGTGTTGGTAAATAAAAAATGGTTCATGGAGAATTTTGCCGATTTGGAGTGTGATGCCCCCATATTACGAGTTGAGCAATATTGTAGAGCTTACATGATCGGATTTTTTTCCGACATTTTATTTACGGATCCGAATGGGGATTGTTATCACTCATGCCCCTGGTACTTTTAGAAGAAATGAATAATTTGCATGAGTGGGCATTTGGGAGTGGGGTACTTGCATACCTGTACAGAGAGCTGTGCAAAAGTACAGGTCCCGATCGGAAAAATATGGGAGGTTGCATCTTATTACTACAATTATGGGCTTGGCAACATTTTGCGACCGGAAGACCGAGAGTTTCATTGAACCTGGCAAGATTGAATATCTACGATGATCCGGATTACAATGATACGGTTGTCATGCTCTGGAGAGATGCAAGAGTTAAAGAGGATCCGTCGACTACTCATTTGTGGGCGACCGCGACATGTTAGACAGCATCCCTCCAAGTGATATCTTTTGGGCACCTTATGAACCATACCGCGATAGGCTACCGCCCATTTGTCAGGAAGAAAGAACTACGGCACTACTCAGTGTGCCGTTGATTTATTTCTGGATTGTCGAGCGTTATCGTCCTAAGAGGGTGATGCGATAGTTCGGGTATCGGCAAAAGAATCCCCCCGGAAATACCTGAAGCCGACAAAATTGCCGACAAAGAATTACGCGACCTAACGAATTTTCGCGGAAACGATTGGCGTAAGATTCACAAGAATTGGATTACACGTTGGAACGATAAATGGTATTGGTATTCGGAAATGGATCCCCTGGAGCCGTATACCCCTCTCGATTATGATGGTTACATGAGCTGGTATTGGCAGAATTCTGATCCGTTGGTGCAGAGCACCATTTCGCACGGTTCAAGCACATACCGCCCCATGGTCCCCGAAAAAAGATTAGCGGTAAATTTTTTTAATATTTTTAAAGTTAAATTTAGAATTATAAATTTTTTATTTTTTTTAATATTTTAAGGCACAAACTGCCATGGAGGGAGCTCGCATAGGTTTCAGAATGCTCAGAGAATTTGGTGAAAATATGAGGGCGGAAGTAAAGGACGGCGTCAGAAAATGGTTGGGATGCCAAAAACTAATTTGTACTCAGCTTAATGAGTATCCCGACGATACTGAGTGGGAGGTGCTCAATGAACCGAGAGTAGATGCGGGAGGAGAGGAAGAGGGGGGGAGAGGAAGGAGGAGAAGACGTCAGTCAGCTCACTCAGATGCAGACTCGAAACCAGGCGAGAAGGAGAGGAAGAGGACGCGGCCGTGGTGCACGTGGCCGTGGTGCACGCGGCGGAGATGTTTAGGGTTTATGTTAGTGTTTTAGGGTTTATGTTTTGAGATTTGGACTATGTTATAGTTTATGTGTTTGGGGTTTAGGGGTTATGTTTGGGGATTTGCATTATGTTGCGATTTGTTTGTTTGATTTTTTAGGGTTTATGGTTTATTGAGATTGTTTTAAATTAAGCATTACAACTACTCAACAATGAATAAAACAAACTAAATAAAATAAACAAAATAAAAACAAACTAAATAAACCAAACTACGGTCCATTGTAACGGTCTCTACCCATTTGTGTGCACTTTCGTTTAGTGTGACCTGATAATTTGCAGACGCTGCAATTCATTACACACTTTTCTTTGTTCATGGTGTCCATACTGTTTTGGATTCGCAACTCCTGTCTTCTTCCACGTTTCATCCTTCCGTTAGCATTTGTCCTTATAAGTTTATCACCAGGAAATAAATTGTAATTACAAATTTCTATGCGTGGCGTCCATTGTGATTTTTCCTTTACAGGATAGAAACTTTTTTCATACGTACGTTTCAAATTATCCAAGGAATAATACGGATGAATGAAAACTTCGCTAGATATAACTTTGCGTATACAAACTGCTATGACGTGCGAACACGGGTAGTGATATATCATAGGTTTCTGACACTCGCATTTTCCTTCGTTGATATCCACTCGCCATTTCTTTCTCGGAATTCCGATACCACTCGTCGAACGCCAGGCTTGCGTAAGCACCTGATAAATACCTTGCTCAAAGTTGTAGCAAGTGACTTCATGCCTAGCAGCCTTAATGCGTCTACGTTCCATTTTTAACATCACTATATCCGACCAATTCTTTTCCCTCATATCAGCAGCCGCCCAATATCTCACGTGATAACAATTTAGCTTATAAAATGTCGCCTCCACAATTGCCGTAACAGGTAGTTTTCTTATACCTTTGAAAACAAAATTCATCACTTCGGCGTTATTGCTAGTTGGTATGCCCCACCGACGACCTTCAGTATCGTACGAAATCGCCCAATTTGATTTATTTATCTTTTGTAACCAATCCGTCGCTGAACTATCTTTTTTTTCCATTTTTTCCCATATCTTATTAAATTTATATTTGTTGTGCGCACGTACTAATCCTTGAATCATTGGAATCACTGTTTTGTCTGTTACAGCATTACTGAAATTTGCTTGAAGATGCCGCATACAATAACGATGATAACCATAAGGTGGCAGCCACCTTCTCACTCTCATTGCACTAATTATGCCAGCATGCCTCTCCGAAATAATGCAATACATATTTTCTTCTCCGAGAACATCACGCAAACAATTAAAAAACCACCCCCATGTCTCATTCTTCTCCCTATCAACTAAAGCAAAAGCTAAAGGAAATAACTGACCATTTGCGTCGGTACCAATCGCCGTCAGTAAAGTTCCTTGGTATTTTCCGGTTAGAAATGTTCCATCTACTGTTATGACGGGCTTGCAAAATTGAAAACCATGTAGTGATGGGCCAAATGCCCAAAATAGACCTTCGAACTCCAACTCACCATCTCTATTTGGGGCACCAGTTTTAAATGTATACAAAGTACCAGGATTTGTTGATGTTATTGCCGCCATCAACTCAGGGAGCAAATTATAAGCCTCCCTCCAACCCCCAAATAAGAATCGAAACGCGTGTTGTTTTGCGTGCCAAGCCTTCCAATACGATATGGTATATTCAACCTTCAATTTAACGCCTTCTATTATGGTTACAGGTTTAACATCTAAATCCGCTCTTACGATATCTAGAATTAGCCCCCCAACAAGCGCACTCGTTAACTGTTTGTGGTCTCTTCTAGGTATTTGGTTAATACATACGTGTGGTTGTCTAAATGTTTTAATCTCCCATAAATTATTTTTTTTATTAATCGAAGCGTGTATCCTCCAACTACATCCTCTAGTACCTTCATCTTTAAGCTTGCATATCACAATATATCTCGTTTTATTCGAGTGGTCTACTTCTATTTCTCGGTGATGCTTCACACTGTATGCTTTTACAGCCGATTGTAGTTCTGATTTCGTTTCAAATGTACGTCCCTTATACAATATTTCATCATCATTTTCATTCACATTCATGCCAGATAAGACATCATTTCTCGCATATCCCACATTAAACTATCTTTGAATTCAGCAGCCGGCGCATCACCGAAAGTACCTACACTAACCATCTCACCCTCTTCCGTATATATAAATCCCGTCTGATGGTTCACTCTCTCCATTTCTTCATCGCCATCTCCATAAATTTCTCGTCCTCTGACTCCATTTCGGGTTCCTCATCTAATTCATTTTCATCATCATCTATTTCGGGAAGTACATTATTGCTCACACGTGCCATATCAAAGGTCGCAAACGGGTCCTCATTCGCATTTTCAATATTTATTTCATTTTCAACGGGTTCTAATATCTCATTTTCATCTGCATTTGGAATTACATTTGATCTACTACTAGTTCCTATCTGATATTCTTTATTTTGGACGCGATCAACATATATTTCTAATTCCTTCATCCCAACCCTTATGATGCGCTCCGCAAAATTAATCAATTGTGTATTATTCATAATTTTCACTAACCTATAATGCCAAATGCCTTTCTTAAGGGAAGGAAGCCGACCTCGGATTAAAAGAATATCATTATACGACCAACCGAGATTCTCATAAATTTCGTTACACAGTTGGTCATAATCCCTATTTGCGGTTGTACTTTCTGGAATATAAGCCGGTTCCTCCGGGTCGTAATTGCATCCTTTTGGTAGATTTACAATAAGACCATCATAATATACAAGAATTTGAGAGTTTTGTGTCATTTTCTTCTTACTAATTGCAATAATATTTCAACAAATTAACAACAAATATATAATAAAATCAATTAATTATTTAATGAAACAAAAAATCTATAATACCATACCTAATTTCCGTCTTCCTTTTCTTCTATTTTCTCTATTTATTTGGGTCAAAATCACCTCAAATACACTTCAAAATCGCCTGAATAGTATTTTTATTTTTTGGCGGCGAACTTTAGGTTAGATTGGGGGAGAGAGAGAAAGATTTTCCTTTTATAAGAGACTCCAATGATTGAACAAGTTCCGCCATAGGATCTGGCGGAACTAGGCTATTTCTCAATTTTTTGGGGTCAGACCTGTCCGGAAGACACGCTGATACAGGTTCCGCCAGAACCTGTGGCGGAACTAGTTATTTGTAGCTAGTTCCGCCAGAGGTTCTGGCGGAACTAGTCCATTTTTTGGGATTTTTTTGCGTTAGGTTGCAAGTCGAAAAAAATGGTCTAGTTCCGCCAGACACTCTGGCGGAACTAGCTAGAAATAACTAGTTCCGCCAGATTGTCTGGCGGAACTAAACCATTTTTTTGATTTAGTTCCGCCAGACCATCAGGCGGAACTACTTCAGTTCCGCCAGAGGGTCTGGCGGAAGTGTTACCTACCCAAATATTTTGAAAAAAATGCTATCCGATTAATTATTCTTCAAAATAGTGCTACTATTCAAAAAAATTCAAGGAATCAAGTCTTTTACGAGACACATCGGGCGGGTCATTCATGCACATCTCATTTCGGATTACAAGTCATTTGGCTTTACTGCTATTTTGGTTACAAGTCATTAGGATTATGGATTATTCATATTACGAATTACACGAGTTTTAGATTATTCGAGTTGTGTTATTTTCAAAATTGAATTGTGAAGTTCATGCTAGTTGTTTGATGTATTTGCTTTAAAGATAAAATAATATGAATTTGTGTCTAATATCAAATATTTAGTTTAATTAAAAATAATTACATATCTCCTAAAATTTTAGATATTGTGACTAAATATTTGTTTTATTTAAGAATTAACTTAATCATAATTTTATGCTAAATAATTCAGAGTAAACAAACCCTAGAAATTTAGGGACAAGAAAAATACAGGATTTGATTAGAGGTGGCAAAACCAAACCCGACCCGACTCGAAAATATTGACAAGTCCACGACCCGAAACCCGACCCGACCCGAACCCAAATGACCCGAGACCCGAAATACCCGGAACTCAAACGACCCGAAACCCGAAATACCTGAGATCCAAATGACCCGAAACCCGAATGACCCGAGACCCGAATGACCCGAACCTAAATGACCTGAACTTGCATATAATGAATGAATGATCATACAAATGTTGATTTCACTGTTATGCTACTATTATATATTATTTTATAATAACTTATTTTGTTTTTATAATGTCAACACATTATTTTAGAAAATAATATATTAATTATATTGGTTTTTAAAACATAAAATTATATTTGAGACTTTTGAGCCCATCGGCCTCCTTTTACAGCTTGCACAAAATTGAAAATAGATAAATATTTATTTAATTAAAGATTTATTTAATTAAATATTTATTTGATTAAAGATTCACGAGTTAAACACGGTGCGTAATTAGAGCTGGCAAAATCTAACCTGGCCCGAAAGCCCGACCCGACCCACCCGAACCCAAACCCGACCCGACCCGAAAATATTGACAAGTCAACGATCCGAAACCCGACCCGAGACCCGAACGACCCGAAACCTGAAATACCCGAGACCCGAACGACCCGAATGATCCGAAACCCGAATAACCCGAGACCCGAATGACCCGAGACCCGAACGACCCGAAACCCAAATGACCCGACCCACCTCTAGATTTGATGTTGCAATTCTCAAAATTCCTCACGTCAAACAACCAAATGTTGAGGTTTAGTTTCGTATTTTGAAATAGAAATCTACTAAAATCTTTCAAATCATATCATAAATATTGCAATTATCTACCAAAATCTTTCAAATCAAACATACTCATAAATATTGAAACAATATGACTAGTGAGAAGATCAGGTTGTCTTAATCGTAAGATTTAGCAGAGATTTCTTTCCATATTTGAATGATCATGTTGCCTTTCTAAATATCCAAATATCATTTAGATGTTGCCAATCCAAATAGTGCAACGATCATACAAATCAATTTATAAAAAAGAAATGAGAAATCACGATGGGGTACTGTAGCGATCTTGTAGCGACGGATTAAAATTGTATATTATTTTCTTGTATTTCTATATACGCTATATACTATTTTTATTTTTTAAATATATATTGTTTACCGAATGAATTTTTATCAGTGTTTTAAATTACGGTGCAATTGCGGAAATATGCTATAAAACGCAACTCGCAACCAAAATATAGCAACCATAGCGTTTTCGCCGCTACGGGCGGAGAGGATTAATTTATTATTGGATAGTGGTTAATTTATTTTTTTAGTTTATACCCGGCCCAAACCCAGTAAATTATTGAATCCAAACCCAAATCCAATAACAACTGAACCCAAACCCAATTAAAAGATTAAACTCTTCACGTTAAAACTCTCTCCTCTCTCCAGGACTTAAAATGCAAAAAAAGAAAAAGCAAAATAATAAAACGAAAATAGAAAAAAAGAAACCCTAGACTTCGACCCACTCCTTCTCTAACCGGCGACGGCACCAGGCGACGGCGACGGACGACCGGCGACGGCAGAAGGACGGCCACGGCAATGGCTACTCCTCCTCCACTTCTTCTTCAAGTAATAGTCTTTTCTCCTTTTTCTTTGTCATCTCTTTTTAGTTTTATTTTTTCTTAATAAGATTTATTTTATAATTTTGTCTAATTAGAAATTTGAAAATCAATCAAATATTGTCCATTTGGTTTGATTCAACAAAGAAAATGAATCATTTAGAGAAATTGACGACACACGTAAGGTGTTCGATGAAATGTTTCTAAATGAAATGTTTTCTTTGTTTTTCTTTTTCTACTCTTCATCATATTAATTGTGTTTCATTTTTTCTTTGATAGCATGGCAACCCCAAATCACGAAACACAAGCGCCGCCATCAAAAGATCCGGCATTGGCGCATTGTTTTCGTCCGAATTCTTAAATTTCGGCACGAGTACAATGCAATTATTGTCATTTCCGCTACAAGGCCGTAGCGCCGCAATCTCGCCCGCTACCGCGATCCGCAACAAAAAAAAGCTCAAGCGCTACGGACCGCTATATCGCAATTTAAACCATTGATTTTTATATATAGTTTCTTTTCAGTTTATATGTTTTTATATACTGTTTTCATTTTTAAAAATATATACTGTTTTACCGAATGAATTTTTTATATACTATTTGTTTTCAGTTTATATATTTTTTTTCAATTTTTATATACTGTCGTTATAGAATCGCTACAATACCCGTCACGCAGTATCAGCTCCCTTAAAAAAAAAGAGTCGCACAATATTCAGTTATTATCAACTGTAACAACAAAAAAACAACAAATAATATTGACTTAATAAGTAAGAAGAAGAAGGTATCGTGTCCTCTTTTCATGTTTTTTTTTATTTTACACTAGTCACCTCAAATTTTCTGGTCTAAACCTATAGGGTCGCTACAGTACCCGTTACACAGTATCAGTTCCTTTTTATAAAAATGAGTCTAAAAATCTAGTGTTTAATCAAAGTCATGAATCCTGATTTTAAATAATTTACAAATTACATATCCACTTAGGGCCTGTTTGGCAAGTGGAATTAGGGAGTGGAATTGAATCTCAAAATTCCATTTGCTACAAATTCTTTGTTTAGTAAACTATTGGAATAAGAATTAAGTAATTCTTGGAATTTCCTTTCTATATAATTTCACCCAAATGTAATTTTCTCTAAAAGCCAGAAGTCTGAAATTCCATAATCTCTTTATTATATTATGTTATGTTATGTTATGTTATGTTATATTATTTTATATTATATTATTCTATATTATTTTATATTATTTTATTTTATATTATTTTATTTTATATTACTTATGTTGTATTATATTATTATATTATATTATATTATATTATATTATATTATATTATATTATATTATATTATTTATTTTATATTATGTATTTTATACTATATTATATTATACTATACTATCTTATATTATGTTATGTTATATTATATTATATTATGTTATATTATATTATGTTATTATATATTATGTTATATTATGTTATGTTATATTATGTTATATTATATTATATTATATTATATTATATTATATTATATTATATGTTTAATTTTATATTATTTTATATTTCTTTATATTATATTATTTCATATTTTATATTACTAATTGTATAATCATAATATAATTCCAGATTTTTACAAACAACCAAAAAAGAAATTATGTTTTTCAGAATTTTATACTTTTAATATCTAAACAAACTTTAGAATTAATTAACTCATAATTTTATACTTCTTCATATTAAAATTCAATTTCACTCTCTAATTCCCCTCGCCAAACAGGCCTTAAATTTAGTTAAAATTTTGAAATAAGAATATTTTCAAACTCCAATTCATAACACACAAAGTCGCTTTCAATTTATAAAACCGGGTCCTTGTTCCTCACCGAACTCTCCCAAATAATTAATCCGTCTCTACTCTACCAACTATGATTCCCTGCACGATTCACAACTTCTCTCATATATATACTCTTCCAAACCTCACTTACAAACCCACTGCTCAGATTCTCTCCTCTTTCCTCCCCTCACAATTCTCCTCTCCCCTTCACCCCCAAAAAAGAAAGAAACATCAATTAAAAAACCCTACATTCAATCTCAGCCGTCGGTCTGGATGGGAAACTGTCAGGCGGCTGAGGCGGCGACGGTGGTGATTCAACACCCAGATGGAAAAATCGAGCGAGTTTATTGGTCTGTCAGTGCTAGCCACGTAATGGCGTCTAATCCAGGTCATTACGTTGCGGTTATAATAACCTCTCCTCATCCCTCGAATAAGAGCAGTACTGGAGAGGCCAGTAGAAGGACAGCTGGCGGTCAACCGTCTCGTAAAACTACAGGTGGCGGTCGGCCTGCCGTGAAGCACCTTAAGTTGTTGAGACCTGATGATACATTGCTCATGGGTCATGTTTACCGCCTTGTTAGTTTTGAAGGTTTGTTTGGTGGAAAAGAAAGTTCATTTTTTTATGCTTTTTGAGTTTTGAGTTTTGAATTTGAAGTTCTTTCTTTGTAGAGGTGGTGAGGAAGTTTGAGACGAAAAGACATGCGAAATTGAGTCGGTTGATAGAGAAGAGTGGTGGTGGTGATAAAGAGAGGTCAAGCTCTAAAGATGGAAGAAAAATTGAAGATGATGATCAAAAGAGTAGCCATGGAGGCGGGAAAGAAGAACAAGAAAACTCACTAGAACAGGTACAAAAAGAATTCATTATCTGAATATTTTGAAACAAACTGTTTAATTGCTAATTTTCAATTAATAGTTCAAATGGAAGTAATAAAAAGATGAATAATAAAGTAAAATTTATTGTGTGGCGTGGGATAGAAGTATGTGGATGTTTTTGTTGACAAGAAGGTGAAAGGAGTACTCCCGTGAGCTCTCGTCACTATCAAGTGAACAGAAGTATTTATTTACTTTTGATTATTGATAATCTATCAAATATTAATTTTTCATTTTCAAATAATAATAAATACTGATTTGACAATGAACCGAAAAGATATCTTTATCAGAGGAGTTTGATCGTGCAGAT
Source organism: Juncus effusus (assembly GCA_027726005.1). Classification (NCBI taxonomy): domain Eukaryota; kingdom Viridiplantae; phylum Streptophyta; class Magnoliopsida; order Poales; family Juncaceae; genus Juncus; species Juncus effusus. The sequence goes on along the minus strand of CM050904.1, from coordinate 6,169,624 downwards.
CAATCATAAAAGTGGTAGTGAGATCTTTTTAATAAAGTTATGCAAGTTTTGATTTAACTGTCGGTGTTCTTGTAAATATCAATTCAAGTAATTGTTGCGAAATATTATGTTAATATAACTATTTAAATTTAATTGTTATGAAATATTATATTAATATAATTATTTATATTTAATCAGTTTATGAACATATTGAAATTATGTTATTAATGTTTCATGTGCCTTACTAGTAGGGATTTAAAGAGTCATCGAGTGAGCTATATCCAATTTGAACTCACCCGAGCTAGCCCCACTTGAAATTGCTCCATGTTTTCAAGCTTAAAGTTGGACTCAAACTTGACTAGACTTGACTGTAGCTCGAGTCAAAATTGTTCAATGCTTTTGAGCTCAAAGTCGGCCTCAAGCTCGACTCGACTCTAGCTTGTGCTAGCTCGGCTTAACTTGACATCCACTTGAAGTTCAACTTACTAACAAAATTTGTTTCAATTCAACTTTAACTCAATTGAACTCAATAATTACTCGGTTTCACTCGACTCCAATGTGAATCACACATGGCTGAGATCTTAGCCCACCTCAAAATCAATTTGAGTTCCACTAGAGCGAATCAGGTTCACCTCGAGCTTGACTCGAGATAGTTTCGAACTGGCTCAGCTTGGCTCGAAATTAATTTGAATGGCTACCAAGTTGTATATGGAGTCGAACACGAGCATTGTATGCCTTTAGAGCAAATTTGCAACTCTACACACTAGTAATAAGGATGTATATTAGCATCCAATCTAAGTATGACAATTGCTTGATTGTGGTTATTGGCCCGCTCCAATCTATATATGTAATTGATATCTTTTCCATGTTCATGCCCTTCGTAAAGATCAAGTTCAAATCCTGTCCATTACAAGATTTAGTTTTTTTTTCTCATTATTTGTTAAAAATAAGAAGGGCGTGAACCTACCTAATAGAACATATAATTGTTGTTACGCAATCAAAAGAAAAAGTATCGGTATATGTTTCTTAGTTAGATTTGTAATTTGCAGACTGATACTGTAGAATCAGAGACGGTAGAGAAGCGAGAGGAAGATGAGGAAACAGATGAGTTGGTGGCAGTGGCACAGGCACTGATCAAAAGAGCTGGATCACGACCAAACCAGTGGAGGCCAGCCTTACACACCATCTCAGAGGTAGTCGCGACTTGAACTTCGTGATAGGGGGTCTCTTATTCTTCTCAAAATTAAGAATTTGCGTGTGGACTTGAAACATGTATGCGAATTTCTTGATTTGTGGTTGAAAGAGCAGTAAATTGTTAGAAATAGATGTTGTCAATGTTACTTAAAGTAAAATGCTTGTTAACATTATATTTGCTTAGTAAGAAGCATGTTTATATATGTTCTTGAATGTATATTATCATTATTTAAAGTTAATCATGAGAAATTTTTAGTACTTCTTGACTAGAAACATTTGTATGCTAATTTCTTGATGTGCCGATGAAGAGAAGCAGTAAATTGCTAGAAATAGATGTTGATAATGTTTCTTAAAGTAAAATGTTTGTTCACTTAATAATTGCTTGTTAAGAAGCATGTTTATATGTTCTTGAATGTATAATATCATTATTTAGTTGAAGCTAAAAATGAGAAGTTTTTAGTACTTCATGATGCCCTCTGTTTTTTAGTCATTATCACTTTGATTATTAAATGTAAGAATATAGATTTATTTTGAATATGGTGAAAGGGTAATGAGGTTTATTGGGTGAAGGGGTAGTCGTTGTCTTGATAGAAATGATTTGGGCAGGAATGATGATGGTACGACTTGGTCCACATTGGGATTTCCTGTTAAATTATCGTGTATGTTGATAGGTAAAAGGTAAAAAGTTGTCAGGGAAGAATCTGAGATTCTGAAATTTCTGATGCCAATACGTGCAATGGGAGGTTTGCTTTTGTTTGATTGATTTCAATTTTGATTATGACATGGTACGTATAGTCTTTACCCCTCTTTTCTGACTGAATTTTATCAGAGAGTTGTAATATCTTTGAAAGCAAATCGATACTTTTTAATTTTTGCGACATACTAAAGAAAAACTTGGAATACATTTTGGTAAGCAACAAACTTTAGGGATCAACGATCATGTAACCAAATGCCAAATGATTACAGGAATACTAAATAATGAAATATCTTTCTTATTTTCTTTTTTTTCTTTTTTTTTCTTTTTTTTCTAATATTTCGGAATTGATTCTGGATCTACTTGCACGATTTTTGTTGGGATGTTTTGGTATAAGTACCGTGACTCACGGAGTAGTGATATGAAAACAAGGTCTCATTCTATACTTCCTCCACTTTGACACGCTGAGTATGATATGAAAACATCGGCTCTTTTTTTTTAAGATACGGCATGCGATTATCTATTCCGTTCATTTTCATTAAAAATTAAAAAAAGTTCAAATTAGTTACAACCAAGAGGAATTGGACACGAATACGTGTTCAGACGCGTAGCTCTATGAAAAATGAAAATACATCTATGAAAACTCTTTGCCTAGTAATAACTTCAACGGTTAGATAAGCGAATTCCATTGAAGAGCTAGCTCTTGAGCTTCTTTGACGATGAGTTTGTGTGGTTTTGATTTCGAGTTGAAGATTCTCCGATTACGTTCTTTCCAAATGGACCACCCAAAAGCCGCACAAGTTGCATCCCATAGCTTCTTCGCTTCCGGAGCGAGAAAATTTCTATGGTTTCTCCAGAAGTCATGAGTAGTGGAGGGGAGCTCAGTGAATTCCCAGGTAGCCATGAAAACAACATCTCATTCTATACTTATTCCACTATTTCACTTATCCTAACACATAATTCATTTGCAAAAATAAATGTTTAGTAAAATGATATACTCAAAATGACGATAAAGAATAAAATAAATAAATATTTAAAAATGACTATAAATAATCAGGATCGGAGCTTAATAGAGTCTGGGGGGAGGCCATGACCTCTCCAAGATTTTGACTGAGAAGTATATATCAGTAGTACTTAAGTGAAATTTATTTTTGAGATACATGTATTTCTATGTATTTGGCCCCCCAAGATTTTTGTACAGTGTTAATCAGTAGAGAGATTTTTTTTTTACCGCCCCAATAAATCGGGTCAAGCTCCGTGCCTGCATATAATGTTTATCCGGATCACATGAACTTTATCCGTATATGTTTATTCCGTCTTAATAAAAAACGTGGTGAATAAGCTAATGCTCGAGACAAAATTAAGAGGTGGCAAAATAAATTTTTGGGAAATTTTCATAAAATCCTAAGTTTTCAGAATATTACAAAAAAAAAAAATTGAGTTTTCATATTTTCAAAAAAAAAAAGAAAATACCTATGAATCTATGATAAACATTTCATTTCCAAATCACCCTTCCATAGTCCATCTACTTTTCTATCTAGTTATTAGTTTTTTTTAGTTCTCATTTTACCCTACTTATTATAAAATGTTTTTTCTAAAAAAATTCTTAAGAAATATTTTGTACAAAAACATTTTATCAAAAAAATTTTAATAAATTTCTTAAAAATATTTTTTCAGAAACATTTTGAAGAAAAATATTTCTTCGAGATTTTTTTCCCTGAAAAGCTAATTTAAGAAAAATGACTTTGTAAGAATTTTTTTTCCAGAAAATAGTTTTTACCTTGAATAAACTTTTTATTAAGACCAATAAACAATTTTTCAGAAAAACATTTTAAGTGGATATTAGCAACAAACGATTCATTAAAATTTCCAGTCACTTTCTGTAAATATTCAACTAACTAGATCAAAAGAAAACAGAAAAAAAAATCATCATGCCATAATACAAGTACTTAGCTTGTCTCCATGCTATTAGTAAATGTGCTACCAGAATTTAATTTATGCTAAATTTTTTTGGAATCAATACCAACTCCACACAAGAACACAAATAAAGGATATATCATATTAAAAGAAAACATATAAAGGATATTGCATTAAAAATTCTAAGATCATTTATTGAATAAAATAAATAAATGTTCAAAAATGACTACACATATGATGCGTTAGAAGATAAAACAAATTTGAATTTGAAATTGTATCCAGATTACTAACCCTATCCTTATATGTTTATTCGGTCTTAATAAAAAGTGTTCTCATGTCAATTTAAAATTGTGGTGAATAAACTAATGCTTGAGACAATTAATGATTGACACAATTAAGAACCGCCAAATTTTTTTTAATAGATGTGAGCAACAAACGGTTCGATAAAAATTTAAGTGACTTTTTGTAAATATTTTACCAACTAGATCATAAGAAAAGAAAAAGAAAATTAGAATCATCATGCCATTAGCTTGATTCCATACTATTACTAATTATGCTAACAAAATTTATACTGAAAATTTTGGAATCAATACCAACTCTACAAGAACACAAATAAAGGATATCATATTAAAAAATGAAAACATATAAAGGATATTGCATTAAAAATTCTAAGATCGTTTATTGAATAAAATAAATAAATATTTAAAAATGACTATACATATAAAGCGTTAGAAGATATAAAACAAATTTAAATTTGAAATTGTGAGAAGAAACAAGCTACAGGATCTCTGAAGGCGAAGAGTTCTCTATAGGGACAAATACTGATTCAAGTCACCTCTCTCCGTCTTTCTCCTTCTCTGCAACACGGAACGCTAACCCACATTCTGCGCTGAACAAACATTTGCTCAGGTTCTCCAAGCGGGAAAATCAAAGGCCTAAACCGACAAACAAAAGGATTCAGAAGACGGATAGATACTCGTTCAAAGATTGGGGGTGGAAAACGGCGCACCTGAAGAACTCCTTCATGTCTAACCAGCCTCTGTAGAAAAGAAAAATGGCACAATCAATGTCAAGAATTGCTATAATTCTCCCCACCTGACTACAGTAACTCAAGATAGCAATCAAAAGAAGAACGTCATTGTTATAGATGTCTAGCCTCAGATCACCTTATACAAGACTGCAGAGACCTAATTTGTTGATTCAAATGCAAAAAGCTTGGACATTTCACTAAAAGATGTTCAACTATCAGTAAAACCAACACTAATTTCCACCCTAAACAATCTCAGTCCAAATCAACAATGGAAATTGACCCAGCGGAGTTGGACAGGCCTGAGGAGATTGAACTTCACTTACCTCCTCGCGTTTACCTCCGTCAGGAGAATGATTATCTCCTAAGGTCACGATCCTTACTGCAAAATCTGGCATTCCTGAACCTCAACATGCTCAGCTTCTCAATAGGCTCTACCAACGAATGTTGGGGCATCTAGAAAATGATTTCAATATTTATCCTTATGACCCAGAGAACTTTATGTGTATTTGTTCGGGTTAATCAGTCTATGCAATGTCAGAATTGAGGACCTCACCTTTGTCCTTGAAATTTTATCGCCTTTGACTAGTACCTATCATGAGTCATCGATTGTGGATGCATGCATTAGAGTCTTCAATGCTCCTCTGCATTGTTACAACACCGACGACATGACAAGGATAATGAGTGGTTTTGGGAAGCCATTGACTGTAGGTCCTTATAAACCACAAAGTGAGTCTTTTAGGGATGTGCCAATGGTGATACGTTGTGCCAATCCTAATAAGATCCCACATACAATGGGGTATAAGGAAGGACGTAGGAAGAGAATTGTGGAATTTGATGTGGAAGCTATGGTGAGCAAGTATTGGCCAGGAGAACTAAGTGATGATCATGACGATGAGGCGGATTTAGAAGCATCATAAGAGGAAATTAACTCATCTAATGGATCTGCCACTGTTGGGGGACCAAATGCTCCAGTGAAAATCTCTGATTCTAGTGTACAAATTGTCTCTTCACCCACAACGACCAGTTCTGAGCCAAGGGTCGAAAAAGAGTCTGAGTTGCCTCCACCGCCGGTGAAGAGGGAGGTCCTGCAATATAAGTTGAGGAAGACCCTCTTATGGAAGAAGAAGCAGAGAGTGAAGCAAGTGTGGCGCCCAAAGCAAACTACCCAGATCAATCAAGCATCTGAGACTTTATCTCAGACTGCAATTGTGCCTGCTGTCAATCCCAAGAGGACTGAGAATATTCTTCTCATGCCTGTTTTTCTTCTGACATTGCTTGTTTTGCAACAATTTACAAGAAGGGTGATTCAGTCACCAAGATAGATTTCTCGCCAATTATTTCTCGTGACACGTTTCTCTACTTCATCGCCAACTCGTGTAGAATCTCTAATTCAAACTACAACGGCTCTCTTCTCATCAATGATGGAGTGTACGAAGAGGGCACAACTTCTCAATCTAGCCGTTTCATCACCATGGCTATGACATGTGGAGAGACGAGTCAAGCAACACACCATGAAGTTGATTGAATGGACACCTCCATTCAATTCTAATTCTGAGATCAGGGGTGATGTGTCCAACACAGGAATGAAATCCAACCCACTGAAATTAATATTTTCCCAGTTCAAAGCCCAACCAACTATCTTATTCATCTCCTTAACCCCCCCCCCCCCCCCCCCCCCCCGCGCAGGAATGAAATCCAGCCCACTGAAATTAATATTTTCCCAGTCCAAAGCCCAACCAACTATCTTATTCATCTCCTTAACCCCCCCCCCCCCGCGCGAATCGCTGAGCAGGGTTCCCAAACCTCCATGGAAATTCGCCATCTCCTCCCTCCTCCACCTACATACTCTCTGGTGAATCTCTTTGCCGAACTACAGCCACCCAAAACGATTCTTAAAAGTTCTCCTCTACGCTCAAAGAATAGAGGAGTCTACACATCACCTCTCTAAAAGGCAGAATTGATCAAATACAAGGAAATCTCAGAATCAAGCTCGATGACAAGGAAGAGGAAAGTGACGCCAAAGATTGAGGTTTCCCCTCAATTGCTTGTTTTTGGTTTTTGAGTTTTTGCTGAGAAATTGTTGTATGAGTTTCGTTGGCAACGGAGCTAGTCCGTTGGCAACGGAACTAAAGGAACATAGCCGTTTGATTTGAAATCCTCATTGATTTCCTTCTGTTTTTGCAATCCGTTGGCAACGGAACTGGTCCGTTGGCAACGGAACTGGTCCGTTGGCAACGGAACTGCGCAGGTTTCTATTTTTTGAGGGCAGCTCTTTCCTCCTTTAAAAGGGGCGCCGCCCTCCTCAGTTTGAGACACGAATTCAATACACAAAAAGCAGAAATACTCTCTTCTTAATACTGTTAAATTACTCTAAATCTTAAAGTGAGATTAATCGAATTGTTGAGCGTGTTGCTCGTTGTTGGTTGAGATCGAAAGATATCGAGTTTGTAAGTTGATTGTTTCACCGGACGTCAAGTTTGTTGTAAGGCGACGGTGGATCGTGATTTTGTACTCAAACACTATTTGGATTAGTGATTATCGGAGCCGCAAGGCAAGTCCCGGAGAGTAGACAACTCGTGAACGCGGTAAGAGCCGTTAGTGAGTAAACGGGTGGTTAAGACTTACGCAACCACCTCGCCGAACTCCGTCATCAGATCTGGTGTTCGGTATCTCTGTACTTTTTCTTTTTACTTTAATTTCTTATCTATTTATCTTTCTTTGTTAATTAGTATTCAAACAACCATCAACAAAAGTCAAAAAACAATAAAAATATAAAATCCTAAAAATTCAAATATTCATGTTTCCACACATTAGGCCATTTAAAACCCTCTTATAGGCCTCAACTGAACAACACATTTATTCAACAAAAGAGAACAAAAGAAAGAAAAAAGGACCCTACATGAGAGCATAATCTTCCAAATAACCAACATCTTAGATTATTTATAAACATGGATACTTAATAACTTCTTTTGAAGAGACTAGGATGATCAGAGAGTCATAGATGACTCTCCCTCATCCCTCTCAATTCCTTTCATGGTCATTCGTTCGTTAGCATTCTCCTCAAAATGTTCATCCATCTTCTTAGAGAGATCTTCATTAACATTGATGCCAACATCTTAGAACACATGATCCACATCTCCTCTGTTGAGACTTGCCTTGCCTTCATCATTAAATAAAAAGAGTGGCAACGAGAATGCAAGCATTTTATATCTTCTCCCTCTTTTTGAAAAACATGCAAAAGGGATCATCAAACGAGAGAGAATAAAGCTCCCCCTAAATTGATGCTCCCGTTGAGTTCAATAACCCGTTTAAAAAAAAATTAGAGATTACTATAAGGTTTTAAAAAAAATCTGTTCAGAAGGGGTTTTATAATAAACATTCATCAAGACAAGGTTAAAATTTTTTTTTTTTTTGATATTATTGAAACATACATATAATATTTTAAATAAAGTTAAAAAGAAATAGTCCAAAAAAAAATCCAAGGAGAAGACATAAAGCACCGAAGAAATAAATGAGAATTTTTTTTTTTATCATGAATAACATAACCTCGACCAAGTATCGGATAGATAAGAAGATGCTCGTGACTTGGTGAGAATATTGTTGACTTCAATTCCATTTAGCCAACTCGATCAATTTCTTCACAAAACCTTGATTTGCAAAAGACACAAGTCGCATCGAATGTCCACATTTCTTGATTGATTCCCGTCAAGTCGTCAAAAATTTCCTGTATCTAAAAAAATAAAAACTTTCTCGACCCACAAGTTAATCTGTCAAGACAAAACTTGACTACAACTCCCCCTAAAATATGGCTAATTTCAATAGGGGGAAATTGAAGCGTCTAGGTGGACTTCGATTTCTCCTCATTTATTGAGGAGTTGCTTTCAACATTTATATCTTTCCGCAACCACACAAATTTAGAACAATAAGCGGGTTTACGCAAAGGACACTCTAGAGAGATATGGCCTATTTTACAACAATAGTTACAAAATGAACAAGCCGGGTTCGAAGTTTCTTTAGTACCTTTCACAAAATGATTTTTATAGTGGTTTGAAAACTCGGCTTTCCTAAGATTTGGTTCAGTCGACTTGGCACTAAAAACAGTTTATTTCGCAAAATTGTTTGATTTTGAAAAATTGTTTGATTTCGCAAAATTGTTGGAATTTGAAAAACTTTGCTTTTGATGTGCATTTATGTAATGTTTGGGAGCTCGATGGTTTGATTCATTAGGTTGAATCTTCTTCGGGACATGTGTGTCGACTATTTCGTAAAAATAATCATTAGGACCATTTTTATAAAGTCTTTCGGTTGTGACACCGCGGTTATTATCATGAATATGCCGAAAATCATGAAGATAGTGAAACCTATTGTTATTACTAAATCTTTTAAAAGTTCGATTTTTAGGACTTTGGCCCTTAGAGTAGTCTCGGTACATGAATGCACTTCCTCTACTCTTTGGTTGATTGAGCTTCCTTTTTATTGTATGATTTTTAGGCCTTGAAGGACCGGGTTTAGTACCGACCTCTTTCTTGAACCAAGCACGCTTTTTCATCATCCTCATCAATCGAGCTTGTTGCCGGCATAGCCACCGTTTTGTGTTGGGAGTCGGTTTCCATTTGCCTCACTCGGGTCTCGAAGTTGCGGAAGTAGTTGACAAGTTCTTCTGGCCCGATATCTTTCGTTGCTAGCATAGTTTCCAACGAAACTCGAAGCACTTCCCAACTCGATGGCATTTCCCTAATTAATTTACCTACAACTCGATCATCGGTTAGTTTCTCTCCTAAAGCGGTGAATCCGTTTCGGATATGCACCATACGAATATCCTCGACGGGTTCACCTTCAATCATCCGGAAATTATCAAATTGTTGTTCAAGTCCCATTAATTTGGTTCTTTTCATTTGATTATTCCCCTCAAATCTATTTAGGAGAGTTTTTCACATTTCACTAGAATTCTCACAACCATCTATTATTACAGAAAAAATGTTTAACATATTTGTGAGAATGAGGTTCTGTCCCATTATGTCAAATGTCTTATTTGTTTTAGTGTCTTCGGTATAGGTTGTGGTACTATTTGGTACAAATTCTACGGTAAAACCATTTTCCACTACCTTTCGAAGACCGTGAAGATCAAATGCGTTCATCATGCATCTTTTTCAGACGTTCCAGTTCTTGCCGTCGAGTTTGTCGGGATACGCGATTTGAAGACGGTTGATCGGAGGGGTCACCATAAATCGAATACACGTTATTTCAAATTAGAATTTGAAACGGTCTGTATTCCTGCTCTGATACCAATTGTTGTTCAGTTGAGGCCTATAAGGGGGTTTTAAATGGCCTAATGTGCGGAAACGTGAATATTTGAATTTTTAGGGTTTTATATTTTTATTGTTTTAAGACTTTTGTTGATGGTTGTTTGAATACTAATTAACAAATAAAGATAAATAGATAAGAAATTAAAGTAAAAAGAAAAAGTACAGAGATACCGAACACCAGATCTGATGACGGAGTTTGGCGAGGTAGTTGCGTAAGCCTTAATCACCCGTTTACTCACTAGCGGCCCTTACCGCGTTCACGAGTTGCCTACTCTCCGGGACTTGCCTTGCGGCTCCGATAATCACTAATCCAAATAGTGTTTGAGTATAAAACCACGATCTACCGTCGCCTTACAACAAACTTGACGTCCGGTGAAACAATCAATTTACAAACTCGATATCTTTCGATCTCAACCAACAACGAGCAACACACTCAACAACTCGATTAATCTCACTTTAAGATTTAGAGTAATTTAACAGTATTAAGAAGAGAGTATTTCTGCTTTTTGTGTATTGAATTCGTATCTCAAACTGAGGAGGGCGGCGCCCCTTTTAAAGGAGGAAAGAGCTGCCCTCAAAAAATGGAAACCTGCGCAGTTCCGTTGCCAATGGATTGCAAAAACAGAAGGAAATCAATGAGGATTTCAAATCAAACGGCTATGTTCCTGTAGTTCCGTTGCCAACGGACTAGGTCCGTTGCCAACGGAACTCACGCAACAATTTCTCAGCAAAAACTCCAGGAGAAAAAGAGTGGCAACGGGGAGGTCCGTTGGCAATGGACTGGGTCCGTTGCCAATGGACTGGGTTCGTTGCCAATGGAACTAGCAGAAATTGAATAGATTGCAGATTTTACTCTCTTTTTAGTACAAATTAAATTACTTACACGACACAACACCCTAGAAGACTAAAGAAGCTTGCTCCCATGTCTTGAAATTCTCTCTTGAAATTCTTTAAAAGCGTGACGACTTCTAGTATTCCCGAGATCAGAGAGATGCTTCCATTCCGATGAAATCTCCATTTCCGAAAACTTGAACATGTGACATTCTGAGCTAAAAAGACATTCTCAAACAGATTAGTAATTACGGAATTATTTTAAACATCATCAAACCGACAACAACAAAATGGAATGCCCTATTCTCTGTTTGTAACTTTACCTTGAAGCCTTGGTCATTAGTCAAGTCATAGGCTAAGAGAGGTAAAGAGAAGTTGATGAGTTGAGGCATGTTGGGAAGACAGAGCACTTGGGAACATAGTGAGCAAGGAGAGTTAGTTCTTGGGTACTATTTTGAGTTGGAGTGGATTCAAGTCAAGTCAAGTAGTCTTACTAGTCCAAGTCAGAGTCAACAAGTCAAGAGTCCAAAGTCTGTAAGATCTCAATTTCAAAATCTGATTGGCTTTTGCTTGTTTTTATTTCAATCTATACCCTGCTTCTCTCTTTTAAGAAGTCCATGACCTACCCCTTCAAGGCAGACCCTACACCTGGACCAATACAAGAGAGAGAGAGAAGCTATGGCAAGGTTGGATCAAATTATTTTGTCAACCCAATGGTCTCAGCTGTTCCCTAATGCAATCCAACAAGCGCTTCCTTCTACTGAATCCGATCACTGTCCAATCATGATGACTCACAAAACTAACTTTCCGGCTTCCAACATCTTTCGTTTTGAGAACTTCTGGTTTAATATAGAAGAACTTGATACTCTGGTGCAAGAAACGTGGGAAATATCATTGCAAAAAATCCTCTCGAGCTACAAGAAAAATTGGAGAAACTAACTACAAATATTAAGAATTTGAGCCGACAGAGAGTAAATAACATCACAACACAAATGCAAAATTGCTGAGCAACAATCTTCTGGATTGATGAAAAAGAGGAATCCAAAAGGCTTACAACAGGAGAATTATGATTAAGAAACATAATAAAAGACATATTGCATGATTATTTCAATGGGAGGAAACATTATGGAAACAACGAGCCAAGAAGAAATGGATCAAGTTACGAGATGCAAATACATCATATTTACATCAGATTGCAACCACACAAAAAAGAGCGTCCACCATCTCTACCATTAAGGATGGAGACATTAAGCATAAAGACTACAGAGGAAAGGCACGAAACCGTATTCAACTTCTATAAGAATATTATGGGATATAAGTGGACAATTCCTGTGATGTCGACTCTGTCAACATTGCTCAACTATACAACAACTCCACAATAACTGATACTTTCAACTTGAAAGACCTAGAAAAAAAATATAGAACCGTTTGAAATTAAGGAAGCAATACAAAATTGGGTTAGGAATAAGCCACGAGGGCCAGATGGCCTCATGTGAGAATTCTACATAAAATACATACAAATATTTGATGCCAGACCTCCTCCTTACCTTCAACTCCGAAGAGGTACAAAAAGAGGGACTTGACGGGCTCAACACAACGTATATAACATTAATCCCAAAAACGGAACATGGATCGAGGCCAGGTGATTTTAGACCCATCGGTCTAATACACTCCATTCAAAAACTCAACAATCCTCTCCAATATATTACAACTGAAAATTGATGCAATGGTAAAAGGGAACCAATCGACATTCATCAGAGGCAGAAATATAACAGAGTATTTTATATACACCCAGGAATTACTACATTTTGCCAAAACATCAAACTTCCCACTCCCCACTTTCAAAGCAGATATCACAAAAGCTTTTGACATAGTCTCCTGGGACTTCATTATTCAGATCCTTATCCAGCGAGGATTCCATACAAAATGGATCGATTGGATTAAAAATAACATTTTAAAGGGCTCCGCAAAGATCCTAATAAATGGGACGGCTAGTAAATCTATTCACTACTGTTCGGGAACCCGTAGCCATATACGTCACATGCGCAGTGGAACCTACGGGTTCAACCCCTCTAGGATCATCATTAAGGGAATAAAGGTATGAGATTAACTATTAAAATTTATACCTCCGATCTTCCTGATCCGCGAGATAGAAAACATATATAGGTCTGAACGATTCTGACTTATAACCTTCTCTTTCCTGAAGTTCGACTCCGCGAACCTTCTTGCTTCTCCTAGGGACGAAGAATGATCGCTCGCTAGTTCTCAAGATAGAGAACCTCTACTCGTATCCACGAGAACTTCAGACACACGAAATTATCAGACTCGGCTAAATGAGTCTGGAAATACTTTCTGAAATTACCTCACAAAACTCTCTCTCTATTTCAACGATTGCTCAGTTACCTTAACTAAAAACCCTAACCCACCGCTATTCCGTTCCCAACAGAACTATTCCGTTGGCAACATAATAGGTGTATCCTCAACAGAAAATGTGGCAGCCAAGGTTATTACAGTTTCCATATATATATTCCGTTCTGAACGGAATAGCACTGTTTTACATAATCAACAATCCAATGGTTGATTATTTCGTTCACCAATTTATACATCATATCTGAATAAACGGTTATTTATTCCTTTTGTTCTATGATATATATCTTGATCACAAGGCACAGTAATATGTCATCCTAGATTTTGATCAAAGTCTCTTTCCTGATCAAGAATTAGACTGAGTAAATACAAAATGATATTAACAACACATCTTAATCCATTTTGAGCATGGTCATGTATTTCCTTCAATCCTAGTTCATCAGGGGGCCCAGAAATATCTTCCTCTTGATGAGAGGAACAAATCTCATCTTGGTCACTCACATTCCTCGTCATGATTCAATGCATATCTCATGATGACCCTAATGATTATCCCATTACGGATGACGTAGGATCATATTAAAGTATGCAGTTCCACAGGTCAGGTCATAGGAACAAGCACACTATTGATATGAGAATCACTATATATTCCAGACTTAACATCCCTATGTCCATGATGAGTAGAACATGATCATCCACTCTGCAAATATACTAGTATGGATATGTAGCTTCTTACCTGAAATATGTTTATCTCTATAAACATCGTACATATCACTAGGGACAGTTTATAATGTCATTCGTTGGTTCACAGTTCTACTATCAGAATCACGTATTCTGATGACGTGAACCCGAAATGTCATTCATGGTCGATCTAATATATATAAATATATTAGTCACCCATACATCCATTCATATATGAACTGAATAAACGTGTTTCTCATAATCTAATCTCTAGTCCAATACCTTGGCCTATGGCATAATTCCTTCAACTACAGAAGAGGGGTCAGATAAGGCAATCATCTTATTCGTATGTCTTCACCATATGAACGTTATGAGCAAGAACTCTTTCTTGCATATTAAACTCCTTCAATATATATATTGTTGAAAGCAAAGAATCCAATTCATGTGTCTTTCATTGTTCATATTAATGCCATAAGCAAGAACTCTTTCTTTCATATTGAATATTCAATATATGTCGAAGGCATAGAATCTAATTCTTATATCCTTGTATTGTTCAAGTGAGTGCCATAAGCGAGAACTATTTCTGAGATAATTTCTAACAAAAATATGAATAATTCATAGTTTTCCTGTTATAATTTATTTTTTGAGATAATTTATGTAAACTTTTTATTATTATCAATTCATAAGATTAATTTGATATGTTAATCATTGAACAATAAAAATGAGAAAGACCGCAGCAGAGCACGGGAATTTTCCTAGTTGAATTAATTCAGACATTAAATTTAAGTCATTTCATCAATGCAAACAAAACCAAGAAAACATATAAAATGTTCATACTTCTATGTAAATCAATATTTCTTGTGTTTTCAAAATCCGTGCTTACTGAATGTTAATGTTTTAATACTTTTAAGCTAATGAGAGACTAAAGTTTGAACTTTTTATGAGTACAGACCTTTTTGCTCTTTAACAATGATAGTGTTTTTTTTCCTGCAAATTTCTCAAGATAGAACTAAATTTCAAGATTCTAAACGATTACCTTGATATAGCTTCTCTCGAAGAATATATTCTTATTTTTATATATGCTTTAGAAGGATCTCTAAATTACGCTTTGCATCATCAATTTTCATTTCATCCATATATCAACATAGGGAAGTTTATGAGTAGGGAAGTTAAAATTATGAATAAACATGAACATAGTCGATTTTCCCAACTTATTGCAGCTTATAGTTGTTTGAACAATATAACATTAAAACATTTAATTAGATAAGAGTAATAAATGAATAAATTTTTAAACATATAAAACTTATAAACACAGGCCAAAAAGTAAGATCATGACCTACTTAGAACTTATTCAAGATTAATCTAATTATAAAATAAAGTAAATAAAAATATGATTAATTTTATCTTCTCTTTTTATATGAAAGCTGAACAGCATTTTAAGGAAAAGATAATTCATCTGAATAGTGCATTCTAGGGAACCTCATCATATCAAGCATCAAGACCCGTCGTTCAGAATTTGTGAGAATTTGAAACACAAACACTATTTTGTTTATTTTAGGCATGTAATTTCAAATGATTTCACTACCACCATCTCATTTCGAAGAAAACAAAATGATCTATATAACATTGTCATGATTCTCATGGGTATGGACTAAAGATAAATCTACGTTGAATCCTGCAAGATAAAAAAAAAAATGAATACTTAATAGGACAAAAACATGTATATTTTTGACACTTCTGTTTAAGTCTTTTAAACATTACTTTCAATGAAATTAAATTTGAAGAAATCCGATATACACTTCCTCTGCAACTACTTTCACCTATCTTTAAAATTATGCTAGTAAATTGCAAAGAGAAAACAAAAGAAAAACGATCAAACCAAATGGAAGATAAAACACAAAAAAGCATCAAAATCAAGTCTCTTAAAGTATCAGGGAGATGCGATGCGATGCGAGCAAGACCAGACAAGGAGAGAACGGAGTGGGGAGAAGAGGGTTTTGAGAGAGAGAAAGGTGTTTTGTGTGGAGACTTCTGGAAAACTTTGGATACCGTAAAAAAGGAAACCCGGCAGGAGATAAGAAAGTTCTCCATATTTGCTCTTTATGACTTATTTCCATAAGTGACAATTGGAATTGGAAATATGTTTATTTCCTTATATTTGTATTTCCATATATTAGGTGTTAATTGGGGCAGTAATTCTTTGGGATATTTCCTTATATTAGGTATGACTATCATATAAATAGAAGGGTAGGGGTAGAGTTTTATTCATTCCAACAACCACAAACAATTGTATTGTATTTCTCTTTCTCCAAGTATTAAGAAAGTGTTTGAGTGCCGGCGGCCTTGGTTTTTACCCTTTAGGGTTTCCACGTAAAAAATATCTTTTTGTTCTTGCGTCTTGCTTTCTGTGTTTGCTGTTGCGTCTCGGTTCCTAACAAGTGGTACCAAAGCCAAGGTTCAAAGAAAATTCCCTTTGGGTGCGAACGAGGAGGCGATACATAGACGAGCGATGGATGAGAGCAAGGTATCGGTAAGTTGGTTCGACAGGCGAGACTTCAGCTATTGGAAGATGCAAACAGAAGCGTTGCTCTGCCAGAAGGATCTAGAAGATGCGCTACTCGAAACGAAGCCAGAAGGGATCACCGCTGATGCATGGAAAAAGATGAACCGCAAGGCACTAAGTTACATACAATTGTCCTTAATCAAGAACGTGGCGTTCAACCTGGAGAAGGAGACGACAGGTTTTGGAATCATGAAGGCGCTGTCCAACATGTACGAGAAGTCGTCTTCATTAAATAAACTGCACCTGATGCGCCGTCTTTTCTATCTAAAGATGGCGGAAGGTGGATCTGTGGCCGAGCATCTGAACTCTTTTCAGGTTATTTCAAACCAGTTAGACTCGTTTAAATTGAATCTGGGTGAAGAGACGAAGGCTCTTATGTTGTTGTCATCATTGCCGGAAAGCTGGTCGACGATAGTAGACGTTATCGGCGGCAAGGAGGATCTGACTTTTGAGGAGGTACGAGACCGCATCCTGAACGAGGATATTCGGCGAAGGGAGCGGAGCGAAACCTCGGGTTCCATGAGTTCAGCCTTGAATATGGAGAGTCAGGGTCATGGAGGTCAGAGAAACAACAATCACGGACGATCCAAGTCGAGAGGTCGCAGCGAGTTGGAGTGTTGGAACTGTGGCAGAAAGGGCTACATGAAAAGGAACTGCAAATCCCCGAGAAAGGAGAAAAGGGCGGAAACAAGTTCCGCAAATGCCGCCACTAAGGAGAATTCAGATGATGCCCTAGTTCTATGCATCGACAGCCCTATCGATTCATGGGTTCTGGATTTAGGCGTATCCTTCCACCTTACCTCACAGAAAGATAAGTTCTTGAATTTTAAATCTAGAGAATTTGGAAAAGTTTACATAGCGGATGGGAAACAACTATGCATATCGGGCATGGGCGATGTTCAAATAAAATCGAGCAACGGATTTAGATGGACTTTGCGGGGAGTTCGATATATTCCGGATTTAAAGAAGAACTTGATATCCATTGGGCAGATGGATAGTGAGGGTACAAAACCGTGTTTGAGAACGGGTTGTGGAAGATTGTAAAGGGCACCATGATTGTGGCGAAGGGTACAAAAATGGGAACTCTTTATCTCACATACAACAAGGGAGATTTGTTGGCGGTTCCGGGAGCGACAACTGACCCGATATTGTGTCATAATCGGCTCGGTCATATCAGTCACAAAGGACTGCAAGTGCTGGCTTCAAAAGGTTTGCTACCCAAGGTGAAACCGGTTTCTGTGAGAACTACGTGCTCGGCAAGCAAAAACGGGTTAGTTTTTCGAAGGTTGGACAAGAACTCAAGATGGGAAAGCTAGACTTGGTACACAATGATGTGTGGGGACCGGCTCCGGTCCAAGGCAGATCACGCTACTACAAGAATAGGTCAAATGACGAATCTGAGGACTACCATGAGGCGGTAGAGACGAGAAATTCTGTCAAGTGGGAGCGTGAAATGAGAGATGGGATTGAGTCTCTCGGAAAGAAAAAAATATTCTAATAACTAGATAATGAATGAAAATTTCTTTTAGGAATACTCAATAGACAAATCACCTATTGTCGCTTAATTTAATTACAGACACTAATATTTACAAATAATTGATCAAAAAAGGAATGAAAAAATAAAAAAAATGAAGGAAACTAACAGAAAACCATTGAACCATCTAATTATAAGAACAATTACAGAGGCCAAGTTGAGCTCTTTGAGGAGAATGGTTCAGCCACTGTCTCGACACAGGCCCATTTGTCATAAAGCATTAATTAAGATCATTAATTACTAAGCCTAAGATAATGAAATTAAGGCACAAATCTGCAATTGTGCTCAATTATACAAGCCAAAGCATCAATTAAGATCATTAATTACTAAGCCTAAGATAATGGAATTAAGGCACAAATCTGCAATTGTGCTCAATTATGCAAGACAAAAAAACAATAGATGATAAATTGAGGTCAAGACAAATATTACATTCGAAGAATCAGTACTTGAAAGGTCAAAGCTGAAAATTGTACAAAACAGAGAAACCCCTAAAAAGAATTGTATTAGAGAGGAATAAGCACATAAATATGAAATGGAAGATTAAAATAAAATAGAGGAAAAGAAGAGAAAGAAGGAAACAAATTAAACAATATGAAGAATGGACTTTCCTTATGGCGCCAGAACGGGCCTCAATCATCATGAAAGTGAAATGAGAGAGAGAGAGAGAGAGAGAGAGAGAGAGAGAGAGAGTATGCGATAGCTTCTGGATTTCGAGCCTGTCACCGAAAAGACGTTGATTCAGCTTAACCAACGAATTATGGAGGCACGATTCATTAGTCTAAGCGGAGAAGAAGACTGGCAGTTGAGCCGTGAGCGTGAGCGTGATTGTGAGCAAAGTGTCTTTTTCTCAATTTCATTGTGATTGGGGAGAGGATTTCTCGTTTCTATTTGGCGAATGACGAAAAGAACTTTCCACTTCTGCTTGATGCTTGATGCTTGATGAAGGAGAAAGAGGCAACTAGATATGTGTATGCACGGGCTGGGTGCTTTCAATATTGGGCTTTTTTATATTCTTTTAACAGATAAATATATATAGGAATTATAAATATAAATCGGGCCCCTAAGTATTCTGGACCCTAGACCCGGGTCTCATGGGCCTAGAGGTAGGGCCGGCCCTGATGACAGTATAATCCAGTCTATGTGCGTTACGCACACGTCCTTCCCAATACGCGCCATCATTTTCCCAATAAATAAATAAAGGTAGGTTTCTTCTCTCCATCATTCCTTCCTAATAAAGTAAAGAAGTCTAGTTTCTCTTATGCCATCATTCCTTTCCAATATAAGTAAAGAAATTATCGTCATAGACCCATCCATTCTGTCTCGTCTTCTTATGTCATTATTTTCGAGGTAAACTATATTAACTTTGAAATTAATTTCAGAATTATAATTTTCAAATTTCATTATATTATTTGTGAAAATTTTATAGTTACAATAAATTTTAGGAGTTGTAAAAGAAACTATATCTTTTAGGTTTGAGAAATAATAATTAACATTTTTCTTGAAAATAAAATAATATGTAAGGCAGGTTTTTTGACAATGATTTTATTCAGCCAACGCATGGTAATATTGACTATTAAAAATGATAATGGAAATTTTAAACGTACGGATGAAACATATATATTTTGAATATTTTGTGTATCAATTTTCAAAAATTTGGATAATTATATCATTACTATCATGTATCATCAAAATAAAAAGTTGGATTTGTAATACACACGTAATTTTATAATTTTTGATAATGCATGATAATAATAATATATGTCTCCGCTTGTTTTGAAAATTGGGCTATAATTTTTTATGAAGAGGAGTAGACTCGAAGTTCTACGTCCAATTTTATTAATTAAAAAAGTTTATTTACAAAAGGATAAAAGGAAACAGACAATTTTTACAAAAGTAGGGGTTGAGGAGCATTCTTCCCCCTTGAAGTTGTACTAGAACGGGAAAAAAAGAAAATAAAAGAAAAGAAAAAATAACAAGGAATTGGGCTATAATGTATTTAAATCATATATATTTCATTCGTAAGGTCGAAATTTTAATAAATAATTTAGATTTTGATATATAGTAATATTGTCATGCGTTGGCCAAATAGTAATATTGTATAATAGTATATGATTATTTAGAACATTATAAAAAATTAAGACAAATAATTTTTTTCAGAAATCATCTAAATATGTGTCAAAAGGTCACCTTGTCTTCCTCCACGATGCTGCCAAAGAAATCATGGATTGTCGTGATCGCTTTCTTGAAGAAGTTGACAAAAGGTAGATATATCGTTTGCCATTTCTCTTTTTTCGCTCTCTTTTTTTTTAATAAAAGATCACGTCTCTCTTGTTTTTTTTTTGTTTGAATTTACCAAATTTTATTTGGTTGTTTGGTTTCGAGGTCTCTTGATGGAAACATCATTCCAGGCAGGGCGCGGCCCTAGATCTAAGCCAATGAGACCTAGGTCTAGGGTCCAAATATTAAATGGACCATTTAAATATTATGTTTCCTATAAATAAGTATGTTTATAAAAAAATAAAAGCCAAACTTTCAATTATCTTAATAATATGTACTAGTGTGCTTTTTGCACATTATGTTGTACAAGCCTAGTTTTAAAGAATTAGGTTCCAGATGGTTGATGGTAATTGTAAAAAAAAGGTCCTAAACTGTTATTGTTTCATTAAAAATATTTTTTTGGGTATAATCTAATCAAATTATTAGTTTTTTTGGCTAAAAACCATTCAGTGAATTCTGAAGCGGAGCAAATACTCACCTAATTTTATAAATTTCACTTTCAACCCTTGTATCTTTAAAAGATACTATTGCTGAGAGTACTGCAAACTAGAATGCCAATAGTATTTCTTAAATATACATGCTCATGATACGTTGGACATGTATCTTTACCTGACTTTTAGGATTCATTATACTTATTTTGGGTTCTCAAGAAATTTAACATATCATATGTATAACCATAATATTTTGTTTATGAATATTGCAAGTTTTACAAAAGTGTAAAAAATCACAATTTTTGGAATTCTATATGTGTGATTTTTTTAATCAACATTATTTAGGAGAATTTTTCTTAAAACTTGTCGTCTTCCAAAAGCTGGGGCCGGCCCTAATTTTAGGCAAGGTACGTGGGTTCTCATCTCGGACTTTCTATTGTCTTTGGCATTTTGATTTGGTGTATTCCAATATATATTGGATTATCAAATAAATGTATTTAAAAAATTCATATATTTAATGATTTATATTGTTTGTTTGAGTTGGCTTATAAGAAAATTATTGATATTATTATTTTATTTTTTTGTCAAAGTATAAATTTTATTTTAGTTGATTAATTAGCTTTAATTTATATTAATTATAACCGTTCAATTTAATATTAAACTACTTAGTGAGTTGGTGTATTTTGTAATATAATCATTTTATACAAAATACATAAATTATGGCCCTTAAATATAGAATGTTCCAAAATCAAATATTCGATTTTATTCCAAATAATGTATTTGGAAATACAATCCAGCTACCATCCACCAAATTAAACAGGCGCTCATCTAAAATTTTAACCAAACACCACTTATAACTTTAATTAGTCATTGGAAGTCTGTTTTTTGTTTAGTTTTTTTTTTTAGTTTTTTTATTTTTACTCCGTTGGGCTTCCGTTTAATTAGCCATCAAAAGTTTTGCTCTTTATCTGCTTATGCAATTATTTATCAATTCTATGTATACAGTGTGCTCTTTCAGTACTTTCGGACAAAAGAAAGACGGTCCACAAATCAATGTTGATGACAAAAATTTTGGGTATGTTCCCTCCGAGAGAAGCCCTATAGAGGTAACAGAAAATAAATACGGAATTATTCTATCAATCCCTATAGAGGTAACAGAAAATAAATACGGAATTATTCTATCAATATAACTCATTTAAGAGAATCTAGTTTTACCACTTCAGCCTTTTGTTTTAATCACTTAGATCCTTAAAACTTTTTTGTTCCCTTAGCTATATCAACTATTTATTTTGTTTAGTTAGTTCTATAGTTTTTCGGGGCCAAGATTTAGTTAGTTCTGTAGTTAATCTTTCGGTCCGTTAATTGTTGATGTGTCTATTAACTGAGATGACAGTAACCCGCAACTCATATAGATGACTTGGCTTTTGATGATGTCGCAAATATTAAAATCAATAAATATAATTATCTTATGTGTCAATTATATTATTTTGTAATGGCACCTCATCCTTTATTTTGTTTTTTTCCTTCATGGGTTCATTGTTCTCCCCTGGAGAGAGTAAGGACCAATTCACTAAATTAACCAACCAGATAGTTTCAGAGTTGTGAATATTATCACTACAGCCTCAAATAGCCTCAATCTCAATCTTGTTCATATACATTATAAAAACCGTACTCATTCATACACGTTCATTCATCGTATTCAGCAGAATCACAATCTTAATAGATACTCAGTCCACATCTTCAATACAAATCTTAGTAAAAAAAGTCAACCAAAAACGGTTGGAATGAATGTGTCCTTGTCTTAGTTGCGGAAGGGGGGCATCATTGGAGTTGAGAGATCTATAGACTTGTCAAAGAATCGGATCGGGTGCGGGTTTGCCCAATCAAATATCCGACCCGAAATTTCAGGTCGGACCTGAACCCAAACCCGAAATCATTATGAAATTTTTCCGAACCCAAACCCGCGGGTAAAACCCAAAATCATTATGGGTTTTTTCCAAACCCGAATCTGCGAGTAAAATCCGAATCTGATTTAATTCTTCAATTTTTCAAATTTTGAAATAATTCATGCAAAATTAAAATTATAAAATAATTGATAAACAAATCATTATTAAAATATTTAAATTACAAAATAGTTAAAATTACATGACGCTCATAACACATTTAAATTGTCCATTAAAAACACAAAACTAATGTTTATTACTAGGGTATATTTATAATTTTATTTTTGGGTTTGGGTTACAGCTCTCGGATCAGATATAGCTAAACCGAATCCGGCCCAAACCCAAACTGGATTTGTTTTTAAATCCATAACCGATCCACGGGTTTCCTTATCGGATAAAACCCGATCCATTCGGGTTGGATAATTGTTGGATTCGGGTTTTACCAGATCAGTTGGCAAGCCTAGAAAATCCGATACGTTGACAAGCCTAGAGATCCACGCTAGGCTGCCAATTATAGTTAAGGGAATTAGGTCGAGGGTGTGGGAAGGGAGATATTTCTATTAAGGAAAAATAAGTAGGTATTAGACTATAAATGATCTAGTGAAAGAGTAAAAGAATGACATATGGTGACAGTTTCATTTTATTATAATGATGCGCGGTAAGATGAATGACTGAAATAAGAAACTAAATCAGTATTTCTTATTTGTAAAAAAGAACGGAGAATTTTTTTTTTTTTTTTTTTTTAGGCTGAGAACAGAGAAAAATTTATCTAGTGACTTACTTTCAGTCTTTCACTCTCCCGTTAAATAAAATTAAATAACTATTTTATTTTCAAGTTCCTCGGGTGAGAGATCCTTATAAAAAAAATAAAGAGAAAATGATCTAATTAATATATTTGGGATTTGAACCCCAATATTTAGTATTTCAATCAATTTACTCAACTACTAGGCAACCCTAGGCAACCGCTATAGGACTTTGCTTAATAACTCACATCTTTATTCCATACTCTTTCCTACTTGTTCTCTGGAGAATAAATAGATTTCTTTCAATTCCTTCCCCTCTTCCCCCATATTCGATATTGCCAAATGTGTCTTAAGTGCTTTTGTCATATCATAGGAATGAAGTCAAGTAGACTAGCCATGCTAGCTTATGTTAGCATTCACATCTTAACGAAAGAAAATGCCGTAAGACATATCATGATAACTCACATTTTTGTTATAACATAAGGGTTCTTATAAACAATTCGTAAATTTTAATAAACTAACCATTATTTTTAAATATTTAAAAATATTTGAAGTAATAGTACTTAATAAATATGAATATTCAATAATTAATAACATAAGAATAACATGTATTATTTAGTATAATTTATTGAGAAATTCTTCAAAATCCCCTAACTATTCTGGTATTTATCAGAAACCCCCTACCTTTTCAAATTCTTCAAAAATCCCCCATAAAGTTGGATGAATTTGTTTTTACACCCTATGGGGTTAACTTAAATTTTGCCAGCCAAATTTTTTTTTTGTAAAAGAACAAAATGTACCTCATATTTTTTTTCATATTTTATTATATTCAATTAAAAATAATAAATAAATAAATAATATTTTTGAATATATTATTTCACGATTAATTTTGACGATATTATTTTACAATGCAATTTTTTTATTTTAATGTATTATATTACAAAAAAAAAAAATTCAATTATCCTATATTTAGATTATAATTTTTTTTTACGTATAATATTATTTTCTTCTTTCTTCTTTATTATGATTTGTTTATCCTTATGAATGTATGTAAAATATAAATTTACTTTTTACTTATTTTTTAATTGAATGAAATAAAATATGAAAATAAATATATGAGGGGCATTTTGGTCTTATAATAATTTTATTGGATGGAGAAGTTGAAGTTAACTTCATAGGTGGTAAAAGAAAAATTCAACTTTATAGGAGGTTTTTGAAGAATTTGAAAAGTTAAGAGGTTTTTGACAAATACCAAAAAAAAGTATTATCATGCTCTTGTATAGAGTATAAGGTATATTGCGGTGGATACAATAAATGACTATTCTTAGAATGTAAAATATACACTTTCTGCGTTGAAGCTTACCCAAGATCAGTAGATGTTAATTGTCTTGTATTATTTGGTTATGAATATTATTAATAAATGTTAAACTTAATGTCCTATTTTGATCATTATTTTATTATTTATTTTAATTAATTTAATTGGTTAATTTTAGAAAAATAACTAAGGGCCCGTTCGGCAAAAGGTGGAATAGTGGAATAGTGGAAGAGTGGAAGAGTGGTTTTCCATTTTATTCCATCATTATTCGGCAAGTTTCATGGAATAAAAAGTTGATTTAAAAAATAAAAATAATTGTTAATTACTATAATATCCTTATTTTAATCATATTCTATTAATTTATTTAATAACCTCTATTTTTTTAATTAAATAAGATAGAAAATATAAAAACATAAATGTTCAATTAAAAATACAATAATAAAAGAAAAATAAAATTTTATTCAAAAATATAGGAAGATATATCTCTTTAGAAAGAGAAAAATAAGTACAATCATTTGCACATTTCAAATTTATGATTTTATGAAATTATTATTGAAAATTAATGATTTTTTCATTCATATTTTTATTACAAAAAAATTATAGAAAGAAAGGAGAGAAAGAAATAGTGCATTAATTGTTAATACCATGTCATTTAAAGGTAGAAGAAATTAGAGTATTTCTGTCCTAAAATTTGGCTTATTCCATGGAATAAAGATCTTCCACCCCCCCATGGAATTAGGAAATTCTACCCTTCCACCCATTTATTCTTTTTACTTCCATTCTTGTTCGGCTGAAATAACCCACTTCTTTCATTCTTTCACTTTTATTCCACCTTACCGAACGCCACTTAAAGAATGACACAAAAAGTATTCCCCAACTACCAAACAAGAGAATAAACAAAGATAGCAAAGAACATACAATCTTTTACATTGTTCTATTTCCCCCTAAATTTACGGGCTGACACACATTGGCTCAACAAATCCATTATCACAGCTTATGTTTTAAAGTTTTATTACAAGATAAGAATGCTCTCTTAATTCTAACAAGATAAAATTTTTTGTAAAATACTCTTTCACAATCTCTCAAACTCACCTCTAAATCCTTTGAGAAGATCATTTACTCAAGTTTTCTTCATTCGTCAGAAAGAGTCTATATCCACCCTGTCTCTTTCTAAAATCTCGTCTAGCCTTCATAAACCCACTTTAACACTCAATTTAGCACCTTATGCAAGCTTTTTTTTTAACTCAAAAATGTGCACTTACCAGAGGCCAAGAATTGGTGTATTTTAGGCCAGGAATTAACTCCAGCAAGGCTCAAAACACAAGATGAAAATGGCCCAACGTATAACAGTCTCCCTCTTAGCCCTTCTTAGCTTCCCGTCTTCTCCTTCATAGGATAGTGACAATAACCGCTTACCTCGCTTCCTTGTTACTCCCACATCTAGGGGTTTATGAGAATATCCACTTGATTCTTCGTGATTGAAGCCTTTTCCACTTCAAGCGCCACATCAGCATGCTTAATTTAATTGCATGTACACGCTCCATATATGTCTTCTTGCGTACAGCTTGAGTCAATTTACTTGTCTTTGCATTTGTAATTGCATGTCCAATAGATGATGATTAAGGATATTATATCTCTTTGGTCGCAGATCCATACTATTGTGCTGTTAAAATCACCCTTCATTCCCTCTAAATGGCTAGAGACTGCTCATCAACTATACACGAACATCCACAAGCATGCTCACACTCTTTTCCTCACCTGACTCATCATGACTTCACTCCTCTTGATCCGACTCACCTCGAGAACCTGTAGTATTTGCCTCGGACCTAACCTCTATGTTTTCTACTACCTCTTGACTTTCTCTGAATCCTATCCATCAAAATAATTCTTTCTCGGCTTCAATATGTTCATCTTATCAAAAGTGACATCTCCGTCTGAAATCACTTTCTCTTGCTCCGGACATCATAACTTGTACAGTTTAACGCCGTTGTCATACCCGAGGAAAATGCATTTTACGAGTCCTTGAAACAAGATTGCCCCCTTTCATATGAGCATAATTGGGGAATCCGAATACTCTCAAAGGCATGTACTTCGAAGAGAACTCGACAACATCTATTTTGGGGTCTTACATCCAATTACTGTAGAAGGCAAGCAATTTATCAAGTAGCAAGCTATCAATATGGCCTCCTTCAAAAACTCTTTAGACAGTCCTTCAAAAACTCTTTAGACAGCTATCAATATGGTTCTATGCTGATCTATTCTGGAATTTTGATAAAAGGAATCAAACTTTTCAGAGCAAAACTCAAGACCATTTTCCATTCTCAACTTATTTTTGGTTCTGGACAAACACTTTCCATTCCTTGAACTTCTCAAAGATATGTGCACGGCTGGATATGTTTTGGACACGGCCCAATATATAAAAGTCCAATTTAAATCATTATTTTTTCTATAAATCCATATGTTTTCTCATCCTTTTATCTATAAATATTTCTCTTTTTTATTTTTTAACAATTTTTTTTATTTTTTTATAACAACCATACCTGATGAAAACAAAGTACTAGATACAATATTTATTTCTTTATTTCGTACATTTTCATAGAAAAACAATCTTTACTCTTATTCTTCTCTCAACAATCTCATTATCATATTTATTATTTTATATTTTTAGAAATATAATTAATTATATAAAAATAATAATAAATACTATATATATAACTTGTCGTGTCCTTAGATCTTTTTGAGATTGTCATGTCGTCGTGTCCGTGTCGTGTCGGACACGACATCCGTGTCTGTGTCTGTGTCCATGCAACATAGGAGTTAAGTGTACAAGAGGTATTATGTTCTTCAAATCCGGCATGTCACGCATACGAATTTGCACCATACGAACTCTCAACAATTTAAATCCAGTATTATTCTCCATAAAACCAGCACCTACTCTTCTAAGGCGGATCAATGTGTTCTCGAGTAATGTGGTATGTTCATCCCGGATCCATAACCCAACTGGTGTCTAACATGTCTGACGTTATCCCCCGATAGCATCTTATTATAATTGGAATCTACTTACACACACTCTTCGAAAAACTTTCGGATTGCTTACCCTTCCATTTCTTGAGTTCCAGGCAATTCACATTTTGCGACCAAGCATGTCACACTCAAAACATTTACAGCATTTCTTTAACCTAGATTTGTCTCTAAGAATCCACATCACACTCTATAGGGCTCTCCCTTTCCACCGTAGCCTTCCCAATTGTACCTCTAGAACCTTCTCTCAAGATTTCATTCTAACATCATCTTGCAAAATTACAGAAGTCACCTCTTTAATCATAAGAATTTTTTTCTGTTAGTAAATGTTTCTAAAGGGACTGTGGCGATGAGAATATTGTAGGACTGTGGCGATGAGTCTAATAGCTTAAGGTCTTAATACTAATTGTAAATATTTATGCCAATGCTAACTAAATCCATCACAATCCTATTTGGCTCATTGATGTGATCTCGAACATTGTCATCTTCCAATCTTAGTTCATACCATCAGCAATTAATCAAGAGTTGGTTTGATACATTTTTTTTTCGCTACACAATGTTTCAAGTTTGTTTCATATGACAACCGCCATTGTGGGGGTCAAACGCAAACTTCCTCTTCGATTTTACTATATCTAGTTGCAATTGTTTCTAAGTTTGTTTCTTTTTCTTTACAGGAAACTTTCATCAAACCAAATTGGTCTGAGCTTCCAGAAGATAATGTAGAAGAGATACTCAACAAAATAGATAAGTGTGAAGATTACCTATGTGTTTCTTCTGTTTGTACAGCATGGCGTTCTATTGCTCTAAGCATAAACTCTCGTCCCCCCTTCAACCTGCCAATATACCATTTCTTGCCCAAGAAAAATCCAATTCCCATGCTCCTTCAACCTAGTGGAGAAGATGATGAGATGCATTATTTGTATAGTACTACTGAGCAAAAGGTCTATGGTGGACTTTACATACCAGAATTAAGTAATAAATGGATACCTGAATCAGCCAATGAATGGTTGGTTATTGTTGATATCAATGATGTACAAATGAACTTATTGAATCCTCTAACTAGAATGCAAATATCTCTACCACCTGTATCTGCTTTTCAAAAACCACATTCTCATCTCCAGGGTAATAGAAGCAATTTTTGTTTTGTCCAAAGAGTTTATATATCTTCTGATCCAGTAGATGACAGCGCGAACTGCTTGTTTGTTGCAATGGTTTCATGGAAAAGAACATTATCTTTCTGTAAAATTGGAGACTATAGGTGGAAAAAGCTTGAGCCATCAATAATTGATATCAATGATGTAATATTGTATAAAGGTTTATTGTATGCCATGGATTACTATGGTAAACTTTTCTCCATTGAAATATATCCAATTACAAAGGTTACCATTGTTGCAAAGTTGGAATTAATTCAAGGATGGCCACAATATCTCGTGAAATCATCTGGCAACTTATTGCTAGTTGTTAGAATAATTAAACCTGTGAGTTCTACAGGCCATGGTATGAAAACTATAGGCTTCAAGGTTTACAAGTTAGTAGAGACTCAATCAGCTTATGGTCGTGAACACTTTATGACGGAAGATGATGCTACCCACTACCAAGATGAGTCCATTAAGTGCGCTTGGAAAGAAATAAAAAGTCTGAATGGTCAGATGCTATTCATTGGACATAATGGATGTGAGTCCCTAGACCCTAGTTTATACCCTAGAAGCAAGGAGAATTGTATCTACTTTGCAGATGGAAACCTCGAACAGGATTTGTGCCGATTGCTAGGTACATTTAAGAATCCTCATGATATTAGCTTTTATGACATGAAAAATCGGAAAATAGAACAATTACCGGGCTTAAGTGAATCTTCCTCTCCAGTGTCCTCAATTTGGCTTTCTCCCAAGCTCAAATGAATCCGTGTTGACAGAGGTTTTAACAGCACACCACCAACATATCACAAGTAAGAACATTTTGGAGGAAAAATCCCCCTAACTTTTCTGAATATTATAAAAACCCCTCTAACTTTTTAAATTCACTCTTTTAGTCCCTATAAAGTTGTTTGAATTATTTTCTAGCCCCCTATGATAGTTAAATCTAACATTTGGCCCCGTTTGGATGGAGGATAAGGGAGATATAAGCCTTCCTATCCCTCTATTCCTTGCCAAACACTACATAAAGTTTTTGGAATAAGGAGGTGTAGTGGGTATCAAATTATAACTACCTTTTAGTGGTATAAGATTACACCTCTCTTATTCCTCAATCGTTTTACCATAATGCCCATTTTTATTATTGTTATATTATAATTAATCATAACATAAATAAATATTATTTTATTAATAATATATAAATAATATTATAAATAAAATATAATTAATAATTTAATTAAAATTAATAAATAATACTAAGAATAAAATATTTAATTTTAAATAATATTAATAATTTAGAATATCTAAATTTAATTAAAATAATATTAATATAACGCAAAAATTAATTATTTTCTAATATATAATGATTTAATATAAGAATGAATAATATAATATAATTATATACAAATACATAAATGATAAATAATATATAATATAATTGATAATTTAGTATACATCTTTGATTTTAATCATATTACAAAAATAAGGGCATTTTGGTAATTAGAAATTATTTATATTTTTAATTCAACACTATTCCAATTTTTATCCCAATAATCTTGCCAAAGCCATTCCAAAATGGGGGTATAAGAAAGTGTAGCTTCTTATACCTAAATAAGATTATACCCATCTTATCTTCCATCCAAATGAAGCCATAAGGTATTAAACTTTCTTTTAGACTAAAATACCCTCCCCATTCTAGAAAAATGATTCAAATTTATCTCTTTGAAGTTCCAGTTGGTAGCGAAAAGAAGAAAAAAGAATCCATATATAGAAGAAGAATTTCACTCCTTTGAGCTTATATACTCTCAACATGCCGGAGTTGATCGCTGGGACTGACCAAATCGAACCAATGTTTGGAGAATTCTCTCCGTTGTATGATTGAAAATTAGATTTTTTTATTATGAGAAATATTTTTTTATTAAATATAAAATATTTTTTAATTTTTATGATTAATTTTTTATTTTATGTAAAATATTATTTTGTTGTATCTAAAAACATCATTTTATCCTATAGTTACTTTTCTTGATTTTGTTTATTTCTTAATGCTCCTTTATTTATTTTATTTGTTATCTTGGAATGTACAAATAGAATATATAAAATAGTTTTGAAAAGGAGCATTTTGGTCTATATAAAGCTTGGTTGGATGGAATGGTATGTTTCACTAGGAAGGGGTAAAAGAAAAATTCATTGCACTTTAGAGAAACTAAAAGAAGAAATCTAAAAATTTAGGAGATTTTTGATAATATTTAGAAAAGTTCGGGGGTTTTTCGAAAAATTTCCCATATTATAATGCAACATGAGCTACAGTTATTAGACGGAATTTGACCTTCACAGTTTAAGGCTAGCTAATCTAACAGAGAAAAGAGTAAGAAAAATGAACATAATTCTGAAGTTCTTTTATTTTTTTCCGGCATATTAACATGTATCTAGAAGTGGAACGATTCAATTATACTGACCCATTAAATTAAACTTATTTATTATGAATATTTTATTGATTACATTCATTTATTTTCTATCATCCATGGCGAACACCATGCATTAAACTTGAAATTTTATGATGCAGTCATGCCTATCATATCTATTATAAAAACAAAAAATCACTGCTACAAAAATCACTTATATGATGTAATGAGAGTAATTGTATTTCTTTAATCTTCATTCTTTGTACATTATTAATATTAATAGCTATTAATTCTAAAAGACTTCCTCTCACCATATTTAGCCACATCATTCTATAATCATGTCCATTGAATTACAAATCTAAAAGTTGATATTTCGACACATCTCACCTAATCATGTTCATTGGATTAACAAATTTAAGGGTTGATATTTTGACACATCTCACATATGTGCATCATATTATTATTATTATTATTATTATTATTATTATTATTATTATTATTATTATTATTATTATTATTATTATTATTATATTGTTGTTGTTGTTGTTGTTGTTGTTATTATTATTATTATTATTATTATTATTCAATATTTTTATTATTATTATTATTATTATTATTATTATTATTATTATTATTATTATTATCATCATCATCATCATTATAATTCAATGTTGCAAATTGCGTTTTACGGTGTGTTGCGTTTAGAATTTCCATATAGTGAATTGCCTATAACGCATGATGTTGCGGAGCTAAATTTTTGTAGGGATAATATGTTTAAATTTTTTTTCCCTATATACTACTACGTATTATATACACTAGAAAATCTAAAAAAAAAATATGCAATACTAAAATATGATTAATATTAAAATATTAACAACAAAAGTTTGAAATGTCCTTACCAAAAGTTACATATCCGAAATCAAAATATGATAATATTATAATATTAAGATACAACATATTCATTAAAAAATATTATTGCGGACCGCTACATCGCAACACACACGCGTAAAACAAATAATTTATTTAATATCCGAAATAAATTTATTAACTTTGTCATCACAAATAATTAAGTGTTTAGCAAAAATAATATAAATACTTATCCATTAAAATATCCGAAATAAATTAGTATTTGTATTCATATCTAACAATATCCAAAACAGTGTTCGTATCCTCTGAACCGAATTCGTATTTGAAGCTAACCACATTCATATCCGCATCATTAATATTTTGAATCATTGTTGATAATGTATATTTTATTTTTCTTTATTGTGTTTATACTATACTGTAAAATTTTGACAAAACTGTAGTATTCATTTTTGACTAAATTAGAATCACATTGTGCAATAATACTAATTTCTATTATATTTTAGTACAAATACTGTTATTATTTAAATTATGATTAAATTACTTATCTTATAGAAATTTCGCGAAACTCGCGAAGAATTTGCTAGTGTAAATTTTACTTTTGAATAATGTTGAGAGGAATTGAAATGAGCATGGGATTCAATGCGTGATGGCATTGAGAGGACTTGAAATGAGCGTGGAATTCAATTGACGACTGCAATTGTATTTCTTTAATCGGAAAATATATCTAACTAAAGAGGACCTCGTCCCACTTCGGTTTTATCTGATATTATTTTATTTGATTCATTTTGGATGCTAACTGAATTTTTTTACTTTATAGATCAAAATTTAATAATAAATAAATATATAAAATGATGCGAATCAACATTAAAAAACTGCTATGCAGTTGACAAAAGTTTTTGCATGTACAGAAGTGATCAAAAATCTATTTCGCTCTCATTTATGGCCCCAAACTGGTAATTCTATTTTTAATTTTTTAGTTACGATTTTTTTGAAATTTTTATTTTCGAAAGTGATCCAATATACTTAAACTTCCAGATCTTCAAATTACCATATATTTAAACTCCCTAATTATCAAATATTCAAATATAAAAAAGTAATGAACACTTTAGGACAAAATGGTGTACTTTTGTTACAGTCTTTAAAGATGGAGACATTATAATAGAACAATGATATTATAATACGAAAAAAATTCTAACCTTAAATCTGTTTTCTCTAATTTTTACTTTCAATTTGAAGTAATTTTAATTTGTTAATTTATTTACTTTAATGGCACTCCTTCCTTATCTTATTGTAATACTCGAAAATTAACTTAAAGGAAGCTTGAAAGAAAATATCATCTATGCCTTCCGAAATATGAAAAAAGATGTATTTTCCATGTGGCGGGTTTCACGTTCAGCCTTCTTCTCAGCCTTTCAATCCGTTGACCTGTGTATCTTATGAAGGGTCGGGATGAAGACTGCACGTGCAGCTCACCACAGAGGAAACCCATTCTTATTATACAACCTTAGAAATAAGTATAATATTATTGTTCCTTCCAAAAATTTCTAATTTTGCTATTGTATAACTATAATCCATCAATTCAAGGAAAAACCAAAATTCTCCATAATTTTTCTATTTCTCAAATAATTATTTTTTTGAATATTAATGTCGTTTAATTAATATCCAAAAATTAAATGATTAAAAACAAATAACCTCATAATTATTTTCTTATAATTATGCTATTATTATAATACTATGATGCTAGTATGAAACTACAATCGAACAATCATGGCACTTTTCTTTCAAGCTCGATAAATTTGACAATGGAAAGGGGTAAGCTAAATTTGAGTTAATTTTCAAATTTACACTTAACATATAAAATATAGTCATAAATATTAATACTTTAGAAAAGAAACACGTAACATTGTTACTAAATAAACAAAAACAATCTCTATGATACCAACGAAATAATATTCTCAGTTAATTTATAGTCGCATTGATTTTGAGTGTACTTCTCGAAATAAAATATTTATTAAATTCTTTTTCCAAAAAAGTGTATGATTAAATTATTAAAATGATGTAACATAATAATAGAGAAATGTAAATTAGTTGATGCAAATTAGAAAGTAAAAATTATATTTTCTTTATAAATGTAATAACAAATATGAGATAAGATCCAATTTGATCATTTACATTTTTATATTGTCCATTACAATATATAGTTTATATATTATTTTGTAGGACAATATGATAATTCTATATCTTGCAATATATGATACTTCTAAATCTTACATGGATAAAATCATCCGTAAAGAAATTATGTTGTGATATGCAAGTTTTACTATGTTTCTTATATGTTAATTACTAAATATAAGGTTTTCATTAAATCTTTACCCAGCCGGCCCACTATATTTTCATTTACATTTTTAAAAAAAGAAAATTTGCAAAAAAAAATCATATATTATGCTTAAATTGCAAAAAAGCTACTGTGTTATTGCTAAATTGCAATAAATTCTACCGTTAAATTGAAGTTTACACCGTTAGTCTTGGTAGTTTAATCACTTAAAAATTATTTTTAAAAAATGAAATAGTATGTTTGTTTGAGAAAATTATTTTTCTAAAAAGAATATTCTCAATAAACAATTCTTAAAAAAGGTTGCATAAAAGTAGTTTTGAATTTTTTTCATTAAAATACTTTTTGTATAATATTTTTAATAAAAATACTTATTGAAATATATTTTTCATAAAAATATTTTTTAAATATTTTTTAAAAAAATTGGTAGATATTTCTTTCAAAAAATAATGTTTTCAGAATTTTTTTTTTGAAAATATTTCTTTTCTGAAAAAATTTAATAAAAATATTATCTTTTCATAATTTTAATTCAAGAACATACCCGTTAAGGAATTTTTTTCTTAAATTTTCTAGATCAAAATTATTCTTCAATGATTGGGTCTAAATTGGAAACTCCTATCAAGTAAAAATATATAAATTGGAGACACTTAGCAATTTTGAAGAGTACACATGTCAAAAATTCCCCAACTTATAAGCTTTATATATTAGAAAGAATGTCACTTATAACATTCAACATTAATTTAACTAATCTCATGTCCAAATATTGACAGTCAAATTCAAACTTCAATTGTTGTTGTTAATTTTAAGTTTGCAAAATGTTGAGAGGAATTGAATTGAGCGTGGCATTCAATGCGTGATGGTGTTGAATTTAACCTCATGACCACGGCGTCAACTTCTTCGACAACACCTGGAGAGACATCGCGGACGAGAGAGGAGAACGGTCGAAGTTGGGTTTACTTAGGGGCTCGTGAGAGATCTGTCGGATCTGGAGTGCAACATGCAGT
This sequence comes from Juncus effusus, assembly GCA_027726005.1. NCBI lineage: Eukaryota > Viridiplantae > Streptophyta > Magnoliopsida > Poales > Juncaceae > Juncus > Juncus effusus. Next base: position 6,134,066 of record CM050904.1, on the reverse strand, counting down.
GAGGACAGTGGGACGGTTGTGGAGAGGACCGGCCTAGATGAACGTCGGTGAGATATGAGGCCCAGATTGAGCCACGCCTCATGATTTGTGGCCTCCAAATTGAGAGCATTCATTACGAAACTCCTAGCAATTGATACACTTTTGCCACCTTGATATATCCAAGGGACCGGCTAATTACCTTCCACGAATTGTGACTCTCTGGCTCCCGTTCAAGAAGAAGACGTCACGTATACACAAAATTGGGAGGCATTAGAAATCTTTGGAAAATCCTGATTCTATGCACTCTCAAGCTCCCATATCTTGCTGACAATATTAGGAGCTCCATTTTGACTCCCACGAAATTCAACATCTAATTGTTTTGTTTAGTAGCTTCTCATGAATTTCTCATATAAGGTATATTGTTGAGAATATAAAAATATAACGTTTAGAATATAAGATATATTGTTGTGATCTTTTTGATGGAGAGATCTCTTCATTAGTCTCATCCTCTAGATTTGTATGATGAGACTTGTAAGATGAGACTTGTAAGATGTATCTTCAACTTTTTTAGCATTCTCATTCTGTTGTTTAGAATGTAAGATATATTGTGTTGAATATAATAAAGATATTATGTTTAAAATGTAAGATATATTAATGGGAATATAAATATATAATATTTAGTATCTAAGGTATATTGTTGTAAATACAAGGTATAAATAGAAACCAAAATAAAACTATGAAAATTTAGGCTGAAACATGTGGGAGTTCGAGAGCCAATAATATGCGCCGGCTGAAACTTTAGGCTGAAATATGTTAGAGCTATTAGGAGGTAATAAAAAATATTCAAGTATATGAGCCGGCTCTTAATTTGAGCTTCCATGTTATTAGAAGTCAATATGAGCTAAACAAGATTGGAGGTCTAAATCTTTTATCCATATTAAAATATTAGCTATGTTAATCATGCTTGGTACATAGGTGGATTAATGGAAAGTGACGCCGAAAATGCTTGGCAAATAGTTTAGATTGATCGAAAGTGAGGCTGAAAATGCATTTAATGCTTCTTTTTCTTTTGATTCCACTTTGAGAAGCGTGCCTGGCAAAAATAATTTCAGAATTGAACGGTTTAAAATGATATATTATTAGATGTGATTAATTTAATATTGAGTTTTTTTTAAGAGAGTTCTATGTATATAGATGCTAAGTCTAATCATGATTATGTTTATATTTTTCTAATTCCTCCCCTCTACGTACATATGATGTATAAATTGGTGAATGAAATAATCAATTATTGGAAAATTGATTGAACAAAACATTACCATATTCCGTTGGCAACGGAACAGTTCCGTTCCCAACGGACTAGATATGGAAACTATAATAACCTTAGTTGCCAAGTATTTCGTTATGGAAATACATATTCCGTTGACAACGGAATAGTCCCGTTGGCAACGGAATAGGCGCAGACTAGAGTTTTAGTTATGGTAACTGAGCAATCATTCGCCTCTCTCTCTAGTATAAATAGAAGGGCAGAGTCTCTCTATTCTACACACAATTCAGAAACCTTACAGGCCGTCTATTACACAGAAAAGAGAGAGAAAGTTTTGAGAGTATTCGGAAAGTATTTCCGGACTCGTCTAGCCGAGTCCGGTTATTCCGTACTTCTGAAGTTCGTGTGATACGAGTAGAGGTTCTCTATCTTGAGAACTTGCGAGCAATCGTTCTTCATCCCTAGGAGAAGCAAGGAGGTTCGCGGATCGAGCTTCAGGAAGAAGATGGTTGCAAGTCAGAAAAGTTCAGACCTACATCCGTTCTTTGTCTCGCGGATCAGGAAGATCCTAAGTATAAATTTTAATAGTTAATCTCGTAATTTCCTTTATGATGATCGTAGGGAGGGTTTAAACCGTAGGTTCCGATGCGCATGTAACGTACATGGCTACGGGTTTCCCAACAAAATAGGTGAAGGAAATAATCGATCATTGGATGATTGATTTGAATGATTGTGCAAAATTAGCATAGCTAGTTTCTCGACAGCCTAGTTTTCTGATTAGGAAACCCTATTCCGTTGGCAACAGAATAGGTCCGTTGGGAACGGATAAGCGTTGTAGTTAGGGTTTTAGTTATGATAACTAAGCAGTCCTTCGCCTCCCTCTCTAGTACAAAATAGAGGGGCAGTCCCCCTCTATTGAAAATAGATTACAGAGCCTCCAGGCTTCCGTAATATAGAGAGAAAGAGAGAGAACCTCCTGAAAGTATTTCTGGATTCGTCTAGCCGAGTCCGGTTATTCCGACGATTCGAAGTTCGATGTGGATATGAGTAGAGGTCATCTGCTTTGAAGACTAGTGAGAGATCAATTTCTTTACCCTAGGAGAAGCAAGGACTTCGTTCGAGTCGAGCTTTAGGAGCACGAAGGAGAAGGAAGCAAGACGGAAGTACGTTCAGACCTACATCCGCTTCTCTCTCCCGGATCAGGAAGATCCGAGGTATAAATTTTAATAGCATAATCTCATACTTTTATTCCCTTAACAATGATCCTAGGGCGGGTTGAATCCATAGGTTCCGCTGCGCATGTAACGTACATGGCTATGGATTCCCCAACAATTTGGTAATCGGTTAATGAGATAGACAATATTATAGAACATGTCGTCCCAAAACCGAAGTGGAATAGAGGCTTGGGCCATGGTGGAGAGAGCTAATTCTACGATATGGCAATGTTTTCGTTCAGCAAGTCCATTTTGCTCCGGGGTATAAGCGCATGTGGTGATATGGGTAATGGAAGGATAGAGACGCGCAATGGGTTTATATTCCGTTCCACCATCGGTTTGAAGTGTTTTAACGGAGCACGAGAGAGGGTTTTCGGCTTGTGTTTTAAAGAGACTAAAGACTCGAGACACTTGGTCTTTGGAGGAGAGAAAATAAATTCACGTGTAACGTGAGTAATCATTGGTAAAGTGCATAAAATAACGCATTCCGGATTGAGAGAGGACTGGAGCCTGTCCCCATAAATGCGAGTGCACTACTTCAAGTGATAAAGAAGAACGAGAAATAATTTTATTAAATGATAATTTGTGAGCTTTGCCTTCACAACACACATTACAAAACTCCAACCGTTTATTAGAAAACAACACTTTATTTTGCGAAATTAAATTCTTAATAATGGGAAAAGAAGCGTGACAAAGTCGCCTATGCCACAAGTTGGCTAAAGCGCGTTCGCCGAGAAATACGGAAGGTCAATTCATTCCATTCGGTCACTTGAAGAGGCGATAAAGGCCGTTGTCAAGAACCGCACGATGCAAAATCTTGTTAGATTTACTCAAAAAGAAATATTTTCTCTCTTTTGGTATGATAATAAATTTACTCAAAAGCTTGTGAGATTTGAGAAAAACTTAGTAAGCTATTTGTTAGAGCTTGTTTGTTAGTTTGGATTGAAAGAAATATGGTTTGTTAGCTTGGATTGAAAGAAATCCGGTTCAAGTTTTGTTTCATCGATTCGCTACGTGTTGTAAAGCGAGCGGTGATTCGAGTCTTGTAAAGAAACGCTATTTGGATTAGTGTAAACGGAGCCGAAAGGCAAGGCCCGGAGATTAGGCATTTGTGAAAGCGGAAAGGTTCGCTAGCAAGAAAAGGGTGGTTATAGCTCACGCAACCACCTAGCAGAACTTCGTCAACAAGTTTGCGTGTTTAGTATTGATCCATTTCTCGTTTCTATCTATTTGCTTTTAATTATTATTATCAATTTGTATTAATACAATCATCAATTAAAAGTAAAACAAACCAAATATTACAATATTACAAAAAAAATTTAAAATCATATTTCCGCACGATTTAGACCTATTTACCCCCATATAGGCCGTAATTAGTCAACAATTGGTATCAGAGCAGGTGTACTGACCTTTTCAAATCAAAATTTGAAATAACCTGTATTTCGATTTATGACGACCCTTTCTCAAGTCAACCGAGTCCAAATAGCTTATCTCGACAAGCTTGACGGTAAAAATTGGAATATATGGAAGAAATGTATGACGAACGTATTCTTTCTTCATGGTCTACAAAAAGTGGTTGAAGAGGGTTTTACCGTAACTTACGAAACCAATAATACCTCAAATTATAGTGATGACACAAAAACCAATTTAACTTATGGCATTATGGCACAAAATCTTATTCTTACAAACATGGTAAATTCATTGTCGGTCATAGTTGATGGTTGTTTAAATTCAAATAAAATGTGGAAAGCTCTCCTAGATCGATTTGAAGGAAACAATCAAATGAAAAGAACAAAATTAATAGGTCTAGAACAATAATTTGATTGTTTTCAAATGATCGAAGGTGAATCCGTAGAGGATATGTACACTGGCATGTCACATATCCGAAATGGATACACCGCTTTAGGAGAGAAACTAATGGATAATCGAGTTGTAGGAAAACTTTTAAGGGCAACGCCACCGAGTTGGTAAATGCATCGAGTGTCATTGGAAACGATGATGGCAACACAAGAACTCGGGCCCGAGGACCTCATCAACTACTTCCGCAACTTCGAATCTCGACTCAAGCAAGTGAGCGTCGACACTCAACAACCTAGAAACATAGCGATGCAGGCAACACCTCAAACGACGAGAATGACGAGATGGCATGTTTGGTGCGACAATACGGTGATTTACGAGCACATGAGAAACGGTTTAACAATAACCGCCGACGCAAAAATAAGAAGTCGTATTGTTTCAAGTGCAACAAGATGGGACATACGATGGACAATTGTTACATACTTCATCCTGAACTTGCACCGCGGAACAAGAAGAAGAAGTCAAGGAGCTACTCGAGCGACTCCTCCAACTACGCCGAATCGGATTCCGACTCCAAATCGGACATGGCGAATGTCGCTTTTATGGCACTCGACAACGTCGATGAGTGTAATGTGTATTTTTATACACATTTTTAAGGTTTTTATCATGTAAATTTCACCATTAAATCGCATAAAATGATCAAAAAGTGTTTAAAATTCATAAAATTCATTTTTAAACCTCTTAATACACTTTTTTGTGATTTTTCAGGTAAATAGACCAAAAAAAGGCAATTTGGAGAATTTGGGTGAAAAATCAACTCAAATGAAGGGCCGATCTACGAATTCTGGGTCAAGGATGGCCGAATTTTTGACAAATCTCCGCGAAAACCCTACACACGATTCTCCAAAATTCTTATAACCCTTATCCGTCGACTATCCAAGCCGAGACCTACAAAAAAGTCAAACTCGGGATATCGCCGAGTCGATCAAAATTCAACTTTTCCAAAAGGGGTCAAACTGGGTATCAAATCGAAGAGCGCGACGATACGAATCCAACGGTACAAACCTTGCGAAAAAAGACCTTCTAGAACTCCCAGAAAATTCGATACAAGATTTGGTCAAAGTCAACCTTTGACCTGGTCAAACAATTTTTAACCAATCAGAGTCTGACACATGGCAAATTCCGTTGGAAATCAGCGAATCAAGAGGCGACACGTGGCTGAGCGCAGTGCTCTTCTGATTCAGCGGGACACGTGGCGTCTGTTGATTCGGGGACATGCTGTAACGTCAGTACGAGATTCGAATTGCAGCCAATCACTCATTGACACGTGTCAAAACGCGTTAGAGAGAACGCGTTTTCTTCTGTTTCCACAAACTTCCCCTCCATTTCCCGAATGACTGCACATCTCCATTCCTTGAATAACGCACGAGAAATGGAGAAATGGAGAAGGCACGGGACGCGTTTTCTGCAGAAATCAGAAGCGTAGTAACGAGGTTGCAAATTGCCCAATCAAGACGCAACACGTGGCGATGAGTTGGCACGGAATCCTTTGACCAGGACACGTGGCAACATCTGGTTCGGCAGATTAAATCCAAGAATTTAGTGGAGCCAATCAGGGCATGCCACGAGTACAGTCTGTTGGAAGTGGATGAGAGTGAAGGGAAATGATAAATGCACCTAGGAAATTGCACCCAGGCAGAATTTGAATAGAAATAAAGGAAAAAAATGTTAGAGATCCCGCAAATTGCTACTCAACTCAGAATCCGGATCAAGTTAAATTTTTAGTCCCACAAGCTTATTTCCAAATAATTTTTAGGTCACTCTTCTCTATAAAAATACCCCATTTTCTCTCTCTAAGGTCATCATTCACACATCCATTCATCTATCCATTCTCACGTCCATTTCTTCTTCCATCTCTTCCACCATTTTTTTCATTTTCTTTTCTTTTCCACCATTAATGTCCACAAGCCTCAAATCTTTATTTCTTGAGAGTAAAAAGAGAGAATAGAATTTTAGAAAGAAGTACTTGATCTAGAAGGAGCAAGTGTTAAACCGACCAATAAGGGGAGAGATCGAGAACGATTCGCATCTTTAGGGTTTGATTTATTTTTCTCTTTATAATATTTTGTTTGATGCGAGTATGTTTTCTTTTGCGGACATGAGTGAGTAATTTTTATAAGTAGGGAAAAGACTTTTTGTGTAGATTTTGTAGATGAAATCTGAAGTGAAACTTGCATTTTATTATGATATTTAAGATTAAATCTTGATATTTTTTTCATGAGATTTAAAGTTGAGTTATTTAGAAGAATGATTTGACGAGAAATACTTATGAGCTTCATTGGGATTTGTTTGAGTAATATTGACTTGGAAGAGTTTCCTTTTATTCAAATAAGGGATGAATCAAGTATAAGAAAAATTTAAAAATAGAAGTTTTTGAATGGATCTGAAGTTTGAAGAGTTTATTAATTAATTTTTGGAAGGAAATTAATTAAACCTTGCTTACAAATACCATATAATTAATTTGCTTTCTTTTGTGATTAGTGATTCTCAAGTACACAAATCGTCATCATTTCCCTACTATTTCTCTTTTAAACTTTTAAAAAAAGGAAATTTTCTTTATCTTTTTCTTGCAACTTTTCTTGTTCAAAACATCAACAACAACTTTTCCAAACCACAACACTAAAATAAAAGTGAGAATCGAACGTTAAAACATTTAAAGCCTTGCTTCCTTGTGTTCGACACCCTAAACTTAATTACCACATATACACTTTGTGAATGAATTAGGGGACTTATAAATTTTTTTGTTAGCACGTGATTACACAAATGACACGTTTTCGCATAGTTACAATGAGGTATGTGAGCAAGTGATTCAAGAAATGCTCCGCAAGCAAGGACGACTACCACTTCCTCCTTCTCTTCCCACAACATCCTCACTCGCCACAACATCTACGGATTCTTTCCGTAACATGAGTCACGAGGTATATTTAGTTCCAACTTTAAATTATGTTTTAAATGAAGTAATTGGTCCAAGTTCCGATTATGTGGTTAAAAATGTAGAACATGAAAATCACGATGAACTAGCACAAGAGTTGGAAAAGGTTCTGGAGTCTCTTGTCCGTACTCAAGAACTATTGATAGTATCCGAAGCCTTGGTAAGTTCGTATAAGGCACAACTTAAAGAATTTGAAAAATTAAATTTATTAAATAATAATGATTTAAATAAAAATAACAATTTAAATAATAATAATAATACTTGTGATTTTGAAAAAATTTTAAATGAAATAAATCATTTAAAAGTTTAAATAGTAAGTTTGAAAAATGAAAACAAATCTCTCAAATTCGCTTGTGCCAAAAATGTCACAACTAGATTTAATTTAGTCAAGATTTAATAGGGCAAAAACCAAATGACAAAACGGGTCTAGGGTTCAAGAAGGAAATCGGATCCAAACCGGTTTCTTCAAAACCCAAAGACCATATATCAAAAATGGAGCTCAATCAACCTAAGAATAGTAGAAGAAATGTATTTATGTATGGAAACTATCCTAAGGGTAAAAATGTTAAAAATCAAACTTTTAAATTTTTTAATAACAATAATAAATACAATAAAAATAGATGTAATTATTTTAATAATTTACAAAAAGCTCATGAAGATAACCATGGTGTCACAACCGAACGACTTTATAAACGAGGTCCAAATGGTTATTTTTATGAAATAATTAATACACACGTCCCGAGAAAGATTCAATATAATGAATCGCAAAATCGAGCTCCCAAACATTACATTAATATACACCAAAAACAAAAAATTTCAAAATTAAAAATTTTCAACATCAAATAATTTTTCAAACAATTTTGCAAAATCAAATAATTTTTCAAAATCAAACAGTTTTAGCGCCAAGTCGACCGAACCGAGACTAAGGAAAGCCGAGTTTTCTTTCCACTATAAAAATCATTTTGTAGAAGGTACAAATGAGACTCCGAACCCCACTTGTACGTTTTGCAACTATTGTTGCAAAATAGATTATATTTCCTTTGAGTGCCCTTTGCGCAAAATAAGTATTTCACCGAAGTACATGTGGTTGCGGAAGGATAGGAATATTGATAGCAACTCCTCATTAAATGAGGAAAAATAAAAGTCCACCTAAACGCTTGATTTTCCCCCAATTTAAATTAGCCATATTCTAAGGGGGAGTTGATTAAAAGCTTAATTTTCATATTATTTGGTGTTTTATATTTTCACCTCATTTTTTTTTCATTTAGAAACTTTTGCTTTTAAACTTTATTTAAAAGACTATATATATATATATATATATATATATATATATATATATATATATATATATATATATATATATATATATTTCAATAATATAAAATGATTTTTCAAAATATCAAATTTAGTCTTGAAGAAAATTTGTTGTAAAATCATCTATTTGAAACTTTTTACTAAACCCTAAATTATTTTGCGAAGTTTTCGTTTCAAAAATCATTTATTATAAATTATTTTTAACAAGGGTTATAAGACTCAGGGGGAGCATCTATTTAGGGGGAGATTTGTTCTCTCTCGGTTGATGATCCCTTTTGAATGTTTTTCAAAAAGGGGGAGAAGAAATAAAACTTGTTACACTCTCGGAATAGGTTTTGAAAATCATCATAAGGGGGAGTTTGTTATTCTCAATTTGATGATATTTAAACCTATTATGAGCTACTAATATAATCTTGGGAATAATTTTCAAAGCTAGAATAATTTACGTCAAGAAATCGGATATGAACAATTAGCCGTAAAAGAAACTTCTCAATTCTCCGAAAGACAAAAAAGCGACTCACATTTCTCAAGTTATCAAGTGTTGGAGCACTTCTTAAGTCTTTAGTTTTAAATAGGTTAATTTCATTTTGAGTTATTTTATTTAAATATTAAAGTTGAGAGAAAAAATCTTGCAAAATAACTCAAAAACAGCTTTTTTCCACTTTTGACTTGGGCTGTCAATAGTGATTCCGTTCCGAACGGAATGATGAATAGTGATTCCGTTCGGAACGGAATCCCTCTGTTAAAACTGTGTGAAACACTGTTTATTCCGTTCTGAACGGAATAATTCCGTTCAGAACGCAATATTCCGTCCAGAACGGAATGTTTGAATTTTTGAGTTATTCTAACCGTTGTTATTCCGTTCTGGACGGAATAATTCCGTCCAGAACGGAATAGCCTGTAAAAGGCTCTTTTTGACTTGGTTTCTCTCCCACCTTTAAAAAGAAAAACCCAATCCGTTTTTCATTATCAATTCCTCCATTTTCAAAACTCAAAAAGAAATATTTTTTCTCTTTTGGTATGATAATAAATTTACTCAAAAGCTTGTGAGATTTAAGAGAAACTTTGTAAGCTATTTGTTAGAGCTTGTTTGTTTGTTTGGATTGAAAAAAATCCGGTTTGTTAGATTGGATTGAAAGAAATCCAGTTCAAGTTTTGTTTCATCGATTCGCTACGTGTTGTAAAGCGAGCGTTGATTCGAGTCTTATAAAGAAACGCTATTTGGATTAGTGTAAACGGAGCCGAAAGGCAAGGCCCGGAGATTAGGCACTTGTGAAAGAGGGAAAGGTTCGCTAGCAAGAAAAGGGTGGTTATAGCTCACGCAACTACCTAGCCGAACTTCGTCAACAAGTTTGCGTGTTTGGTATTGATCCATTTCTCGTTTCTATCTATTTGCTTTTAATTGTTATTATCAATTTGTATTAATACAACCATCAATTAAAAGTAAAACAAACCAAAAATTGCAACATTACAAAAAAATATTTAAATCATATTTCCGCACGATTTAGACCTATTTACCCCCATATAGGCCGGAATTAGTCAAGGATTGAATGGAGAAAGAAAAACAAAAGAGGAGATTGAAGAGATTTATAAGCGGAAGCAATGAGATTGTTGTGATACCATGTTGAAAGTAAGAGGAGAGAGAAGATTGGTTAATTATGATTATTAGAATTGATTGAATTGATTAGGTTTTACATGAATACTCTATTTATAGAGTTAGTTATCAACCTAATCTACCCTATAATTAATCGATACATCTCTACAATACAATCCCTACAATTGCTACAATAAGATACTCCTATATACACTATTCTAACAAGTTTATATGTTTTTATACACTGTTTTTAGTTTTTTAAATATATAATGTTTTACCGAATGAATTTTTTATATACTGTTTGTTTTCAATTTATATATTTTTTTCAGTTTCTATATGTCGTCACTACAGTACCTGTCTCTCAGTATTAGCTCTCATATATATAACTGTTAATGAATGCAATACAGATTAAAAGGTTGTTATGCATAAACTTACGTTCTATAAAATCTGAGGTGGAGCAAGTTGATAGTTTCATTGATTTGGTCATTTTTGAGAGATTTTGTGTGATGTGATATTTTTGTCTTGATTAGGGCTTATCAGGTAGTTTTGTTTCAGTGTATACTAGTACTGCATTTTGGCAGTGCATTGTATGATTTTTTTTCTCAAATTTAACACTTTGATTCTATCTTGATATCAACAATTTAGGAAAGAGGATTGAGTTTCAAAAATTTTGTTCGTCAATTGAACTTAAAAGTGAATCAAATTTTTCAAGCTGATCAAATGTATAGAATGGATATACTCGTAGAAATGTGTGTGGATGGCATGGTACCAATTCGATGTGAATTTCTTTTTGTTTTTGGTTCTTTTAGCATGATTTGATGTTTATATCTAGTCAAAAACAGATTAATTTACTTTTTGTTCACTCACAAACACAGTAAAAATAAAATGCAAAATAACTTAATACGTGAGTATTTAATTTTGTCCGCAACTACATTTTCCCGTATATAATTCTACTTGTCTTCCTTTTCAATTGTTTATAAAAAAAGGAAAAATAATTGAAATTTAATTATATTAGCATTTAAGAGAAAAGAAAAACATTGCACTTATTGTATTGAGATAATTAATTTTTATCAGAAGAGTGATCTGAATTGGAGAATTGAACTGTTCATGCATAATGAGTTGTGGATCTTCTATTTTTCTAATATTTTTAATTTTATCAAATAACTCCAATAATTGAATATTTAATTACCAAATTTAAAGAATGACAAGACTGTTCATTTTCACTGGGCCCATATAAACTAATCCAGCCTAGCTAAATTCAGTAAGAATAAATTATCCAGCCCATTTCTGCCCAAAACACAAATTCAGACCTATTTTAAAATTTCAAAATCAATTTAAATTCAGAATGCAGATATAGAATCAATTCCGAAATTAACATAAGGAATTATTTGCTTCTTTGTTCTCACTTCTATTTTTCTTATTTTCATTTCTAGGTTTAATTTTGGGTTTCTATGATTTTTTTATTTAAAATGCTCCTTTTCTTATCTTGAGAAAATAGAATATTTTTAAAAATCATTCTTATGACATTTCATTTATTAAATTATGCCTCTCATAAATCATTTGGTGGCATTAAAAGCTCTTTCCAGAAGGAGTTCATGCAAATTTTTTGCAAGTAAAAAATATATAAATATATATATATTGTAATTATTAATGTTCATGGCATTAGGACATCACACAGGCTGGCATTCATTAATGTGTTAATTAATTTGAGCCTTTAAAACTCTACTTAGCATAGCCTCTCACTCTCTATGACAACATACATAGCTTTGTGTTATCTCCGTACACTTGTCTCATTTCCTTTACCTACTAAAATAATAATTTCTTCTTTAAAATATTTTCAATATTTATCTTGACTAAGAGTTAGTTTAGTTATTTATGTATCATGCCCACAAATACTTCAAATAAATTGTTATGCTAGAATTTTTCATCAAGTGAAAAAATAATCATCATCTGCTCTGAAAGGGTTTATATACAGAGTCAATAATCAATATAGATTGTTATTCCAGATTGCAATCAGCAGTTTATGAATATAATGATTTCAAACTTACCATGCTGAAATTTGAACAGAATGCAAGTTTTGAAATATTAAAGCTAAAATGAAACATTTGGTAAGATTTTGGAATATTGGTATATTACCGTTAAAATAAAAATATTAAAATAGAGCTCGTTAGATAGATGATATATTTCGAGACAATGTGAAAAAATTTCATCCAAAATAGAGTAATTGAGTAGTACCATAAACAGAACCACTAAATTTCTCACTCACAACATTTGGACTTTGAAATTATACAAATATAGTACTGTTTAGCACAATATCATCAAAATCAATAGAACAATGCTGGCTAGCACAGTATACAATGAAGGGCGTGCATGTGCCTTCTTATTATTGTTATAAGACCAATGTATTTGTATAATTGTTTCCAAACGCATATAAAACTCGACTTTTAGTAGTTCAATACATCCAACCAACTAATTACATCTCATAAAATCTTCTGAATTTCAAATACTTGCTAGTTATTAGAAATCTATATATCACTACTATTTCTATCTTTCTCCAACATGAATCATTAAAACTAGCCAACTGTTGAAATAAAAGCAAATGCCTACGGGCTTTGATAAAAAAAAAATACTCATTTCAAATTCTGATATTTCTAGTTTGTGCATTCAAGAGCCAACTGAACTGTAAGCCTCAACTCAATGCACATTAAGACCGGTACGCAATGCATGTACCGGTTTACCACAAGCACACGTGCCACGTGTGAGCAAAGGTATGCGTGCAGTGTGTGGCACGTGCGAGCATGTGTTTCTGAACATGTGTGCCTGTGCAGTTTGCAGCGTGCATGCTCTGTTTCTGGAAGAATGAGTTTTGTTTTCTGCTTATCTTACATGAACTTCGACCATCAATATTTTTTGGATATAATAATAAAATTATTTTAGTGACATAAAATAATTATTTTTATTTTAATATTTTTATATATTATTTTTCTAATGTTTAAAAATTTTAAACATTATTTTGTTATAATGTTCTATATGGAATAGATTCAAATTGTGAACACATTGATTATATTTTAAAAATAGAAATGCCAATTTACGTATTTTTGAATTGTAGCCGAAATGGCTACTGAGACTTTCCTTAAGAAAACAAAACATTGCTATAAATTAGAGATTATAAATAATACTTTTTAAAAGATTCAAATTTTCTTAATCAACCAAATAAAAAAAGTACTATATTACGTCTAATGACATTGTCTTTCCAAATTATCGTGCAAGTAAGACTCGTGTTACGACTGATCTTGCTTACTGAAGTTGTTTCTTCGGCGGATAGAGATCTTCCTTGGCGATACTGTTCTGATATGAGGCAAAGTACGAACTGGGAGAGGTCCGGTTGCCTTGATTGGTGCCGCATGGATCTAAGTTTTAACTAATTGCTCAAAAACTCGTGCTAAACAATCGTGCTCGATTTCGTGCGAAACAATTAGTGCTAAAAATGCGTGCCTAAACTAACTGCTAAAAAAAATCTAATAATTGCAAATTATGATTTAAGACAAAATTATGAGCAAAAATCAAGCTCGGTTTTGCAACTTCTAATTAAGAGAACTAATGGAAATTTGATGATTGCTTTCGAGATTGCCCTATAAATCCGCAACGAGTGACCGATAACAACAGTAACTTTACCTCTAACAGCTCCCTTTTCCACTGCCCAAATTCGCCTCAAAAGAGTCACCAACTAAAAGAGCCAAAAAAATCACCTCCTTATTGTCCTTCAAACAGACCCCTTATATGTAACGTATTGGTCACCAAATGGGTACCAAGCATCCTTCAAAAACATTCCTAAATCTGATCAGAATCAGTACTAAAACATATCTTCTCGCTGTCCGAAATTCCAGCCAATTAAGCCCCAAAAATCATTCAACAAAACACCAAAATCAGCCGTACCACACAACACATACAAGTCGCGTACCCCATACCAGTCGCGTACCTACAAAATTAGTCCAAAACTGAACTGAAATCGTCCCTTTTTCCAGTCGCCGGTCAAGCAAAGAGAGACCTCATCACCAGCCAGCTATGCCCAGAGAATTGGCTGTTGACATAATTCTTGGGTCATTGCCTCCTAGTTTTATGCAATTCATCATGAACTATAATATTCATCAGATGGAGAAATCCATCACCGAGTTGCATGGGATGCTTAAGAACGCACAGGAGGACATGAAGACAAATATTGTCAAAGACGTCCTAATGGTTCATAAGAAGAAGGGTAAGAAGACTGGGTACAAGAGCAAAGGTAAAGACAAGGATGGAGTTTGCTTCCAATGCAACAAGGTTGATCATTGGAAGAGAAACTGCAAACTCTATCAAGACGAAATCAAGAAGGGTAGTATGACTACCACTTCAGGTATTTTTGTTATTGAAACTAATTTACTTACTCATAAATCTTGGGTATTAGATACCGTATGTGGTACTCACATTTGTAATGATGTGCATGGACAATTGATGGATCTCTTCCCTGGTCATGCAAAAAGAGAGAACTCTGTGCAAATATCTCGTTGCCGGTCATGCAAAGAGAGAGCTCATGCAAAAAGGGGTGGCGGCAGGCGGCAGCAAAGCGAAAAAAAGATTCACGCCACCACCCATATCCATGTATAAGAGAGGAAAATATCGAGATAAGAAAGGCCGCCAACAAAAAAGAACGGAACCTCGCATCAGTTCGGCCGTCAGAAGCCGGTTACTGCGGGGTTGCGAGGAGAGGAAGCCGCGCTAAGTTTCTCCTCCATTGGCTTAATTGAATCCCTTTTTACAAGATCAGATTTGTGCATGGAGGGTAAAGAAAGAGACCATTAGAGAGAAGGAGAGAGAAGAGAGGTGCATAGGAGTTGGGTAGGGGTGGGGGAGGGAGGTGCTGCCGCTAGAGTTTGCCCTCCCCTACTAGGGTTTTCAAAAAATCTCTTTTTTCTCATGTCTTACAATTTGCGAATTGATAGACTTCGCAAAAATATGCTATACAAAATTACATTTGTCATGACTTTAACTTGATATTTTTCTCAGTATTCCAAGTTGTCTTACCGCTTGAGTTAATGAGTTTTGGATATTTTAAGTTTTATAGTTGTCTGGATGGAATTTTATAAAGTCTAAATTTCATATATTTCTAATTTTACATATTTATCATTATATAGTATATTGTTCAGCTCTTATTTTTTCTTCACATTTTGATGATATATATTATGATGAAGATATAACATAATTAATTTTAGTTCATATTTTATTAAATTTTAGAATTTTGTACATTGTTCAAAAACATGATTTATCATCATATAGTATATTGGTTATGGAAATCTAGTCTTATATATATATAATGCTTTTTAACATAAATATATATAATTTAGATGATTTTATACTATTTTATATTTAGATATTATTTTATATCTCCAATTGTGCTTGTTGCATGTATATTATATTTTTGTACCTATGATTTTACATATTATTTTCTTTTATATATATTGTTGTTCAATTGTGGTCTATAGGGGGTTTAAAAGGTCTATTTTCATGCGGAAGTGTGGATTTGACTTTTAGGTTTTATCGACTTTTAGGTTATTAGACTTTTAAGCAGATGGTCGTAACAATTAAATAATTGAAGAAATAATGAATAAAGTAATGAGAATACCGAACATCAGATCTGTTGATGAAGTTCGGCTGGGTGGTTATTTTTACTGTAACCACCCGTTCTCACTAGCGGCCCTTACCGCGTTCGCGAGCGCCTACTCTCCGAGGCTTGTCTTTCGGCTCCGATAATCACTAATCCAAATAGTATTTCGTTTACACGACCACGATCCGCCGTTCACCTTGCAATCAATTCTTGATGAACCGATGGAACAAGAACTTACAATAGATCTCTTTCAATCTCAACCAACAAACAACACAAAACGCTCACTAATTTCTCCTAATCTCACAAACTTTATTGAGTGAATATTATTCAATACTAGAGAGAGAGAATTCTTGCTTTTTCTTATGAAAATTTGGTTATAAAATTCGGATTGGAGCTATCATTTTAAAGATGGAAGGAACAACTCACAAATATGGAAAAATACAGGCTATTATATTGACAACGCAGTTATTCCATTGCCAACGTAATACAAAAGAGGAAACAAAATTAGCCAAATAAATACTCAAACGGATAGAAATCTGTGTATTCCGTTGACAACGGAATCCCAGTGTCTATTCCGTTGTCAATGGAATAATTCCAGCTTATTCTGTTGACAACCGAATAAGACGGTTTTTACAAGAATATATTATCTTTAGTATAAACTAATATAACTCAGAACTTTACTACACACTAGAAGAACACGAAGATCTCCAAATCTTGAACGCCAACAACGCGAAACTTGAAATCTAGAAAAAGCGAAGCAACTCTTCGATAACTTCAAATCCGACTGAGATAGGACTTTTGTACGTTGACTTAAAATTGATAAAACTTTTGCACGTCGACTCAAACTTGATAAAACTTTCACACATCAACTCGAACTTGAGAAAACTCCTCATCTTAAACATGAAACTCAAACAAAATTAGTAATTACGGAATAATTTTAAACATCATCAAACCGAGAACAAAACATATATAGATACTATTTTTGTATTTATAATCCTTAAAAAATATCGTTTGTTTCAATATGATTTTCTAGTACATACCAACATATTATGTTTATAGACTAAATTGACACTAAAGATAAGATATTTAGTAATCCATATAGTTTTTTGAGTTCGAGTAAAAAATGTTGTGTACTTTCACTTTAAATATAGATTTTTCAACGTCAGTATGCTATTTTCAGTATAAGCATATACAACCCCTTAGACAGTCTAGGTAGGGTTTAAGATTGTGAATATATTATTTTTGATGTCGACAAATAGTTTCAAATACTA
The DNA here is from genome assembly GCA_027726005.1 of Juncus effusus. Lineage (NCBI taxonomy): Eukaryota > Viridiplantae > Streptophyta > Magnoliopsida > Poales > Juncaceae > Juncus > Juncus effusus. Next base: position 6,117,000 of record CM050904.1, on the reverse strand, counting down.
GTATATTATTTTCAGTATAAATACAAAGTTTTCAACAATCAATTAATATATTACTTTCAATATCAATATATCAAATTTTCAATGTTAATATACTGTTTACAAAGTTTTCAGTGTAAATATATAGTTTTTAGTATCAATATATTACCTACAACATTAAAATATCGAATTTTCAATATCAAATATATTATTTTTAATGTCAATATGTATAATTTCAGTAATAAACTGTTTTAATGATGTATTAGTATACAATGTTTTAGTGTTAAGACCAAAGGATGAAATCCATTTAGTTATTCAAAGACGTTTTGTTTTTTCTCAAAAAAAAAAAAGAAAAAATGAAAAACAGGAAACGGTGGCCATACCAAATGTCGCCTTAGCTGTCCAAGCATAATCTTTTTCTAATGAACTTCCATTACTACAAATAAAATTAAGTCTTTGAACCTTAAATACATATGATAATCATAACTTTTAATATCAACGGTATATACTCCCATCCTAATTCCATGCATTGATGGTAGGACAACACAAGCGATGCCTGCCACGTGTGAGGCATTAAATGAGAGATTACGATTGCATGGCTCTTTGTGGTTGTACTCAGAGAGAAAGAAAGACGCCATTAATGGAAGGTTGGGCTCCATGGGAGCAATGCGTAGTTCTTTCCATACCTCTCTTCGTATTCTCATACAACATGATACTGTGGAATGAGACAGAGCTCGATTTATATACCATTGTTTATTATTGTGAAATGGCTTGGAACTCCAAGATGTTGTCTCCAATCAATTTGATTTGTTTTTAGTGTTGTGATATTAATCATTTTTATGGGTTTATAAGTTAGTTTAATTTTGTTAGGAAATATATGCAATTTAACTGTTGTATTACAAATATAAAGATTTACATAACATTCATAACTTATTAATGTAAGAAAGTTTTAGAATCTAATTAGCCTGAATTTAGATATTTGTTGAAATTATAAATTGTAATCTTTAATGTAGCAATTGTTTGATTTAATTAATACAAATTTTTGATAGTCTTATCGGCTACACACTCAAAAAAAAAATATATATTAATGACTTGGTTTGGTTGGTTCGTCTAATTCCTTACATTAATGAAACAATACTTAACTTCTGAATGACTAAAAATTTCATGATTATACGCTTGTATAATCAATTTTTTGTTAACTTTATAATATGTTCTCTTATAATATGCTTTTATTTTGCTAGAAAATATACGTGTTGTTCAATTATTATTTTGGAAGTTTAGCAATTCATTAAAATATAATTTAAAATTAAGAAAAATACAGCTTTTTATATAAATTGACAATGCAAGAGATTATCTAATCATGAAACTCTAATATAATAATGTTATATTTTGATAAATTCATTTTAACATATAATTTTACTAATTGTTATACTAAGGACAGTACATAAAATTAAATATACATTTATGAATTCAAAGTATCCATTATTTCAATCATCGATTTTGCGCCCAAATATGTCTATATAAATAAAATTATATGATCTATTCAATAAGTATTAATATGTCATATTCTCTTGAGATGAAATCAATCAAGAATTCGGAGTAATATATCCGCCCCTTTTAAATACACATGCATACAAATAAATATACGACCCTAATGCCAGCTGCGTATGTGTGCTTCTTTCTGCTCTGAGATCTCTCACCTCATTCGGATAAAGTATCAGAAGGATCAATCAATCATATTTATTATTCTTATTTCTTTCAATAAAACAATTATTTTGATCAGTTTCTATGAGATTATGGAAAGATAAAGGGTTAAACTAAGAATTAGATTATTTTAAATATTTGTATATATATTTAAGTATATAAAGAATCTTTTCAGTTTAGTAAGTTGAATGATTTTCTAAAATATTCATAAAATTAAAGAGTTTTTAAGAAGTTTCCTATATTTATGAGTAAAATAATATATTTATTTATTTTAATTTTTGGGATGGGATAGTGGGGTTGATGATGGGTGAACATTCCAAAACACACCTTAATGTTCCATTGGAATCATATCATATCATACATTTGTTAATATGTGTATCAAGTTAGGAGACAAGAGATTGAGTATACTCAATAGTTTAATGACTATATGCTTTGCACGGTCACATGAGTCAAGGATGGTCGCAAAGGGAGACAGACAAGCTTTGGATATGCACAAAATCACTACAAAACAATACCAAAATGACAAAATTAGAGTTTTGTTCAAGTCAAATGAGCATCTTACTTGTGTACCTAATCAAATTTGTTTATTGTTTTTCTCATTAAGAAAATGAATTCGGGATAAGTGTGATTTCAATGGGTGTTTTATATTGTAAAGGTTCTTAGTGTCTCGCAAGTGATGTTATATATCATAAAGGCCCTTTTGCAAAACTGAGCAGAGTGAATTATACTAAAATAAAAGAATCAAAATTCAAATATAATTTTTTATTTTGATAAATAAAATAAGAATTATCCCAAAACATTTTTCTCTTTTTGTTTGAAGAAATAGTTACTTTTATTCGGTTTGCAGAAATAATGCTTTCAGCATCTCATATACCGTACCAATTGCCACAAACCAATTATTTTTCTTTATTTTTTTATTTTTTTATTTTTTTGCTCTAGTCATAAACTTATTTAAAAACACCATGATGATTGGTAAAAGTTATTTGCACCACCTAAAATGATAAATTTATGTTGTTTATATCATTTAACAAAAGCAAATATTGTTTTTGAAAACTATTTTCTGTGAGAAACATAATAGTAAAATAAAATTGACGAAATAAAGTCAGTTTTTTCTGTTTCTTTTCTCCGAAAATATTAATCTATCTAATAATTAATGTATTTATTATAAAATTATAAAATAAAGTTGAATAATCAACTATTTTCTATTCATAATTCCTGAATTTCACTCACTGTCAGCAAACATGTACCAAGTATCAAAGAACTTCAATTTGTTACAGAAAGGAGGAATCTTGAGTTTTGGCACATTTAGAATCCAAGTTGCACAATAAATATCAAAGTCAAAACTTCATACAATATCCAGTAACTCATAAGCGAAGAATTTAAATTGAAAACAACTCAAAATTATCACGCAAAGTACGGAGATAAAGCCTAAGTTCTACATGTTGCATAATAAAGGGCAGAATCTAAGAACTTTTGTCTCAATTTAACAGACAAAACTCTTTGTCGTACAAATTCTACTGTTTGATAAGACCAGAGATATCAATTTGAAATAGTATAAGGATGTCTTTTTAGCCTTTTCTTTTAACCTAATAGAAAAAACAAATAACTTTTCACTAAAACCCAATTTTCATTATAAATTGAAAGAAGACCCTGAATGTTCAACTAGTTTTTGTCCAAACTTCACTTGCGCGATTTCTCGTCTGTTGAGTTGGATTCGGACGGATGTTAGATATAAATATAGTAAAACAAAATCTCTAAAATAATTTCAATTATCTAATGTAATCAAGATTGAAAGATATAATAGGATTAACAATCCTATTAGCAAATATTTGAACTTGTTGATAATGATACATTGATACTAGTGAAAAATCATACATTCCTTGAGAAATAGTTTTCAATTATATGTTAAAAATTTACACCAAAAGCTTTTAAAATTCTAAAAATCATATCAATTTTCATACTCTCTTTGGAGCTTCAAAAAGATTAACATAGAACCAATAACAAAAAAATAATACAATACCACAATATAATCATAAAATAAAATATCAAAGTGTTATCTTTAATATTGTCATTTTCTGTCAATCCTTGTTTGGTTGTTTGTAAAAATCTGAAATTATGTTATGATTATACAATTAGTAATATAAAATATGGAATAATATAATATAAAGTAATATAAAACAAAACATATAACAGAAATAATATATAATAAAACAATATAATATAATATAATATAATATAATATAATATAATATAATATAATATAATATAATATAATATAATATAATATAATATAATATAATATAACATAACAAAATATAATATAATATAATATAACATAATATAATATAATATAATATAATATAACATAAGTAATATAATATAATATAATATAATATAATATAATATAATATAATATAACATAACATAAGTAATATAATATAATATAATATAACATATACAACATAATATAATATAATATAATATAATATAAGTAATATAATATAATATAATACAATATAATATAATATAATATAACATAATATAACATAATATAATATAATATAACATAAGTAATATAAAATAAAATAAAATAATATAAAATAATATAATATAAAATAAGTAATATAAAATAAAATAATATAATATAATATGACATAATATAATATAATATGACATAATATGAAATAATATAATATAATATAATATAACATATACAACATAATATAATATGTCATAATATGAAATAATATAATATAATATAATATAATATAATATAACATATACAACATAATATAATATAATATAATATAATATAATATAATATAATATAATATAATATAATATAATATAATATAATATAATATAATATAATATAATATAATTTAATTTAATATAATAGTTTGTCGCACTTTGGCATTCCAACTTTTAGAGAGAATTACATTTGGGTGAAATTATATAGAAATGAAATTCCAAGAATTATATTATTTTTTTTCTAGTTATCTATCAAACAAAGAATTTGAAGGAATTATAATTTTAAGATCTTAGAATTTAATATAAGGAGTTGTTTAAATATTCAAAAAAAGTGAAGGGGATTATTGTAAAATTTCCTACTTAATACATGATATACATCCCTCTCCCCTGGCAGAGCCGAGCCAAGGGATTTAAAGGAATTTTGTACTGGAGAGGACAGTAAGGTCATGATTGCATGATGCATCTCATGACTTCTGTGTTGCATCATACACATGATGATGATGCATCATGATTGTATAAGTTTGCCATTTACATCCACAAAATGCATTTTCCCATGTTCTTATTCATCTTTCGAGTTGGCATGCCAATTGTAGAAAAGGGTAGTTTAATAATAGGGCTTCCAAAAACTCAATATATCAAGCTTAGTTTTTTTTTTTTTTTTTGTAATTATAACAATATTCATCTGACATCTGTTGGAGGAACTTAAAAAAAAAATCTGATAGAGCACGACAGTTTTGTAGTACGACTGTTCACGACGGATCCAACAATAATATATATAATTTATTTTTTAATAACAATATATACATAACAGTATATATAATTTATTTTCTAATAACAGTATATACATAAAAAAACGAAAATAATATATAAAATGGAAAAATTGTATATAAAATAGGAAAACAGTATATAAAAGTAAAAAAAATAAAAAATACAAAGAATAAACAACAGTATATAAAATGGCAAAACAATATATAAAATGAGAAAAACAGTATATAAAATGGAAAAACAGTATATCTAGAGTACCGCCGCCGTGCTACAATGCCATCGTGTTTGCATATTTCCCTAAAAAAAGACTTGATTTGTCAACTTGTTTCTCTCATCAACCAAGTTTGTAGATTCAAATACTTTCTTATGGTAGGAAAAAAAATATTATTTCAAATTCATTTTTATGATTAATATGTTCAAATTATTTAAACATGCATATAATTGTGGTATTTGAATTTTTCTTATCTAAGACGAGTTGGAACACCGAATCAGATTTGAATAAGAAAAAAATGAATATTTTGTTATTTTGGGTGTTTGGAATATTATTGGGGTTATGTATAGAAAGTTCCCTAATTCATACTCTCATGATTCATGTTCTTTCTCAAGTGCCTTGCTTGCATGGCTCCTTGGCACATGCAATCAACATGACATGCAACTGGCTAGTAAGGTGCCTTGCAAAATCAACTTTTTATCATTAAAAAATCACAATAATCTATTTTTTTAACTTCAGTTTTGAAAAAATTAGTTGTTCATTATGAATAAAGGGAAATCCAAAATCACAACGGGGTGGAGCACGATCCGTCGCGACCATAAATATTTTTTTTCGTATTTCTATATATTTTTTTATATATTGTTTTTATTTTTCACGTATATACTGTTTTTATTTTTTACTTATATATTATTTTCTATACATTGTTTGTTTTAAATTTATATATTTTTTATCGTTTCTATATACTATCGTAATATCATGACGAAAATCCCGTCGTTATATATCAGATCTCATAAATAAAATCTGCTTGTTTCGTTTCAAGAATTTTGTTTTCCCATAAATATATCAAGTTGAGAAAGTTTGTTAAATATGTGTTATATTATATTTTCCGAAAATTGAATTCATAACTTCTTTCTATACATGTAAATACTTTGTTTTCTTCAAATTTATTCATGCATTTATGAAAGCTTCTTCTTAATTAAATCCACTCACGACTTTTGAAAGTGGTACAATTTGCAAGACTATATTTGTTATAATTCCACTCCAATTTTCAAATTGATTTGACCTTGATATGCAATTGGTCTGAATAATCATTGCCTTTGTTTTTTTTTATTTTCATGGCTTTCCTGATAATTTGGTAAGTAACATTCAAAATCATAAAATAATAAAGTACTGGGATATAAATATGATGTACAAATGATCAGGTGTCAATTCTGATATAATTTTAAATTTATTTGAAAAGGATCATATCTACACATAAATTATAGAATGGGTCCCTAATTTATTTGATGCACATGTTAGTATATAACTTGAATAAAAAAAAAATCTGCAAAAGAACTCCTGTATTATGAAAAAATTGTAAAGTGGCCCTTACATTATTTTTTTCGAATGAGCTAAAAATGTCTTTCTTTTTTAAATAAATTCAAAAATCCTTTTGGTTAGTTCCCTTGAATTATTTTTAATAAATAAAAAAAGTCTTTGTCATTAGTTCCCTTCCAACGAGGTTATATAATTCATCCAAGTCATGTATTATATATACACAAAATCCTCATTTGAGATAAAATAATGAGTTAACAATCTTATTTTAATAATAAGAAAAGATAAAAACTATGTGAATTTAAACTTCAGATCCCAAACTTTCTAGATATTATCCCACTATTTCCCATCTAACAAGTGGTGAATGAATCATTTTATGTCAACAAAATAATAACCAACAAAAATGTTTACATTTTTTAAATCATAAAATATATTTTGCTGATAACTCTCAACAAAGTTTTTTTTTTTCGAGTAACATGCCCATAGGCTCTCAACAAAGTTTTAAAACAGCAAAATATATTATAATGGCCAATAAAAATATTTACATTTTTTAATCATGAAATATATTTAGCTGATAAATCTCAACATTGTTTTAAAACAGCAAAACATATTATAATGATCAACAAAAATATTCACTTTATATTTTGCTGATAAATCTCAACATAGTTTTAAAACAGCAAAACATATTATAATGATCAACAAAAATATTTACACTTTTTAATCATAAAATATATTTTGCTGATAACTCTCAACATAGTTTTAAAACAGCAAAATATATTATAATGATCAATAAAAATATTACATTTTTTAAATCATAAAATATATTTGCTGATAACTCCCAACATAGTTTTGAAACAGCAAAATATATTATAATGATCAATACAAATATTTACATTTTTTAAATCATAAAACACAATTTGACCAATCTCAACATAGTTTTACAACCATCTTTTAAAAATTGGCGTAAATTTTTAAAAAATATATCAGAAAAAAATGAACTTTTTCCTAAAATATATATAAACAAAAGAATAAAAGAAGAAATGAGAAACAGAACTTCAATTTATTTCCTGTTCTATCTCTTTTTTTGCACAGGAATTTTGTTTCCCATTGCATTGACAGCCGAAAAAGTAAAACAAATAAAGAAAAAAAAAGATACAACAGCGAAGCCCAACCAAACTCCAAAAAGTAAAAAAAATTAAAATGATCTTGTTAGAGAGATCTCATTCCTTCTCTGTCTCCTTCATTAATAAAAACAGAGCACTCTGTTCTGAGACCATCACCACATGTTCTTTTTACCACTTTCTTTGCATTTCTGTATTTAAAGATACAAAAAAATGAATTAGAATTGTTTATAAAAGAGTCAAAATGTTGAAGTCATAAGAACATAGAAAATGGAAGATATTTAGAGAGAGAAACTTACTGGTCTTTGTGGTAATGGTTCAATAAGGGAAGGTGATTGGAAATAACTAAAGTGATTCTGATATACTGGTTTCTCCTGAAAAAAACAATAATGTTTCATTGTTAATATGATATAATATTATAATATGAGAAGAAATGATTAAAAGGGTTCTAAGGAAAATAAATATATCAAAAGAAATGCATGTACATTGAAATGGTTTGTAGAGAAAGCGCAAGAGAAATCCATCACTGTTTCCATGGCTGGATTCGTCGCTCCATTATAACTCTGTTTCAAAAAGAACAAAAAATAGTTAGAAACAACCTTAAATGTATAACAAAACGAAGCCAAATGAGAAAAAAAAATGAAGTCAATCAAAACCTGAGTATAATCAAATAAAGGGGAGCTAGCAGTATCATCAAGATAAGAAGAAGAGGAGAGCTTCTTCTCATACTTCTCTGTTCCAACCCTTTTATTCCTCTTCTTATTCTTCATTTCCTTCTTCCCGTAATTCACATTACCATGCATTGTCATTTGTTGCTCGTAGTATTCTTCTTCATGGAGAAAAGGCGAAGGGCCGGAAGAAGCGTCAGAAACCATTGACAGGTCCTCTTCTTCTTCTTCTTGTTCCATTGTTCGGTTTGATTTCTTGCATTTGTTAGAATAGGATGATTGGTCAAAATACATGGTCCAGCCTGATTGGCACCCACTACTACACTCCGAACTCACTTCCTCCATTCCTAGCATCATTTTTCACTTTGTTTTCAAGTTTTGAAGTTTTGGGTAGTCTGATTTGTTTGTGTGTGTGTGTGAGAGAGAGAGAGAGAGAGAGGAATGAAGAGGAGAGGAAGAGAGGGGTTTAAAGAGGGGAGAAGGAGGAGAAAGAAAGGGAGAGAATCGGAGACAAATCACAGAGACGGGTCTTGTCGTCTAGTAACCCCTGCCAATGAGTCTTTTCTCTCTGGACATGGTTTAGACTTTATAATCTAAATGCTTTTATATTAGATGTGATTACTGCAAGTTAAATTGTAAAATATAGTTAATTATTGAAATTAGTTTAATGATATTTTTGATATGTTTGATATATTTGTATTTAGAATTTAATTGTGAACCAAGGAGTAAGTTTGATAATTTTATAAGTTAATTAATAATATAAAAAAGTTATAAAATATAAACTATTTTTATTAGGAAAAATATAAAATTTTGAAGAGAACTATATAGTTTACAAAAAAAATATTTATAATTTGTTGGAATCATATTTGGGTAGCTATTTTTATTTAGTGTGAATTAAGACGATTAAAAATATAGAAAACTAATATTATAAATATCTTTACTATCATGTCTCATATTTGATCTGATATATTTACACAGAAACATACTATATTGTTTATTAAGCAATAACAATTAAAAACACTAAATAGAAGTCGATAATTCATACATATCATTCTAATTAACATCAAGAAATATTTATATTAATCATTATTTTAATTTTTATTCTATAATACAACACCACTAGGTTAGCCATTGATAATGGTATCAACCCCATCTTTCCATAGGTGAGGGATTCGAATTCCGTATCTAACATGATTGATTTAAAAATTTAGGGACGGCATATGAGCCCATCCTAAAGAGAACGAAGCAGGTGATCTCCTGCAATTCTCCCTCAATTTTTATTATATAATAAATAATTACTCTAATTTTTTTTTCTCTTAAACTAAAGTGTTAACTCCATACTAAAAATTAGAAATTTTCTCAACATATAGAACAACAAATGTTGTGAAGAAATGTATGAGTTGTAATATAAATATAATCAGCACATATATCTCAACAACTTTACTAAAAACACTACTAAAAACACATCTCTTCTATATTTTAATCCAAGAATTTAACAACTACACATAACTCAACATAAAAAAAAAAAAACTAAATTTTCTTAATATATTAATCAATATATGATATTAGAAAATATATAAGCTATAATATAAATATAACAAACAAATAGAACTCAACAACATAACTAAAATATCTCCTCTATTTAGGTGCAAGAACTGAATGCAAAACCAAGTTGAAGTTCCAAAACTAGAGCTCCCAATCAGCTGGCCTTCGTTTCCTCGGGTGCAGGCCACATTAAGTCTGCCAGTTGTCCACTCGCCTCTTTGTTGGTGACTCACAAATACAATTGAAATGAACAAAACAAGTCTCTCATAAAAGAGAAATAAAAGAAACAGATATTCACATTCATAATTTCATTTCATATCAAGTTATTATCACAACAATTGAGAGAGAGAGAAACGGTTGTTTCACATGTAATACAGCGAGGCTTTGTACCTCCGTTTTCATTATTTCCCCCTGTTCTTTCGAATCCCGTGATGCCACGCAATTTAGCAGCTCCCTCTTATCGGATTCGGGCTTATTTGTTCATCTGATCCGACCCGGAATATATAATTTGCATCCAATTTAATAGCGTCTTCTTATCGGGTCGTTTTTTTAAATAGGATCCGACCCGGAAGGTATAAATTTGTTGACTAATTTAGCAGTGGATTCTTATCGGGTCGGGTTTGTTTGTTAGTGAGGAACCGACCCGGAATGTGTAATTTGTTTGACCAATGGGTACGGCCGTACAGGTAGCCAGGTCAGCTATTAAAACAATGAAAACTATAATGCTAGTCAGAGTTTTTATTTATTTATTTTTGTTTGTTTGTATGTAAGAGAAGTTATGTTTTTGTCTGGATTTTATTTACTAAAAGCATGACCGAATTTACTCGGGGTGGTGTGTGCGCCCGCGCGTGTGGTGGGCGGGAGGAGGGGGTAAAAAAAAAATTTCTCCAATTGATTAAAATTGTACAAAAATTTTGGAGGATCAAATATATAAAAATACATATATTTTAAATTTTTTTTCACCAAAATACTACTGATATATATTACTCCATCAAAATCTTGAGGGGCAATAATCCCTTCCAGTCCCTATTAAACTCCATTCCTGATTAAAAATATTAACTTATTGATTGATCTCACATTCGAGTTGATTTTTCTTTAAAATAATGTTATGAATTATGATGAATAAGATTTGCAAAAATAATAAATTTTTCAGTGAAAGACTGCTAGCGCAGTTGGCCACACACAAAAAAACTCGAATAAGAAAAAGATCTCAAGTTTGAGATGGCTTGCCGGGGTTTTTTCTGAAAAAATAAATACGTGGGGACGTATGAGCCACCGTATTAAATAATTCAAAAAAAATATATATTTTTTCAAAAAATATTCTTTTTATGTTTAGATTTGTAAAAGCAGTATTTTCTGAATGCTAGAGATTCAACTTTTTTCTTTCACTTTCTTTTTCAAACATTAGGTGTTCAAAATATTTGTTTTGCCTTTTGTTTCGAATACCGGCCATGGAGCTTAACTTTATTGGAGAAGATTATGTTGCTACGTTCTTTGCATAGGGTGCAACATCTAGCTAGAAATTCGAAATTATGTTTTTCTATTTTCTCTTGGTAAGTTTACGTGAGGGAAAATGACTACAAAAAAAAATCTACAATATTCATCTCTTAAATTGGCTACATTCTTTTTTTTAACTATAAAAAATTGGCTACATTTAGTTATAATATTTGCACTATAGATCATGTTAGAATGTCATTATGTTTTTTCTTTTGTTATATTGTATAACATATTCAAATTTGTCAAGGTGTCTTCAAATAAAATCAAAGACCCATTATTTTTTTTTTGTATAAAATTATATTAGTCTCATCGATAGTTTATTTTATTTAATGAATAACAAATGACTCATACCTTAGTTGATAAAGCTCATTAGATCAAGAAATCATGAGTTCAAATTCCGACAAAGACAATCTTATCTAATATATATTTACAAAGTCACTCAATTCATCAAATATAGTTTGAATCTAAAAAAAATCTGTTTAATGAATAAATCATATCGCAAAAACTTTGTCTTTCTAGAGCTAATAGCAAACACATTTTTTGCTACAAATAGTGATACTTAAACTGGTCTTAGTTGACTCAATCTACTGTAAATGTAACCATCGCATGTTACACATGACTGTGAGCATGTAAATTATTAATATATTAGGTTCCTAATCTATTCGAGAGAAATTAATAATTAGGACATAGGATTAAGCACCTTGGTCAATTGAGAGTCACATCATGAGAGCCATAATTATTGATTGATAAACAAAAGCATGTTCTTATGTTTCCTCAAATGGATAAACGTGAGTTGTGCGATTAACACTTTTTTTTTGTCCGCTACTAAAATTTTTTGATATGTATTTGTCAACATAATGATATAAATGATATTTAACATTTTCTTTTACATATTGATTCTATATTTTATTTGTTACAACCACTACTAGAATAATCAAGTGGAATGTTACTAACCTCATCTTTTGATGTGTGAGAGGCCGAATCTAAATTAAAAATTTAGGTGAATGTATATAAACTAATTTTAAAAAGAACAAATCAAGCGACCGTTTATAGTTCTACCTCATTTTTTATTAGTTACTATTATATGTTATTCTATCAACTATATTTTTTTTAAATGTATTATATTAATTATACATGATAAAAATATAAGTAATACTTTTTTTGCACGTATTAAATATATTATTTTTGTTATATATTAAAAAAAGGTTGGTGTTTATCATCCTATATTATTTCTTGTTGCATTCCATCAAATGTTGTTTCCTTCTTTTCCAGTGTGTTTGACTTCTAATATCCACAATGTTTCATTTATCCTAGGTTCCTATTATTATAAATGGTTTGGTTAGTAATTAATTAATAATTATAAACAACCAATTTGGCATATTATCTTTTTATAAATTTGGAGAGGGTTTAAAATCTCCTTCCAAATGATAAAAATTTGGCAGATTGTGAGAGTACAAATGTGTTACAAAAAAATGATTGTGGATTCCATTGTCAATGTATAGTTTTTAGAAGATTTAGGATAACTTTTGTAGAACTAGAGATGAGAAACTTTATGCAATGAATGAGAAAGAACTACATGTGATTACTTTCTTCTCTTTATGATGAGTTTATATACTTTTATCTAAATTTTTAAATCAATCTTACTAGACGGGAGATTTGAACCTCTTATCTATGGAAGGTGGGGCTAATACCATACCACTAAACTATCCTAGTAGTGATAACTCTAAATCAACAATTCAAATCATTTGTTTTGGTTTAGAGTTATGGTAACTCCCCCCCCCCCCCCCTAAAAGAAAAAATTTAATAATTTATCAAATTTATCTTTTGAAAATTAAAATATATCAAGTTTATCATCTTTGAAATTAAATAATATGAAATCAGTTGCAAACAATTAATTAACTGTTAAATTAGACATAATATAATTTTCTAAAATAAAATAAAATCACTATTTTTAACTAAATTATCCTTAATCGAAATCACAGCCAGTGACTCTCTCGTTGCCTCCCTAAGAAACCTACTGAAAAAAATCCTCTAGAGGAGAAAAAAAATTCAATTGTTCTTTTTATGTGAATTGTTCTTTTTATGTGAAGGGTGTTGTTCTCAATTTGATGATAGTCAAAATAATTCCACATTACTAATTTAGTTTTGTGAGATTGGTGTAAAAGTTTTAGAACATTCAACTTCAAGCTGAAATGACAAAAGATGCGATAAATGATAAAGGAGACTTGTTCGAGCTGGCTTCATTCTTCCTATCTTGAAAGTTCTAGAAGATAGCAGATTTTCTTTTTTTAGACGCTTTTCTGCATTATTCTCTGGCGGAAAAATGATCACTTCTGTTCTGAACGGAAGTGGAAGAACAAATTTTTTAGCTGTTTGAAAGAATCTGCTTTTATTATGTTTCCTTCTCCGCCTTCCGTTCAGAACGGAAGATAGCAGATTTCCTTTTCTGAGAGGCTGAACCTTCCTCTTTAAAAAGGTGTTGTCTCAATTCCGTTTTTCTATCAATTTTCTCAATATTAAAAGGCAAAAGCTCTCTCTAGTGTTCTATAAAATTGCTCTAAAATAATCGTGAGATTAGCGAGTTCTTGAGTGATTGATTTGGTATTTGTTTGTTGAAGTTAAAGAAATCAAGTTTGTAAGTTATTGCTCCATCGATTCGTCAAGTTTGTTGTAAGACGACCGGTGGTTCGAGGTCTTGTAACGATCAAGTTGTTAGTGAAATCGGAGCCGCAAGGCAAGTCCCGGAGAGTAGGCAAATCATGAACGCGGTAAGTGCCGCTAGCGAGTCAACGGGTGGTTAAGGCTACTGCAACCACCTCGCCGAACTTCGTCAACAGATCTGGTGTTCGGTATCAATTTTCTTTTTCCATTTACTTTACTTTATTGTTTAATTAATTTATTTTGTTAATTAGAATTTGTACAACCATCATCCGAAAGTCTTAAATTATTAAAAAAGTAAAAACCCTAAAAATTAGTATAATCTTCACACTTCCGCACATAGTAGACCCTCATATAGGTCTCCAGTAAACAACAAAGGGTACAATATAATTTTACATTTTTTAACGTGAAGTTTAAAAGAAAAGTTAATTTCAAGTTAATTTTGAAAGGAAACGTACAATCAAAGATGGACAACGGAATTAAAAATTACCTTTTTCCTAACCGAGGATCCATGTATATCGATCAAATCAGAAAAGAAATCAAATTTCATACCTCGGATTTGGCAAATCCGGTCAGTAGTGTTTCGCGATCTCCTTGTGCGAAGTGATGTGACTCGTCTCGGATTCTGACCATGAAAGACGCTATAACTCAGGCACCGCCCTCTACACGTATCCAAACGCGAACTCTCTCTCTCTCTCGTTTGTGGAGAAATCAGGATATACTAGATCTGGTTTCTCTTCTCTCTGTTCTCAAAAGACGGCTAGGGTTTGTGTGTTTTTTCTGACCTAATCAGATGACCCCTTCATCTATTTATATGGCAATCATATAATAGCACGTGGGGCCCGCATGTTAGTACATGTGTGTATATCACCTCTTACTTATAACTCTTCACCTTTCTTTTGATTTTTTGTGTTCAACTGAGTTAGTTCTGTTTGTGTGCGACCATGTAGGTTCATTTAATGTTGGTAATTAATCTCAAGTTTATGCAAGAGGTATGTTGGATTCAACTCGTTAGACTATAACTTTTTCGTATTAATGTTATAAATGGATCATTGCTTTCTGTTTCGAGATCAAGAATATAAAGACCATTTTCTGTGATAAATTCATTTTTATTAATAATAAATTCAAAACCATCTTTCGTCAAACTCAAAATAGAAATCAAATTCTTGTTTATTGCAGGTATAAAATAACAATTATTAAGTTTTAAAATAAGTCCATAAGGTAAAGATAAATTATAAGTTCCTACGGCTAATGCAACAACTCTTGCTCCATTTCCCACCCGTAGGTCCACTTCGCCTTTCGCTAATTTCATACTCCTTTGTAGTCCTTGTACAATATTACAAATGTGAGTTGCACATCCGGTATCTAATACACAAGATGTAGAAGTAGATAAATTAATTTTAATAACAAAAATACCCGAAGAGGTAGTCACACTATCCTTCTTCCTAAGCTCTTCCAAGTAAAAATTGCAGTTTCTCTTCCAATGGCCTTGCTTGTTGCAGTGGAAACAAAATCTGTTTTTCGGCTTCTTGATCTTTGGTTCAGGCAACATCTTGCCATTACTCTTGTCCTTTCCATTACCTTTGCCATTACCCTTGCCCTTAAATTTCTTTTTCATGATCTTCCCTTTTTGAACCACGAGTACATCATTGTCAATATTCGGTGTCATACTCGACTCGCATTGCTTAAGCATGCCGAGCAGCTCAGTAATAGACTTGTCCATGCAGTACATATTATAATTCATAATAAATTGTTTAAAATTCAGTGTTAAAGATACGAGAATTATATCGGTAGCCATCTCTTTATTTACCGGTGTACCAAGCTTCTCAAGATAATCAATATAACATTTCATCTTGAGAACATGGACAACCACTGATGTACCTAGAGCCATCTTACAATTAGTAAAGGTATTATGCATATTGAACTTTTCAGTACGCGCTTGCACTTCGAACATTTTCTTCAGCTGTGTGACCACGACATTAGCCTCCATTTCTTCAAACTGTTTTTAAAGTTCGGAGTCCATTGTGGCCAGCATAAGGCAGATAACATCTTTAGAGTCATTGATATGCTTACTATAAGCAGCTTTTGCCTCTAGTGGGGCATCTTTACCCTCAGGTTCTTTTCCAGGAAGAGCATTTTTAAGAACATACTGCTTTTTCTCCTGTTTGATAATAATTCTCAGGTTGCCGTACCAATCAAGAAAGTTTTTACAATTCAGTTTTTCTTTTTCAAGGACTGATCGCAGAGTTAAACTTGATGTGTTTGTTGTCATTTTTCTACACAGATTCAAAAATTTAAGTGTTGTTAAGACTGGTTGATTTTTAATGTTTTAGATGTATTCATATAATGTAACTCCCACTATTTGATTCAAATCAATAACCCTCAAAGTATTGATTTGGAAATATCAACTCTTTAAAATTTTGTAGTGGAACAAGACCCATATTTCATCAAATCCTAAGGAAGTTTTGGCTCTCAACCTAAGACTTAATTATTTAGGTATGATCAAATCCAAATGCATCACATGGAACTCTTGACTAAGCTTTCATGGGATGAGCATCTAGTCTAACTTGATAGCCCGGCGTAAACCATCCCAACTTATGCCCCGAGCCAAATTCTGACTTGATAGCTCGGTTAAGTCGAACCATACCTAATCATCGGCAAAATAGTCAACAACACACCCTGCTTTAGTAGAACCTATGTTGTTTCATATTTTGCTGGATTCTCTCCTCTTGAGATAGTTCCCACACACCCAGCTTTGGCATGAACCTATGTGAGGTCCATACAAATATCGAGAGATTTAGATATGGAGGGCATTTCATGACTTAATATTTATTTGAAGGATTTTTTACTTTAATTCTTTTAATGAATATTAATAATGACATGCATGGTCTTGATCATTATAAGCTAACATAATTATCATAATCCTAAGTGCTGGATGAGAAGTCGAGGCGATAAACTCCTTCACCATGTCATTGGTCGAGCCGATGAACTCCTTCACCATGTGATTGGTCGAGATGATGAAATCCTTCACCATGTGATTGGATGTCGACTCTTGTCATAATTCTCATCAATAATAATTACATACAAATGACGGTACCATGACCATATTAAATTACAACAAATACAACACATCACATATTACAACCAAATTATACAAATCACATATTACAACAAAATCATACACATCACAAAATTACAACCATATTACAACACATCACAGATTACAACCAAATCACAGACATTCATTCAACAACATCACAGAATCTAAAGGCCATGGAAGTCATATGAATGAAGTTACTTTATCTTATTTAATTTAAACCATTAATGAAATATTTAATTTAAACTCTAATCCCAATTTGCCGTCTATGTAGGAAACTCCTTTCCCACATCAGATCTAACCCTAATTTACAAGTCTATAATGGTCCTAAATTGTTTATAAATCTTATACTGAAATCAATTTGATCGATCAATACACGTGGCTCTGATACCACTGAAAAGAAACGCACAATCAAACATGAACAACGAAATTAAAAATTACCTTTTTCCTAACCAAATATCCATGTATATCGATCAAATTAGAAAATAAATCAAATTTTATACCTCAGATTTGGCAAATTCGGTCAGTAGGGTTTAGCGATCTCCTTGTGGGAAGCGATGAGACTCGTCTCGAATTCTGACCACGAAAGGTGCTACAACTCAGGCACCTCCCTATACGCGTATCCACATGCGAACTCTCTCTCTCTCAACTCTCTCTCTCGTAGGTGGAGAAACCGGAATATACTAGATCCAGTTTCTCTTCTCTCTTTTCTCAAAAGGCGGCTAGGATTTTGTGTGTTGTTCTGACCTAATGAAATCATTCATCTATTTATATAGCAGTCATATAATAGAACGTGAGGCCCACATGTTAGTACATGTGTGTATAGCATCTCATGCTTATATCTTTTCACCTTCTTTTTGATTTTCTGTGTCTAACTTAGTTAGTTTTGTTTGTGTGCAACCATGTAGGCTCATTTAATATGGGTAATAAACATCAAGTTTATAAATTATAAGTAGCTTCTAGTACGACATTATGATTACCCAAACAAAATGAATGATTCGTGATCATAACCTAAAACATCAATTATGTATTTAGTCCCTTTGTTAAACGATTTTCATATTGATCATAAGGCATAGTTTTTATGTTATCCTAAATATGATCAATTCTGTTTCCTGACCTATAATTAGACTGAATAAATTAAAAGACATTAAAACACATGTTAATTCTTTTGAACACGGCCGTGTGCTTTCCTTCGGTCTCAATTCATCAGGAAGGCCCAGAGATATTTCTCTCGTATCTGAGAGTAACAAATTATATCTTGATCATTCACATTCATTCACATTCATTCAGATCGTTGACCATGTATATTCTCATAGTGTGACGATCCAATATATGTTCTCCAACATATATTTATGTTAATGAATTGATATTTGATATCCATGATCAGTAAAACATAATCATCATCCAACTAACATACTAGTATCTATATATATGACTTGATATTTTCAAGTATGTTTGTCTTACAAATATCTCATATATGACTAGGGATATTTTAGAATTGTATTCACTTTGCTTTACGATTTTACTATCAGAATTACATATTCTGATGACGTAGAACGGACGTACATATTCATTGTCAATTAATAGTATAACAATCTTTATACACAATTATTATATGAAAAAATTTATGAGATAAAACATCTAATATAAAATATAATGTCTGATACATAATCTGTTTCTCACACGGCAAAACAGTTTGGCCTAGTCCATTATTACATTTAAATTTGATATAAGTTGAGTTTTGGAAGGATAAATTTGATACCAAGGATTTTACAGGAACAAATTTGATATTTTAAACTTTTTGAGGGTTACACTTGAAATTTCCCCTTGAAAAAAAAAGAAGATTTACAAAAAAGCCAATTCCATTATGCTTAAATTGGAACAAAGCCCCTCAATATTTTAGTCTTTAGAAAATTGCAAAAACTACTGTATAAATTAAAATCTTACATTGCCAATTTAGTTATCTTCATAAATTTTAATGAAGCATTACAATTTATGTGGGGGGGGGGGGGGGGGGGGGGGGTTGGTTCCGGACTAGATCTAATAGGATTCGGGCAAGCTAAATCAGTTTTCGAGCTAGGTCAGGTTCAGACATATTGGCTGGTTGATTTTTAGGTTAAGTTCACGCTGGCTTGATAGCTTTTGCAAGTTGTGTCGGATTTTTGTGAGCATCAAGTATAAGGAATAAGGTGAGGCAGTGTTTTAAATAGCGCCGTTATTGCGGAAAATAGCCATACAACACAATTCGCAACGATAAAATAAAATCTATAGCGTTTTGGCCGCTACATTCGCTGTAGCGCCGCTGTTGCGGTGAAATAGCGGTAAAAAAACGGCGTTATAGCGCTATTTGTATATATATTTTTTAATTTAGACCCAAATTTTATTATACCCGAATCCAAACCTAATAAGTAAATAAACCCAAACTAAAACCCAATAAGAAATAAAACACACCTTCTTTCTTTTTCCCGAAGAAAAAAGATATAAGATTTATTTTGTAATTTTGTATAGTTAGAAAGTTGAAATCAATCAAACATTATCTATTTGGTTTGGTTTAATAAAAAAAGAATTATTTAGAGAAAATTGGGGACACACCTAAGCTATTCGATGAAATGTCTCTAAATAAGATTTTTTTTTTCTATTCTCCATCCTATTAATTGTGAGTCATTTTTTTATATGTTTATTTTGGAATTCTAGGTGGTATGTTTAATTATGGATGATGAACTTTGTGTGATGTGTGTTTGATTATGAATTATTTTAGTATTTTTATTTTGGTGATTTGATTTTTATTTTTTATATTAAAATTGTTGTTATAACCATACAGAAGTAAATTTTCCGTTATAAGATCGTAGCGCCGCAATCCCGTCCACTATCGCAATTCGCTACAAAAAAACCTTAAGCGCTACAAACCGCTATATCACAACTTAAAACATTGGGTGAGAGTATTTTATTTAAAAAAGAAAATCACCAATGGCTTATGGCTTCGTAACTTTGTTGTATATAGCCCAATGAAAAAACACTTGGATTGTTGTACATATTATGAAAAGATATGAATGACACAGCTTCGTAACTTTGTAAAGCGTCCAGATTTGACTTTTATTTTGCTAATCTTTTGACATTATTGTAGCCCTTTAGGACATTGCATGTCAACTTTTACTGTCCTTTCGTTGCCTTTAGGCCTTGGTCTTTATCACTTTTATCTTAACTTTCCATACGATTTTTACTTGTTTTAATGTCCAATAATCATGCTTCTCCAAAAAAAAAAAAAAATGGAAACCCCAACATACATAATATCTTCAAATGCAAATATCTACAATGATATATCTTAGAGAAATTTACAAATAGCCCCCTAACCCCCTATCTTTTCTGAATATTACAAATAATCTCCTATCTTTTCAAACTTTACAAAAATTCTCCTGTCAGAAATATTTTCTTTACAAATATCCCCCTCCATCCACTTTTCCATCCATTTAATAGTTAATTTTTTAAAAATGACAAAAATACCCGCACCTAAAAGAAATTAAATAAACATAAAATAAATAAAAATATAATAAAATAATTATTTAAAAAATAAAATTAATTAAAATAAATAAAATTTAAAGAATAAAAATAAAAAAGTTAAAATAATAAATTATTCAAAAAAGTATTCAAAAAAATTAATTAAAAATAATAAAATAAACAAAATAAAATAATTAAAAAGAAAAAATAATAAAATACGAATACGAATAATTAAATAGAAAATAAAACAAATTAAATAATATTAAATAATAATTATTATTATTGACATACGAAACTCTCATTATCAGTGGTGAAACTTTATAGAGACTGGGGGTGCATACGGCATGCCCCCCACCCTAAGATTTTGACAGAAAAGTATATATCAATAGTGATTCGGTAATTATTTTTCAAAATACATGTATTTCTATGTATTCCACCCCCCCCCCCCCCTCCGCCGCGCAGTCCAATTTTATTTTCTACAATGTTAATTAGTACAAAGATAATTTTTTTGCCCCCCAATAAATAGAGGTAAGATCCGTACTGCTCATTATTGACACTAAAAACCCTCTTTTATATTAAATAAATTATTTTGTATCCATAATTTTTATTTTTATTTATTTTAATTATTATTATTTTTAAAATTATTTTTTGTTTTTATTTTTTATTTTTTTAATTAATTAATTTAATTTAATTATTTTTACTTTTTAACTCTTTTATCTTTTTAATTATTTTTGTTGTTCTCAGTTTGATGATATTTAAACCTATTCTGAGCTACTAATATATTCTTGAGATTGATTTTCAAAGCTAAAAGAATTCACGTCAAGAAATCGGACATTACGTCTTAGCTCTCGAAAAGACAAGAAAGCGACTCACCTCTCAAGATAATCAAGTGTTGGAGCTCATCTTAAAATCTTTAATTTAATTAGGTTAAATTCTTTTTAAGTGATATTATTTAAATACTAAATTGAGAGAAATAATATTGCTAAACATACAAAACAGACTCATTCCGTTCTGAACGGAATATTCCGTTCAGAACGGAATCCCACTGTAACTTTCGTTGGCAAATCGAATTCATTTCGTCCCGAACGAAATCATTCCGTTCGAAACGGAATATGAGATTTTTTAGCCGTTTGTACTTGAAATCATTCCATTCTGAACGAAATAGGCGTGAATCTGTCATCCTTTATAAAGAAACCAATAGATTCACTTTGAGATCCATATCTCTCTCACTTTGATAAGTTAAAAAGTGACATTCTATCTCTCTCTTTGTGTTTGATTAATTTACTCAAAATCGTGTGAGCCAAGAGAGAAATTTGTTGTGAGCAAGTTTGCAAATCTTGTGTGTTGTTATTGATTGAAAGAAATCGTTGTAAGTTTTTGATTCTCCGATTTGCTACGGGTTGTAAAGCGAATAGTGATTCGAGTCTTGTAATCAAACGCTATTTGGATTAGTGAAATCGGAGCCGCAAGGCAAGTCCCGGAGATTAGACCACTCGTGAACTCGGTAAGGCCCGATAGCAAGTAAAAGAGAAGTTAAGGCTTACGCAACTTCTCGGTTGAACTTCGTCAACAAGTTCGGGTGTTTGGTATTGATAATCTTTATCTTTTACTCTATTTACTTTTAATTATTTTTATTACTTTGAATTATCACATCCATCATATTAAAAGTAAATCAAGTAAAAATTATAAAAGAATTCTTAAATTACACTTCCGCACGTATTAAGCCTATTTACCCCCTATAAGCGTTAATTAGTCAACCATTTTTATTTTTTTATGTTTATTTAAATTTTTTATTTATTTAAGTTTATTTATGAATTTAATTTATTCAATATAGATGAGGATATTTTGGTCATTTTTAAAAAATTAACCATTAAATGGATGGGAAAGTGGATGGAGGGGGGTTTTGTAAAAAAAACATTTATGACAGGGTTTTTTTATAAATTTTGAAAAGATAAGAAATTTTTTATAATATTCAGAAAAGATAGGAGATTACTTATAAATTTCCCTATATCTTAATAAAGACCGATGCTGCGAACACTGCTCTTCTTTTCAAAAAAGAAACAATTAAGAAGTTAATATTCATGATTAATGATTTAGTATATTACACAATCATATAACATTCAAATGTACAAACTAATTTACAAAGCCTAAAAATATAAGAGCATGTATTAGACCCCACATAACCCGTGAATCGTACGATTGGTCATTCTATTAAAACGAATAATGATTATAAACCCACATTAATATATACAGATCACACACACACATTACATTCATATCATGCTTGTAAATATCAGCACATGGTGTCTCCAAATGCAACCTTTTTTGCACATAACTGGCTTTAAAAGAGATCAAGAGAGAAACCAAGTAGTCCAATACAAATGCAAATTCAAATGCAGTGCGTTGGTACGTGTCCCTACAAAAACAAAGGAGGGCCAGGTTCGTACCTAGCCAAGACAAAAGAGTACCGGTACCGCACCCTTATAGCGACATTTGATTCAGACATGTGCTCGTGCACATGCTTCCAACTCCAATCCAATCTCACTAAGTCACACTTCACCAATCACACCTTCCATTAGTTCCAATTTTGCAAATGGGCCCTCCAATCTTACTTACCCTTTTTGAATTGGAGTTGGAGGGGCAGTTCATATGTGTACGTTTACGAAATCTCAAAAATATTAAAAAAATATTATGTGTAGCTTTATAAAATGAGATTTTTCTTAGGCTCAAGCCTGCTATTAGTATGTTTAGAGATTTGTCAAATATATATCAACTATATAAATGTATTTGTTGAGATTCGAACTTGGTTCTATTTCTTCATCTATAGTTCAAGTGGTGTTTATTACTTTGAGGTAGCAAATTTCGACAAAAATGGAAAAATTGGTATACAAAGTTTCAGAAGAAATATTATGCATACCATGCAAATCAAAAGAAACATCATCCATATCGTAAGCTTTTCGTATTTGTTCCAAAACTGTTCCCAAACTACCATGAGTTAACTATCTTTTATTCCTAAAAGATTAAGTAAGAAAGCAGGTAATTTTTGGTCTTATTTTTGAAAAATTGGAAGATGAAGAATATTGAAAGCTTCTTATGTTTTACAAGGTTATTCATGATATTTCACATTTTTTGGAAATATGTGATATTTTGAGGTTTTACATGGGTACAGGTGAAATTTCACTATTGGAATTCATGGGTATGATACTATGTTTTGTTTCCTAGTAAATTGCAAAAATAAAGTGTTTTGTTTCATTAGTCAAGGTGTGGACAAAAGAAAAAGGAAAGGGCCATACATCATCAGATCTTTTTTACTAATGTTAGAGGGAAGATAATATGGACATGAAAAAATTTACTAGGAACATAAAATTTTAAATGCTGTTTGCTCCATATGTTTTACTCCATTGAAAATGCTTGATATATTCTTATCAGTAATTATATATATATAAATGTCATTTAACTAAATAATTTCTAGTTCCTAGCATCATAACATGCCCACATCATCATCTATCCTTGAAAAGGCAAGAGATGATCAATGGTTTCTTAATCATGCATTTTGGAAGTAAATTACCAGATTTTGATTTTGAAGCTGATTAAGCTCCCAAAAACTTAATGAGCAATAAAACAAGAAACTTTTGTGAGATTAATTGAGAAAAACAGGACCACCTCATCTAAATTCTATCTTCCAGCTAGCTTGATTTCTCCCTTAAGGGTGTAGAATTATACATGTATCACATTAATTTTTTTTTTTTTTTTTGGAAATACATACATCACACTAGTATACATACTCAAGTTATTCAATGAAGTATATATCATACTAGTCAAGCCCATCCTTTCTTGTTCATCCGTAACAACATTTTGGGGACCATAATGATCTCTTTTTGCCCCAAACCACACAAAAATTAATAATTGGGGTTTGAAAATTAGGGCTCGATTATGAAAATGATGTTGATTTATTGCGGCTATTGTTGAAAAAGCGGACTATACTATAATGCATCTTGCTTTAATGTTTTTTGTTTTATTATCGAATCATCTTCAAATAAGTATTGTTAATGTTAATGACTTACAAACTCATAGTAGGTGTTTATCAACAAGTAGTATAGTGGAATGGATAATAGTTGATTATTTTTTCGGATGGATTAATGAAATGGTGAGATAAATTAATATTTTTTTTATTGGAAAAAGAGAGAGAGATAGAGAGAGAAAATTAAGTTTATTCCACTATATTTCACTATTCTATCTTTCATTTATGGTTTATGGACTAACACTTTCATCTTTTCAGTACATTTTTTGAGGGCATGTTTTCAGTACATTTTATTCATGTTTGTTCAGTGGAATAAGGAGATTGTATTTCACGTACTTCCATTCTCACCGAACTAACCCTAGCGTTTTTTCTTCTTCAACATTCCTATCAGTAGTGCTCTAAATATCTAATTGAACCATTAAAAAAAATATTCTAAAAGGTCGGCAAAAATATTGTTTATCAGTACAATAAAATTTAATTCATCACACATTAAGAATATGTGGACAAAATTAGCGGCTCTTATGGTAGACCCATTTCGGTATACATGACATGTTGATTAATTAAGGATTGGAAAGGAATTAATACTGCCTTAATTCACAAAATTCTAACAAGAGAGGGTAGTTGAACTGTCATCTCCATTCTCCAGTTGAATCTTCATGGCAGCTCAAGCCACGTGCCTCTATCAACAAAAGGATCTCAATTTTCTCCATTAATGGCCAATAAAATGTGAAGGGCTCTCCTAACCCTAAGTGTCAGTGAATAATATTGTAACTGTTCTTTCCAATCTCTGAATGCTATATGCACATGATTTTACCTTGGTGTCACATTCTTGCCCTAAATTGGTAAAGCTATTACTGACCACAAATGTGAGATCTACTGATCTAGTGAAGTAACGAAGGCATATTCACATAGTAAAAGTTTGTTGCATAAGCATGTGATGCATGACTCATGTTTTAAGGAATCATCCACCTTTCAAGGATTGCGGTACGGGTTAGTTTGTACCAGTTCATACCTGTACCAGCCAGTCATGTATATTTTGTTACACGACATACAATGGTGGAGGTCTCGAAATTAATGGTTGAAGTATATAACACCAATCCAATAATAGTTTTTAGTTAAATATTAGAATATAGTGTATCAATTTTTTTTCCCGAGATTTAGCAGGCGGTCGCTAAGATGCTTTCATTAAAATAAGAAAACTACAAATTTACAATAGTCCATTACAATTTAAATTTGGACAATTAAAACGAAAAACAAACCAAAAGAAAAACAAGGCAGACAGAAAGTAGTTGGATCTATCCTTAACAGCTATATCCACAAGGTAGCTTCATGCATGTTTTGCTTGTTGATTCACCCTTTCCGCCCGCAGATACAGATTTCGAAAAATCATCTTATTTCGATATTTCCATACATTCCAACATATAGCTGCCCACATTGAGTCCCATTTATGCTTGTCCGTCTTGGTTCCTCTAATGCTCCTCCAAAACCTGGCTGGGGATGAATCCGAGTGCAAGACTTGAATGTTGCACCCCAAGTCAACTATCAACTTCCTTAACTTTGCTGTATATAAACTTTGTAAATCTTTTTATGTTTTAAAATTTTGACTGGACCTAATTAAGTTCCCATCTCACTTCATATTAAAAAGAATATTTTTATGTAGTGTCCTAGATTTAACACATTTCTTTTGTCTTCCATACATTTTTAATTTTTGTAAATTGTGTTTTTGTCAACTACAAAAAAAAAAAAAAAAATCAATACATGCATTGATTATTACTTTAAGATGGCCACTGCAAAAGTCAATTTAAATCCATGAATTGAGAAAAATGGTTATTGTCAGTTTTTTTATACAAAACCTATTATAAAGATTTTTACAGTGCGCAGTTAAAGACCAAAAGATCAAACGAAACCAAAGCCAAATTTGGAAATGTAAAACATTTTGAATATGGCCAATAGGTGAATTAGCAGACAAGTGCTACAGTAAGAATTAAGAAATGATAAATCGAGGAGATGTTTTCATAATTAAAATCATAAATTTTGATAATTCAATACGAGAATCAGTTTATAAATGCTATGCTTAGAGTGTATTCAAATAAATTGTATTGGTTTCACCAGTTAATTGTAAATTTAATAATTTCTCATATTTTTATATTATCATCTTCATTATTACATTTTATTAAAACTTTCTTTTATGCTCATAATATCTATAAAAGAAAAAAAGCATAATTTTCTCTAATTCTAGTGATTGGATCGAATAAATTGGTGCTAGCTAGTTGTATAAGCATAACAATTTATTGTTCTTTACTTTCCTTTTAATTGGGTTGTGTTGTTCCATTGTAATTTTTCTTTCCTTCTACCAGTTCATATTTTCATTTATACCAGCTGTGTCACGCCATCCAGTGTTAAGGGTCGAAAATTATTGGGGTTTTACTATTGCATTACTAAATATTAACATTGTTTATAACAGTAATAACAATTACTTTCTTTTATCGAATGAGTAGAGCTCAGAGTCACACTTCTATTGTTTATTGTCAAAGTGATTTGAAAATATATATATATATATTTTTTTTTTTTTTTTTTTTTTTGATAAAATAAGGTAGGTTTTTTTTTCCACATTCATTACATGATGCTAATGAGTTTTAGACTAATGATCACTTATTGTATTTTACATTAAATTACTAGGCAATAAGCAACATTAGGGTGATTTGAAATATGAATTATGGCATTTTTCACTCAGCTAATAATTGAGGCTCTTACTAGGTTATTTCTTTTTTGTTTCATTCATTTTGTTAGTTAGAACTTCATGAATCAAATTACGTACATTATCCAGTTACAAATTTTAAATGGTAGGAATATCTATATGTTGATTCACACCTAATTGCCAAGAAGAAATCATGAAGATGCAAGTAAAAAACTATTTAGCATGAATCACCAAGTACAATTCAAATAAACAGGGCATGCATTTTATTAACAGAACTTCACGCCATTAGTCCTTCTCTATGGTGTATATATATTCGTTTTTGTACATAAATATCAAAAGCTAAGAACAAATGACAAGGCCCATATGATCTTAATAATCATTAATTTTCTAATTGAGATGATGGAGAAAACCGATTTTCATATTAAGTTATACCAGTTCATTAATCTATTCCATTTCTGTTTTCAAACTATTGAAAGAAAAAAGCTATTTATGACCTGAGCCAAACCTATGTGATCGAAATGGTCTGGTCTCAACTAGTGTCACCGGTTCAAAACTGGTCCCATCTGAGCCGGCGTCGGGTCAGAACTGGTCCCATCTGCACCAGTGTGAGTGGTTTTCGACTTTGGACTGGTCATCCCCTGATTTTTTTGTAGTTTTGTAAAAAACTAAAATAAATCATAAGAGGCCGAAACAGAGTATGGTATAATTTTCATTTTTTACTTGTGCTAAATATGTAGTCGAATGTTAAATTGTATGTGATTAAATTTGTTTTTTTTTTTTTGCAAAGAACTATTTGTTGCAAAAGATTAATTACAAAAAGCATGTTTAAAGTAAGCTAAGTATTTTCTTTATGATTTAGTTATACTTTTAATGTAATATAAAATAATTTTATTAGTGAAAAATTATAATTTTAAAATTATTTATTGTTTTATTCAGTTCGATTCTAAATCGGTTCTATAGCTTACGCGGTTCAGTTCAATTTCAACGTAATTCAGTTTGACATTATTCGGTTTGATTTGAATCGAATAAATCGAATGAACACCTCTAGCTTCAACATCAGGTCTATTGCCTAAATCACTTCATTAATATACAATTTCCATGATCTAATTTATGACCGATCGTCCTCCACCTACTACCTCAAAGTTATTCTGTAAAGTACACGAGCTCAGACACATTTTCACCTGCTCCACAGATTGGGAAGTTGGAAACAGTAATTTGGCTAAACTATGGACCGACAAGTGGGACGGTATGAGCTTCCTTTTCCGCTATCCTTCTCTTTTCACCTTTGCTTCCGACCCCGACATGTCACTTAAGCAAAAACACAAATTGGGAGAGTTCGCTGAGGTTACCGATGTTGCCGTAAGCGAATTCATAATTAGTTAAGTTGCTTAATAAACTAACATGATAAATTAATGTTAACAAATTTACGTAGTAAATTAATTTGTAGATGGATAGTATAGGGTCATTCACAGTTAAGTCTGCTTATGATATTTTAACCGCAAGGGGTGTAGGAAATAACATACAGAACCGGGTATTGAATCTTAATTAATAAAGTGCCCCCACAGTTAAAAGTATTATGCTGGAAGGTAACTAAAAACGCTCTACCAACCATAGATGTACTTAAGTTAAGAGCTCTATGCAAGCAAGATGAAGAATCCATTAAACATCTGCTTTCAAACTGCATTTTTGCGCAAGTATGGCGGCAACACACTTCACTGAACGGGTTCAGTATGATGGACTTATTTACTTTCTTGCTACAAAAATTTTCTAGCAGCACATGAAATTGTTTGCAACCTTATGTTTAGAGAAAAGTGGATCTCCTCAACTGGAATGGTGCAACTGGCATATGCTGAAATTGTTTGGTGCAGAAGAATTACAAACGCGGGCAGCCAAACGATGGCGGCACAGACAATGGTTTCATAATTGTGCCTCTCTTTCTTTTTGTTGTTTTGTATGTTATTATTTCTTTGGCTGGTTGGTACATGGTTAATAGAATACCGTTATTTTTTTTTCTTTGTTTTATCTTATTTTAGAGAAATTTGCAAAACAATCCCCTGTAAATTTCCCAAAATTGCAAAAAATCCCTACATTATTGGAAATTGTAGAAAACCATCTATATTATTGCCAAAATTGGAAAAAAAAAACACCTGTCCTTAGTTAGAAGCTAACGCCACCGTTAGATTTAATTGTTTAAACCTTAAAACATTATATTTTTAGTATCAATTAACATTTTCTTCTCACATAAGATTTTTTTTTTAGAGTTGATTAACATTTCTTAAACTTAACTAATTTTTAAACTATTAAAATCTAACGGTGTTAACTCCTAACTAACCGTACGGTTTTTTTATAATTTTGGCATTAATATAGGGGTCTTTTTTGCAATTTTCAACAATGTAGGGATTTTTTTTTGTAATTTTAGGAAAATATAGGGGCTTTTCTGCAAATTTTATTTTATTTTTTTAATGAGTGTGTATAACTTAGTGTGCATGGGGCCTTTGGTTTTTTTTTTTTTAGGTAGTAGTTTCTCTTTTCTTTTCTTTTTTTTAATTGTAGCCGAAAATTCTATTTAGACTTTCATTAAAAAAATAAAAAGTTGCTATAAATTAAAGATTACAAATAATACCGTTTAAAAGAGTTCAAATAAAAAGTAGTAAAATACGCCTAATTTGCTTTGGCTTTCCAAATCATCGTGCAACATGATTCGTGATTGATTTTGTTGGGGTCGTCGTTGCTCCGACGAATGAGAATGGGACGGACGTCATCGGCTTGGTTGCTGACGTCATTTAGGGAGACTGTTGACATTTTCTCTTTGGAGGATCTGATTGTCGTAACTAGTGCTGCAAGGGCTTAAGCTTTAACTAGTTGTTCAAAACTTGTGGTAAAACATAGGCTTATGTTTTAAATAATTGCCCAGACTCATGCTAAACAATCGTGTTCGAATTAGTGCTAAAATTTCATGCTCAAACTATTTGCTAAAAACTCAAATGATTGCAAATTTGTGCTTTACTTCGCTGCCCGAAATTGTAGCCAATGAAGCTCCGAAAATCAACAAACAAAAGGCCAAACTTAAGTCGCAATAACAGTTTAAACTCGGTCCCCTTTCTTAGCTGACATTTAAAACGTGAGTGGATTTTTTGCAAGGCAATAGTTTCTCTTGGACTCATGATCTATGATTTATTTTGTTTTGCATTAAATTACTAGGCCATAAACGCATTAGCATGATTTGAAATATGAGTTATGACCATTTTCACTTAGCTAATAATTGAGGCCCTTTGTAGGTTGTTTCTTTTTTATTTCATTCATTTTGTTATTTAGAACTTCATGAATCATATTATGTACATTATTATGCAGTAAAAAGTGTTCGATGGTAGGAATATCTTTATGTTTATTCACACATAATTGCCAACAAGAAATCATGTTGAATGGACACCTAATTGCATATTTGGGCTCATTTGGGCTTTTAGTTTTAGTATGTATTTAAGACCTTTGACATAAAGGATAAGACAAGGGTTTATTTTGCATCTCTTCATCTCTCTCTCTCTCTCTCTCTCTTGGCCACCATTAAAGACACCAAAAGGTGCCTCGAATCCACGTCAAAATTCACGCTTCCGACAAGAAATCCTAACAATCTGGT
The DNA here is from genome assembly GCA_027726005.1 of Juncus effusus. Lineage (NCBI taxonomy): Eukaryota > Viridiplantae > Streptophyta > Magnoliopsida > Poales > Juncaceae > Juncus > Juncus effusus. Next base: position 6,085,845 of record CM050904.1, on the reverse strand, counting down.
ATCAAAGCGAGGTTCTACGCGTAAATCTCTACCGGATTTCACGCTTTGCCTAAACCGGTACAAACCGGTTCAAAACCGAAGGAGGAACTTTAGTTTTTGGGTTAATGGAAATGTCGGGACGGTTTGATATTGAGAAGTTTGACGGTAAGACGAGCTTTGCCTTGTGGCAAGTTCGTATGTTGGCAATTTTATCCAGTCATGGGGTAAAAGATGCGATTTTTGGGAGAGACAATTTGCCGGATGCGATAACGGACAAGAAATGGAGAAATATGAATGATAAGGCTCTCTCCATTGTCCAATTATGCCTTAGCAATGGGACATTGCAAGAGGTTATGGAGGAAAAGACGGCGGAAGATTTGTGGGAAAAATTACAAAATACTTATATGAAAAAGTCGCTCACGAATCGATTGCGGTTAAAGTCGCGTCTTTATACGCTCCGGATGTCGGAGGGAGGTTCCGTGTCCGAACATATTTCGGAGTTTGCGTCGATTATTAATGATTTGGCCAAAATTGACGCAAAGGAGGATGATGAAGATCAAGCCCTTTTGCTTTTGTGCTCTTTACCCGCTTCATATAAGGGGTTTAGAGATATGATGATTTATGGAAGGGAGAAAATCTCTCTTGAGGATGTTAAATCGAATTTGCAAGCGAAATCTCACATCGATGGTGAGATAACCAACGAGAAAACCGGTACGGGTTCCGGTTTGTTTGTGGATCGCGGTCGGTCATCGGATCGGTCGTCGAAAAATTGGAGAAGCCGATCGAAATCCAAGGGTAAATATAATCCAAATATTATTTGCAATTATTGTAAGAAAAAGGGCCACATCAAGGTCGATTGTTACAAATTGAAGAATAAGCAATCGGCGGATAATCGTGGCAAAGGTTAATTCGGCAAATATCGACAATTTTGATTCGCTTTCCGTTGTCAATAATTGCTTAGAGGATGAGAATTGTTGGATTATGGATTCGGGCGCATCTCAACATATGACTCCGAATCGAAGTTGGTTTGTAAAGTACGAGCCTACGGATGGGAGAGTTATTATGGGAAATAATAATTCTTGTAAGGTTGTCGGTACCGGTACAATATCGCTCAAGTTTCATGATGGGCGAATTCGGACGTTAACGGGTGTGAAGCACATACCCGATTTGAAGAAAAATCTTATCTCGTTGGGATCGCTTGAAGAAAGAGGTTGCAAGTTCCGAAGTGAAGGTGGAGTTATGCGCGTTTCAATCGGTGCCCTCACAATCATGAAGGCGAAACGCATTGGTACACTTTATTTTTTGCAAGCCTCGACGGTTACCGGAAAGGCCGGTACAGTTATTTTGGAAAAATCGGGTTCAAGCCCGGTTCAAGAAAACCCACCGGTTCAGCAAAAACCGGCTCGGTTCGTGCCGGTTCAAGATAAACCGGCCCGGTTCGCGCCGGTTCAGGAAAAACCGGCCCGGTTCGCGCCGGTTCATGAAAAACCGATCCGGTTCGCGCCGGTTCAGGAAAAACCGGCCCGGTTCAACCTGGTTCAAGAAAAACCGGCTCGGTTCAACCCGGTTCAAGAAAAACCGGTTCAAGAAAATCCGGTTCAACCCAAGTCCAACCCAAAACCGAATCCGGTTCAAACCAAACCGGTTTGGATTCCAACAACCAATCCCGAAACAAAACCCGTCTCATTCAGTTCTGCCGCTGTTGTCCGTTCAAGTTCGATTACGGATGAGGAAATTACGAAGTTGTGGCATATGAGATTGGGTCACATGAGTGAGCGTGGTATGACGATTTTAAGCAAGCGAAATTTGTTGGGCGGTCAAAGTACCGGAAATCTGGAATTTTGCGAGCACTGCGTTTTCGGGAAGCATAAGCGAGTGAGTTTTTCGACCGCCATTCATACGACAAAGGAGAAATTGGAATACATTCACTCCGACCTTTGGGGGCCTTCTCGCGAACCGTCCAAAGGAAAAGGTTCAAGGTATATGCTCACTTTTATTGATGATTTTTCGAGGAAAGTTTGGGTATTTTTCTTGAGAGAAAAAAGCGAAATATTCGATTATTTCAAAATTTAGAAGAAACTTCTAGAAACTCAAACGGGTAAACGGGTCAAGCGGTTGCGAACCGATAATGGGTTGGAATTTTGTAATCGCCAGTTTGATGATTTTTGTGCGGCCGAAGGTATTTTGCGACACAAAACCGTTGTGCATACCCCACAACAAAATGGCGTGGCCGAAAGAATGAATAGATCACTTCTTGAGCGTGCGAGAAGTATGATTTCAAATGCGGGTTTGGGAAAAGAATTTTGGGCAGAAGCGATTAGCACGGCGTGCTATTTGATTAATCGATCTCCGACTACCTCGATTGATTCGAAAACGCCGGAAGAAGTTTGGTCGGGAAAACCGGCCGATTATTCGATGTTGAGAATATGTGCATGTCAATGACGGCAAGTTGGAACCGAGGTCGAAGAAATGCGTATTTGTTAGATATCCCGAGAATGTTAAGGGGTATAAATTATGGTGTTCGAAGTCGGGCAAATTTATCATTTCGAGAGACGTTATTTTTAACGAAGCGGAAATGATTCGAGGAAAAGATGCGCATGAGTTGAGAATAAATGACACGGTTCATTCCGAGGTGGAGCATGATGAGTCGAAAAATGTTGGGAATGAAATACCGCTAAGTGCAGACGGTTTTAAAGGTCAAACCCGAGACCAGTTAGCCCAAGCCGACCAAAACCGATCCGAACCCGATTCGTTAAACCCGACCCGAGTTGATGAAGAAGAAAGCCAATTCGATCCGCAAACGTACGAGCTAACCCGCGATCGTGTCAGAAGGACCATTCGACCACCTTCGAGATATGGATATTCTGATTTTGCGTATTGCTTGGCTATTGCAGAAGACGTGGATAGTTGCGAACCGTCCACGTATAAGGAAGCGGTTAATTCAAAAGAAGCGAAAAATTGGATTTCCGCTATGAAGGAGGAGTTAGATTCGTTGAAGCGAAATGAGACATGGTCTCTTGTGAACCCTCCGAAAAATAAGAAAGTTGTCGGGTGCAAATGGGTGTTTAAGCGCAAAACCGATGGCTCGAATGTGCGCTACAAAGCAAGGCTAGTCGCGAAAGGATATAGCCAAGTCCAAGGTGTGGACTTTAATGACGTGTTTTCTCCGGTCGTGAAACACACGTCTATTCGATTATTGCTCGGGATTGTCGCGTCGAAAAATTTGGAACTCGAGCAAATGGACGTAAAAACGGCTTTTCTTCATGGCGATTTGGAGGAGGAAATTTTTATGAGCCAACCGGAAGGACTTCCGGATTTTGAAAACCTAACCGAACCGACTCGTGTATGTCGATTAAATAAATCGCTTTATGGTCTCAAGCAATCGCCCCGACAATGGTACAAGAAGTTTGACGCTTTTATGGTAAGCGTTAATTTTTCTCGATCTAATTACGATAGTTGCGTCTATTTAAAGAAATTAGATGACGGGAGTTTTGTGTATCTACTTCTTTATGTGGATGACATTCTTATTGCGTCGTCCAATTTGGGGGAAATTAAGCGGTTAAAAGCGGATTTGAATTCCGTTTTTGAGATGAAGGATTTGGGACCCGCTAAGAAAATTCTCGGAATGGAGATTTCGAGGAACCGACCCGAGCGGAAGTTGACTCTTTCGCAAGCGGGTTTCGCCGAAAAGGTTTTACGCCGTTTTGATATGCATAAATCGAAGGTAGTTTCTACCCCTCTTGCGGCACATTTTAAATTGTCGGTGGATTTATCTCCGAAAACCGATTCAGAGCGGAAATATATGGAGAAGATTCCATATTCGAATGCGGTCGGGAGTTTGATGTATTTGATGGTGTGTACCCGACCGGATTTGGCGCAAGCGGTTAGTGTCGTGAGCCGGTATTTGTCATGTCCCGGAAAGGGACATTGGGAAGCGGTAAAATGAATTTTCCGTTATTTGAAAGGTACGATGAATGCATATTTAGAATTCGGATCCGATCCGAATGGTGAGTTAACGGGTTATGTTGACTCGGATTTTGCGGGCGATCTTGATAAAAGGCGTTCGCTAACCGGGTACGTGTTTACGTTTGGGAAGTGTGCGATTAATTGGAAAGCCACACTTCAATCAACCGTTGCTCTTTCGACTACCGAGGCCGAGTACATGGCGTTAACCGAAGCGATAAAGGAAGGTATTTGGCTAAGGGTTTTTGTTGGCGAGGTATTGTCCATTCAGAATCCGGTCACGGTGTATTGTGACAATCAAAGCGCCATTCATTTGACGAAGGATCGCATGTAGCACGACAAGACGAAGCATATTGACGTGAGGTACCATTTTGTGCGAGATGTGACGGCGGAAGGAAACATTGTGGTGAAGAAGATTGGTACCAAATCGAATCCGGCAGATATGCTCACCAAGCCTCTTCCGATTGCTAAGTTTAAATTGTGTTCCGATTTAATTTCAGTTTGTAACTAGCATGTTGCTAGTACATTATGTATGTTTTTATTTTTGCATTTGTTTATGTTTAGTTATGATGCAATTCGGGTCCAAGGTGGAGATTGTTGAATGGACACCTAATTGCATATTTGGGGTGGGCTTTTAGTTTTAGTATGTATTTAAGACCTTTGACATAAAGGATAAGACAAGGGTTTATTTTGCATCTCTTCATCTCTCTCTCTCTCTCTCTTGGCCACCATTAAAGACACCAAAAGATGTCTCGAATCCACGTCAAAATTCACGCTTCCGACAAGAAATCCTAACAAATCATGAAGATGCAAGTAAAAAGCTACTTAGCATGAATCACCAAGTACAATTAAAATTACCGAGCATGCATTTTAGCAGGACTTCATGCCATTGGTTCTTTTATATATATATATATATATATATATATCAAGAACTAATAAAAACTGACAAGGCCCATATGATCTTAATAAGTCATTAATTTTATAATTGAGATGATGGAGAAGACCGATTGTCATATTAAGTTATGCTAGTTAGTGAGACTCTTCTATTTCAGTTTTCAAACTATTGAAAGGAAAAAAACTATTGAGAATCTTGCCCGAAGCGATGGTCAAAATGGTTGGGTCTCAACCGGCGTCACTGGTTCAAAACTGGTTCCATGGTTGGGTCTCAACCGGCGTCACTGTTCAAAACTGGTTCCATCTAAACCGACTTTAGTGGTTTTGGACTAGTCCAATCAAATGCCCCGACTTTATTACTTACGTGTGGATCCATGTAAAAATATAAACCTATATTCATCGGATTATGAAGGATTCTTCGTCAGATTTTGTACTAGTGCTTGTTGATCATTTTTATATTATTTTTAGTTTTATCACAAAACTAAAATAAATCATGTGAGGGTGAAATAGAGAATGGTACCATTTTCATTTTTTTAGTGTGCTAAATATGTAGTCAAAAGTTAAATTGCATATAACTGAATTGTCTTGTTTACTTTTTTTAAAGAACTAGTTTGTTACAAAAGATTAGTTACAAAAATTATGTTTGAAATAAGCTAATTATATGCTTTATGATTTAGTAATACTTTTAGTTTAATATAAATTAGTTTTTGTTAGTGAAAAATTCTATTTTAAAATTATTTAATGTTTATTCGGTTCGATTCGAAACCGGCCTATAGCATATTAGGTTTGGTTCGGTTCGTTTTCAACTTAATTCAGTTCGGTTTAACTTGGTTTGGCGTTATTCGGTTCAGTTTCAACCAAACCGACCGAATGAACACTCATAGCTTCATCATAGGGTCCATGGCCTCAAATCACCATTAATATACAACTTCCATGACCTACTTTCTTACCGAAGAGCTCCATATACTGCCTCAGTCTTATTCCATCACCTTTGCTTCCAACCACAATATGTCCCTTAATCAAGCAAAAACCATAAACTGGAAGAGTTCGCTAAGGTTACCGTTGTCGTCGCAAGCGAATTCACAATAAGTGGAATTGCATAATAGGCTGGATGCATTATTGTTAACAAATCAACATGATAAATTTAAGTTAAGTCCGCTTTTGATATTTTAACCACAAAGCTGAAAGTATTCTGCTGAAAATGCCCCAAAGCTGAAAGTATTCTGCTGGAACTGGAAGGAAACCAGAAAAGCTCTACCAAGTACCAACCATAGATGTACTTAAATTAAGAAACTGGCCAATAATTAACGGGTGTGCTCTATGCAAGCAAGATGTAGAATCCATTAAACATCTGCTTTCAAGTTGCATTTTTGCGCAAGTATGGTGACAACACGCTTCCTTGGATGGGTCCAGTACGACAGACTTATTTAAAGTTCTTGCTAATAAGTTTTTTTCTTGCAGCACAGGACAGGAGTGTCTATTTAGAGCTTTCGCGATTTTAGGTCAAGCCGTCAAAGATGCAACCTTGTGTTTAGCGAAAATTGGATCTCCTCAACTGGAATGGCGCAACTTGCGTAGGCTGAAATTTCTTGGTGGAGAAGAACTGCAAACATGGCCAGCCAAACGATGGCGATGGCGGAGACAATGGTTTCATAATTGGGCCTCTCTTCTTTTTTGTTCTATTGTATGTTTTTCTTGAATTCTTTAGCTGGCAGGTACATGGTTAATACCGTTATTGCCTTTCTTGTTTTATTTTATTTTATTCTTTTTAATGGGTGTGTATAACTTTGTGTACTGGCCTTTGTTTTTTTTGGGCTGTAGTTTCTTGGTACAGGCCCATTTTCGGCCCATTGTCTTGTATAGTGTTACTCCTGTAAACAAAAATTAGACTTTTTTTTTTTTAGCACTATTGAGAAAAATAAAGCAACAGTTGCCACTGGTTTGAAAATAATGTGGTAACTACCATTTCCGCCACTATTAGTGGCGGAACAACCTGTGTTCCGCCACTAGTAGTGGCGGAACAGACAGATTTTCAGTTCTGCCAAAAACGGCTCATTTTACGCACTAAACGTGGTTAATTAGTATTAAAAATCTTGTTCCGCCAGTAACGGTTTTTATGAAAGAACCGTTACTAAAAGTGTAATTAATAACGGTTTTTATGAAAAAACCGTTACTAATATTTGTATTTAGTAACGGTTTTCCTAAAATAACCGTTACTAATAGTATCGTTAGTAACTTTTTTTATGAAAGAACCGTTACTAAGAGTGTATTTAGTAACGGTTTTTTTAAGAACCGTTACTAATAAAGCTTTATAGAACCATGGCCATTATTTATTCTGGGCTTTAATTACACTATTAGTAACGGTTCTCGAAAAAAACCGTTACTAAATACACTATTAGTAACGGTTTTTTGATAAAAACGGTTACTAATTATACTATTAGTAACGGTTCTTTCATAAAAACCGTTACTAAATACAATTATTAGTAACGGGTTTTTCATAAAAACCGTTACTATTACACTTTTAGTAACGGTTATTTCAAAAAAAACCGTTACTAATTACACTGTTCCGCCACTAATATTGGCGGAACATAGTAATTCTTCAATTTTTACGCTAATTGCCCATTCATGGGCCATGTTAATCTTTAATGAAATATTTTAACATGTTCCGCCACTAGTAGTGGCGGAACAAGATTTTTAATACTAATTAACCACGTTTAGTGCGTAAAATGGGCCGTTTTTGGCAGAACTGAAAATCTATCTGTTCCGCCACTATTAGTGGCGGAACACAAGTTGTTCCGCCACTAATAGTGACGGAAATGGTAGTTACCACATTATTTTCAAACCAGTGGCAACTGTTGCTTTATTTTTCTCAATAGTGCTAAAAAAAAAAAAAGTCTTGAATACTTGACCTATTTTCCTCGAAATATTTGGCCCATTTAAACTACAACCCTTTTTACTTGACTTGTTGAATCTTTTTGGAGTTCCAGAAATGAGGAATATTTAAAAAAAATATTTATAAATAATCCATTCATTATTGACGCAAATGGGGAAAAAGAAAATCATGTATAAAACACCGTGAACTCCTAATTGAACTCTATTAGAATAACATAAATTATTAAATTATATAAAACCAATATTTTTTTAATTAATTTGTGAACTTCAGTTATTCAAATTAAAAAAGAACTTGAAGTTAACTGATATCTTATAGACAATATTACATTTTGAGGATAAATTAAGACTAATTATAGTGTCACTACCGCAAAAACCGCTCCATTGACCGGTTTGCTTAGACCAGACACTAAACTGGTCTGATGATAGAAAATTTGGGGAATTGATATTGCCAGGCTACAATTTGAGCTAGATAGGCAACCTCAATTTTTTTTTTTTACTATTTTATCCTTTACAATTAATGCATCAACACAATTATAAATTAATACATAAATTAAAACGGGATCTTTCTTTTAAAAACTCATATCATTTTGGATCAATTAGTTTATACTTTTTTTCTATACACAAAAAATATTTTTTTCCTGAACAATAATTATTGTGTCCATATTTTTGGTTTTAAATTCCTCCTATATTAATATTTTAAATTCTCCATATTTTAAGAATTTGTTCAATAAAAAAACAATGATATGGCAAATGAAAAATTAAGTAAAAACATATGAAATGTATAAACAAATAATAATAATAATAATAATAATAATAATAATAATAATAATTCAAAGAAGTGATATCGCTATCTCTGTCTAGTTGAGATGACCTCATAAACTTTCAATCATGATATAATAGTTTCTATTTTAAATAATAAAAATTCTTATTACATATCAATCAAATTAGAATTCAAATAGTTTATTTTTAAACGATTAAGTTTTACAAAAAATGTAAATTGAAATAATTAACAAATAATATTAAACGGTGAATAAGTGTAATATATTTAAGGGAAATGATATGGGCAGGAAAGGAAAAGGCAAGAGTATTATACTCTTTATTATTGATTATTTCTCTTTCTGACATAATCATCATCAAAATTCAAAACCTTCAAATCTATTGCTATTCATTAAAATAACCATTTTTTTATTAGATTAAATTTCAATTTTTATAATATGTTGTTATCTTTTCAAGGTTAATTATTCTTGTTCATGAAATCTTTAGACATATTAATATTAATGTGCTTATTCAAATAATGATTTAGGAAATACAAGCTAAATACTTACATAAAGGTATACAAGAATAAAAAAATAATTTTTCATTATTATGTAATTTCATGAATTCTTAGTTGATGGCAAGTAAATAAAAAACTCATAATGAGTAATTAACAGATACCGTAGCACCGGATTTACACTGATTTTGAAACCGGTGGGTGTCATGTGTTAGACCGGTTTAAACCAGTGGTAGACGCAAATTATGCCGGTGGTAGGAACATTTTTTCTAGTAGTGTGTTATACGAGCTTTATTATTCATATGTCCGAGCTAATTGATGCAAAGTTGGGTCAAATTGAAACTCCACTGCATAATTAAAGATTCAGTAGGGATAATTTTAATTCATGGAAAATACTTAACATCAGTACTAAGTGTCATCTACGACTAGGTACTCTCAAATTATTTTCCCACACACAAATTGTAACCAGAATAGTTCAAACTGGATTCATGAAGCAGCTGTAGAAGCAAGGAATTGGCGGGATGAATGATAGGTAGCGAATGTGTTCAGGCAAAAGCACAATCAGGCGAAGGAGGGGAGAGTTAGGAGGAATCAGAGAGAGGGGGAAAGCGGCAAGTCTCAAGGAGCCAAATGGAATTGTGGAATAGTCTATCATCTGGCATTTATTTGTGTATTACAAAATACAAGTATTTCATTCTTTAGATCCAGGATTTCATGAAATCAGAGACTGGATTTAGTTTCAAATACATTATTCACAAGTACAATATCACAAAAGCACCATCAAAGACGCCCTACATGGATGATTTCAATCTAAAGCAATATTTTTTATTGTTTCCTATAAATTATGTTTTCCTTCTGGAGGCAAGTTTAATAACAATTTGTACTTGTAACATTTTTTTATCAAATAACCATATGTTTAAATCAATCTTATCTAGTTTTTCAAACAAGAAAATTATTTATTAAATAAAATACATACTCACATATTCCTTTATTGTTGAAACATAATATTTTGTGTAAATCAATCTCTTTCAAATGTAATTTTATTAATTTCAAATATAATGAAATTAGGTCATAAAATATCAAACTAGTTATTTATTTTTACTTCATACAATACACAAAATCGTTTTTCTTTCACCCATCATAAAGATTGGCATAATTATGTGTAGATAGATATAAAAACATACCACAATTGTTTTCGAAAAACAATTGCTATCATCATCAAGAAATATTGACGAGCTACAATTGAAGAATATTTATCACCTGAAATTATCTAAAGGGCATAGAGCCCAGCGATCATGTTGTACCTAAAGTTCATACGAGAAAAAAATAGTTATAAGTGCCAAACACAAGCAATACTAGTAAAATGACAATTAAGAAATGACATACCAATTACTGAGAGTGTAAGGCACATAATGCATTCAGCTTCATTCTAATATCCACAAGAAATCGACTCGAGATATATTGCTATTAGTTTTTAGGATAACTACAAACTCTGCATATATAAATTTAATCTCTCTAAATTAGAAAAAAAACTATCATATGCTATGATATTGAGAATTCAAATGAAATAAATATCTTTTGCTGATCATATAATCCCGTAACCACTTTATATATTCATATTATCTCTCATTCTAAGTATATGAACTATCCCTCGTTCATAACGTTTGAAAGATAAAATATACAGTTAGAAATTGTATTGTTTTATTGAAAATTATTTTGCTTTTAATTTAGGTATTTCAATATGATGTTGATTTTGGAAATTGTAATGTTTTTATTGGAAATTTATTTTGTTGTTAATTATAAGTAGTTTTGTTTTATTTTTTGTATTTATTTATGGATTTTGATTTATTTGGAATTTTTTTTGAAAATTCGTTTTTTGGTAAAATATTTCTTGATCCGGTGAAATAATGATTTGGGCAATATTAAATGCTAAATACTCAATACAATATTTAGTAACTGATTCAATCCTCTTTGTTAGCCATGGTAGTTGTAACATGATAAAATATTTGTAATATGTTCTGAAAAGAAAGTACTTTGATTTCTATATTTGTCAAAATCTCAATATATATTTCGATTATAATATTTTTTATATGAGCTAGATTCTAAATATGCTTAATACTTTACCAGAAAAAAGTATGAGATTTATATATTGCCAATTTCAAAATATTTCTTTCAATAGTTAGAATGTATGATTTTTTAACATGATCTACATTTTAGATGTAAGTAATAATTGTCTAATCATCACAAAACAAATTTAGGTGCAATGAGCCCATGAAAGATTCACAATTAGAGAGGAGCATGAAGAGAGTCGTTCAAGAAAAAGCTCCATTCAACCGATGATATACTGTTAGTTCGTCCATAAGATTCCTTCGAAAACTACAATTTTGATATCCGATAAAATATATGTTTACCTTATAGTAACCAATAAAATCATTTTGGTATTGGACAGAAAAAATCATTGAAAAACATCACGAAGTATTTTAAAATTTTATCTTTTTATTTATCTTCATAAATATAATTTTTATCATTTTCCTCCATTATCTTATTTTAAGAATCAAAATGATTCAGTTCCATATGCTTGATATGTTACTATTTTGTTTTAAATTGATCACGAATTTACTGAAACCTTTTTATTGACTAATATAAAAGTTAAGCATATGAATCTAATGTGTACAATAACATGACTGTTTGTTGTAGGACGTTTACCATTTTGTGTTTGGTGAGTAACTACTCAAAGTCTACAATGTTACAAGTATGGCAATTATTTTAGTATAATCTTTCAAATAAAACGATTGTTTTTGCATGATTTGGTCCTAACTTGCATAAATAAGTATGAGGTGTAATGAATTTACTGAAGCTTTTTATTAACATAAGTATGTGAATCTAATGTGTACAATAACATAATTGTTTGTTAGGACGTTTACCATTTCGTGTTTGGTGCGTAACTACTCAAAGTCTACAATGTTACAAGTATGACAAGGTCATTATTTTATTATGAGCTTTTCTGATAAATTGTTTTTGCATGATTTGGCTCTTACATACGTAAATAAGTTTGAGGTGTAATGAGCCTCATGTGTTGCGTACGGCTTATTATCAATGGATAGCTTTTTCAGATATTAGAGCAAATCAAATAATTTTAAAGATATTTAAACTTTCAAGCATGTCAAATATATCTAAAGGTTCATAATTCATCAAGTTAATTTTACTTTTTTCACTAGTGTCAAAATTCTCATTCTAAACAATTTTTTTGGCTAAATTTGATAATTCGCTTAATATATCTCTAAATTGATGTGATACAATTTACCTTCTTGGGAAAGGAATTTTGACTTTCACTAATATTTTTAATTAGTTTTAGAGTTTTAAGATTTAAACTTTTGAATTCTTAATAATACGATAATTTATGAGACATGATTTTTATCTTGAATTTCTATATATTGAGATTTATAATCTTCCACAATAAGTAATATGAGATTAAAATCTTAGTAAAATTACAATTAATACGAGAGGAAGAAAAATACAAATGAACCTTTGTCCATTGGCTAGGCAGTGATGTATATAATCTGCAAGGCAAATAAATGAATTATTAACACGAGTTGTTAATTTTACAATTAAAAAAATGTAGCGAAGAGAATAAAAATCTCTGCTATGAATTAACTTACCGATAAATTGTACGGGCATAGCCGCTGCATCCGATATCATGTGACTTCTCGCAAGCAATCAAGTTCCTAAAATTAAAAGGGGAAAATAAATTTAGATTCTGAAAAATAAAAGGAAAAAAGAATTTGTAAATAAAGTAAGTTCGATTTGAAACTTGGAACTCACAGCATGAGAGTTAGAATCCGAAACCATTAGTAGGAGACCTTGCGTAGCTCTCTCAAAACTGCAACAAAAGAAGACAACGAATTAGAACTTGCGACTGTAATCATTGCTCATCTAATTAACATAATAATTAATCGTTGTTCACAAGCTCGCATTCAAAAAAAGAAAAAAAATTAATCGTTGTTCAAGATACTGGAATTAGCTAATTATATGTTTGTTTGGATGTTGAGTTATAAGATACTGGAAATTCTAATTCTTTCTTTGGTTTTTTGAAAATTCGGAATTATATTTTTGTGAATATCAAAAAAATGCGGAATTATGTTTGAAAGCACCAATAATCAACATCCATGATCAAATAAAGAACCAATTTACTCTATATAATACTCTAATTCTGTCAATTTTTTGTATCAAAACCTCTAAATAAATTTTCATATTTCTGGATTGTTTGAGCCTTTGTTTTTAATACGAGATTACTGTGAATAAATAAGAAAATTGATACTGCATTACATGAAAAATATCAACATCCTTCGAAAAAAGAAACGAAAAATCATTATACAGTAAAAATGAAAGAAAGAAAAAGCGATCATGAAAATAAAGGGGAAAATAGATTATCCGACCTGATCCGAGACTCGATGACCAATCCCTTATGACGCTGAAGAATCGCCACGGCAACGGTGGATGCTGCCACAGCGGCCCCACCACGCAGAAGCTTTGATTGCCCCATCCAGTGAAGTATTTCAGATTCGTAATTACTGATTGGAATTACTCAAGAGAAAAAGAGAGAGAGCTAGAAAGACGAGTACTGAGTGAGATGAAACTGAAATGAATGTCTTGATTTGATTGATTGTTCCAAATCAGGAAGACAGAGAAAGAGAGAAGGCCCCTTTGTTTTCTCCTGAACTGAAATCTCTCCGTGAACCTGTTCCACCTTGAGAATCGTACACCGAACCGGTGAACTCTTGCCACGTTATCTCTCATCTAACCGTTATCTCTGCGAAGGGAGCGGATCATACCCAACCGCATGGGGGTAAAAAATCTGCCCAAGCACCTCTCCTACCGTTTGATTACAAATCATGATTATCATATTGATTAACTCTAACGGACTGTTAATTGGACTGTCCGTTAACTCCAAGTCATTTCCATCAATTTGTCCCTAGGTCTGTTTTAGAATGAAATATTTGTCCGTTTTGGAAAAAAATTCCTAGATCTGTTTTGAATGAAATTAAGGAAATTTTTTCTTGAGAAATAATGGGGAAAATCACTCTGCACCCATGATTCATCCTCTCTCTTCCCCTTGTTCTCTCTCTATTCTCTCTTTATTCATCTCCGTTAACTTATCTCTCAACTCTACTCTCATAATCGCTATTCTACGAATCTAGTACCGCATCTATTTCTGTACCAATGCATTAGACGATAACTAACTTGTAGTTGATTTGAGATTAGTACTTGTAGGGGAGAGAGTGTTGAAGATGAAGAAAGAGAGAACATTGATTTGCCTTATTTCTTCACTGGTACTGAATTCGTACCGACTCAATTTGCTTTTATGTTTGTAAATTCTGATCTGGAAAAATATGCGCTTAACAATAATTGGAAGAATACTTGAGTTCAAGTTTTCATTTCGCTGGAAATAATCTGAGAAATGCATGAGCATTTTGTATGCAAGAAATTATTATTATTTTTTTTTTAATTCAAGCAAGATATAATTATTAATTTCCAGCTATGTCATATTATGAATAAGTTGCATTAATATCTTTACGTTTAGAGTCTGATAACTCAACCCCTACAACCAGAAGAGATTTTCAAACATTAGTTTTGGCTTAAAAGCAACAAAATGAAAAAAAATTTAATTCTTCATGTAGGCTGAAAACTATGTTGAAATTAGAACAAATTTAGGCAGAAAACTATATTGAAATGAGAACAAATTAATCAAAAAACTGAAAAAGAAAAAATAAAACTGAGAACAGAAATTGACATTAATCTAACATTAAGAAGCATCTAATATGGAGTTTTCACTAAATTTAAAAATACTGCTAATATATTTCTCCCAGTTACACTTAAAGCTGCTTTTTCTAGAGAGTTTGATTTTTTTTTTCCTTTGCATCATTTTCTTCAGACTGAGATAAATAAGCAAATAATATACACAAAAAGAAGGCTTTTGATCAAACTTGGTAGAAAAAAAAAACTAGAAATTAATGTGTATCTTCTCCAAACAACAAGACATCTAGTTTTTAGCAAAATAAAACATATATTCTTTCTTCGTCTGATCTATCAATCGAATGAGAAATAGATGCGGCATTGAAGTTCATCGACATCTGGACTGTGATAGGAGTAGGGTTGAGAGATGATTCGATGAGGTGACTAAAGAGAATGGAGAGAGCACAAGGGAGAGGAAGATGAATCGTGGAGAGCGGAATTTTCGCCATTATAATTTATTTCCCTAATTTCATTTCCAAAATGGTGGGGAGAGAGGGATTTCATTCTAAATCAGATTGAGAGAGAGATTGAATGGATGGAGCTAGAACTAACGGAAAGGGCTTAGAATTAATCAGTATGATAATCATGATTTGTAATCCAACGGTAGAAGAGGTGTTTGGGCAGATATTTTTGCCCCCATGCGGTTGGGTATGATCCTCTCCCACAAAATTAATTTCGAAAGTGAGACTGAAATGACAATTACTCCCTGGAACCGGCCGTGCCACCATCAGATCTGTGAAAAATTAAATATGTTCCTTTTAAGGCAATTTGACGTACCTTTTCATTATCATTTGACTTTCTCTAATATTTCAATCCATCCGTATGTTCAAAGTTTTTGTATATCATCTTTCAACATATGTATCATGGGTGACGCTATTTCTAGAGCGGGTTTTTCTTCGTCTAGAGCGGTATTCAATTTTTTTTCTTGAAATGTCAAAAATACCCTTGCTTTAATTAATCTAGATATCTATTAACAATTATTGATTTATTTGTATATTTTATATTTCCTAATTAATTCCAACAAAAATGGAAATAACATTATTGCAAATAAATACGATATTCAATCTCTAATCTTTTATTTTCGTTTTGCGTCATGCTTTACCATACAAGCATAGCAACTTTTTTTTATTTTTCGACAATGGAGGATTACGGATTAGTGAAAGAATACTTTAGTTCCCAACTAATAATGATGATGATGCAATAGAAAATCTAATAACCAAGTTTAAGGAAAATGATCAAAATTGGTCTTATAATTAAAAAGAAAGCGCTAGAATTATTTTATGAACTTGTAGATCATTCAACTGTACTTTTTAAACCAATATTCACTCTCATAGTAAACCAAGGTCAAAGAAAAAAAATGGCAAAAACTTGTACAAATCGTGATCTTTCAACATTTGAACTTGTAGATGAATCAAAAAGAAAATTGTTAGGTGGTTCTCAAGACAATATCATTTATACAAATAAAACAATCTTGCTAATCCATGTAATGGTATGGAAGAAGAAACAAATTGTGTAATTCAAACAACTAATCATGGTGGTCGCTTGAAAATGGAGAGAAACATAAACAAAATATTAGCATGGAATCTTGCATTTATTTTTGCAATAATGTTGCATTTTGTTGGAATTAATTAATAAAAGATTAATGCACAAAAAAATCAATAATTATGTAATAATTATCTTGCTTAATTAAAGCAGGGATATTTTCGGCATTTTAGTGAAAAATTCAAATCTCGCTCTAGACGAAGAAAAAAACGCTCTAGATATAGCACCGCCCATGTTTCATTCATATTATTTTAAAGAAATAGAATCCCAACATATCCATATTTATATTTGGAAGGGCATGCCATCTATATTCTCTGACTACTTCATGACTCACTATTTTTGTGAATTCACGGTGTTTAACTTTTCAATGGAATCAGAGTACTTCTTTTTTCGAAAATGGCATTCATCTTTTAAAAATTACCAGCACTGATAAATTTGTTGTGCGTCCTGCTCAAAAGTTGTTGCATACCTACACGATTCAAAAATTAGACAAATTTAACAAATCACAAGGAAAAATAAATAAAAAAGGGCATTATTGTAATTTCCATTACAATCAAGGATAAATTAACACACAATTTTGTTCAGGTCCAGCCGTCCAGGTGAGTACCAGCGAGCATAATACCATTCATTGTATTTGGTCCTTCCGTTTTTTCATTTTTCTTTGTCTTGTATTTGTTTATTAGTGCTCAAATTGAGGGGAAGTTAAATCTTAAATGGGTCAAACTGAGAATTATCTGTGCGGGGTCTAATAAAGTTTATTGGGACGCTTAATTGGTTTAAAGTGAGGCAGCAAGGAAATAAGAGAATTGTAATTCAAGCCAGTAAATTTCCCCTTGATGTTTTAAGCATACATCTCTAAACTAAAGCCTCAATTAAGAAAATTAACATACCCACGGGTTTTAAGGAAAAAAAGTAACATTACATCAAATTAATTCAGGATCAACGAATTGCCAGAAACGAAGAACCAGATCGATTGTCTTGCTCAGAACTTAAATCTCGATCAACAAATATGAAACAGAAACAAGCAAAAAAGTACTAAAAAATAATTACAGTAAATAAGGATCCAATGGTCCGTGGATCGTTGGTTTGGTGTGGTGATTTACCGTGCGAAACAAGAGAGAGAGAGGGGGGAAAATGGAGCTCCGATTTTTTGTGAATTTCGTTGGTTTTATTTAGAGAAACACCAAAACAAAACAACCCCAATGAATAAATTATAATGGCACTTTACATTTTAACTTGTAGAATAATGACAAATAATAATAATTCAACTAGGCTGAATTTGTGATCTATCCTTGAGAAGGATAAGCTCAATGAGTCTAACTTCCTTGACTGGTTTAGAAACCTGAGAATTGTTCTCAAGGCTGACAATAAACTGTATGTCATAGAAGAGGCTTACCCAGAGGAACCAGAACAGGGAGCCGCAAGAGCTGCCCGAGATGCGTATGCTAAATACGTCAAAGACGACACAGAGATAGCTTGTCTCATGCTAGCGACCATGACCTCCGATCTTCAGAAGCAACTGGAGGACATGGGTGCTTACGATATGATCGTAACTCTCAAGGAAATGTTTCAAGAGCAGGCTACTAGAGTTGAGCGCTACAAAGCGACCGTCTCTTTGACTGATACGAAGATGGTTGAAGGTTCATCTGTGAGTGCTCAAATTCTAAGAGGCCACATCACCCTATTTTGGTGACCATTGGATGGGCTGATGTGGTTTAATATGAACCGTTCGACCATTTAGAATTTTTGATATTTTATAATGGTTTCTGTATAATTGAAGAGTGAAAAGAATATGATTAGTTGAATTCGGTGTTCCGTATAACCTATGTGTTATGGAAAAATAATGACTTATAAAACAAAAGAAATTAATGTAGGTCCCATGTGCCTCTCTTTCTTTCTCTCTTCCTCAAGTAATAAAAAAAAGAATTAATAATTAAAAAAAAGAAATAAAATATGGGCCCCATGCATCTCTCTCTCTCTCTCCGGCAATTTGTTCCCGGCGTTTTTTTTTCGAAATATGATTTTCCAATAGCTCATTTTTTTGTGAAAAAATGAAAAATAAATTAAGGATAATGCAAGTGAGATGGAGTTTTCTATATGAGATGTTGAATTGAGGAAAGGGCGATTGGATTAAATATTACCATGTCAAATGGCATTTGAATCAAGACCAATATGTGGCAAAAACATGATTTGTCTGTTTTTCATCTTATAAGTGTTTACAGTTATGATACACCAAGATTTGTGAACAGTACATGATTGAATTTCTAGCTTGGAGATTAACGTGTATGTGTGAGATTTGCATTTTAAAAAAAATAACTTTCGTCTTAATTATGAATCAGATGTGATTGCTAAGCTAATTGAAAAGATTTTAATTAGTTTTTTTGGGATTAAAGAAACAAATTATATTTATTGAAGGAAATGGCTCATATACAATGTTGACATTTACAACCAAAGTTTTTTTTAATATGATATAAATTGTGAGAAATATACAAATTAATTGGTGTGAAAAGAAAGATGAAATTATAATCAATTTATAAAAAATGTGTACTTTATTTTTTTTAAATATCACATTGATAAGAAAACTAAGGTTAATTTTATTGAATTATAATTTTATCTCAATATACATATTTTTTATTATGTCTTTGTATAAATCTTATTTGATTCAGAGATAAAATAATATGAATAATTCATTGTTTTTTTTTGTTATAAGTTGTTTCTTGAGATAATTTATGTAGAACTTTTACGATTACCAATTCATAATATTAATTTAATGTGTTACTTATTAAACAATAAAATGAGAAAAATCACAGCAGAGGGAATTTTCCTAGTGATTATTAAATTAGCATGACATAAAAGTTTGGGCTATTTGAAAAATTAGGCTTATAAAATTCTGAAATGTGTCTAGTCGAAATGAACATAACTAGTGATTAAAAATTGGCTTAAAATTTTTGAATTTTTCATATTTTACGGATGCTAAAATTAAGTTTTGGGGGGTTGTTTTTTTAAAGCCAGTAGGCACATCATCTATTCAATAGAAATGTTCAAATTACATGGAAAACGAAGAAACACTAAAAAGGTTATAATAGATACAAAAAATAACACTTGAAAAACTTGAAATTGAGACCAAGTTGAATCATCAAAACTAACTCCGAGAACCCTACCAACACTTGCAATCTCGTTATACCTTTTTGAATTCCATCGATTGGTAGAAAAATAATATTTGTCAAGTAATATTTCATAATCCTATGTAAGATACTTTGTGATATCGTCTTATAATATATTTGTTTTATTGTATAATATAACATAAAATTTTACTCTCTTTTATTTTAATTAAAAGATTATTAGTTTATATGAAATAATATTCTCATTTTTTTTTAGTTTTGTACCTATTATGATTTTATTTAAATGTTTGCTAAAATAAGACTTTATTTTTTCTTATTAGTTTTGGTGAAAACAGAATATTTTTGGGGGGCCAAAGTGAACTTTCTTGTACAATTTGATTTAGCGTTACAAAAACCGGACCGGGCCAACGGTTTGATGGAAAAAAAACGGACTCGGAAGAATTTCTGGTTCGGTCTTGATATTGGATCGGAAATATAAATAACTCGGTCTAACTCAACTGAACCTGCCGATTTCGTTAGAAAACCATGAAATAGACTGGAGATTTGAACCAGTATTTTGCTGAAATTATTTTTATGGTTTTTCCCCTGTTTTTTTTCGATTCTGCACTCTTGGTTCTCTCTCTTATCCATTATTTCCTCTTTTACCTAGATTATTTCCTTCTTAGTCAATTATAAATGGAAATAATAAAAAATCAAATCTATTGGAATATAATAGAAATAGAAATGATATTCTATCAAGGAAACCAATATATTTTCATTGTGGAGAAAAAAAGCAACCGAAGTGTTTGAGCGAATTTGAAAAACAAATCAAGGGATTGTACAAGTGTGGTCCATTTTCTTGCTACTAGGTTCTATTACGTGCGTTGCACGTGATAGCTCTTAAGTTGTTAATACTTAATAGTTTGCAATTATCTAATTTGACATATGCTACAAGCATATTTTACACATATTGTGTAAATTAATCTCAAAATTTATTAAAATATGAGCATTATGTACATAAAATTCACAATTTTAACACATTTTTGAAGTGTTAGTATTGAATTACCTTGTAGGGTATTATATTATTAGTACATCTTTTTCGTATCAAGTACCTCATTTTTAATGATCAAATTTTTTTTATCTCGAATTAATATAGTATTGTCAATATACATTTCTAGAATTAACATATATTGTGTTTAAAGCTTATGTCAATATAAGTTTCATGCAACATCAAATGTGATACTTCAAACAAGAAGACAACAGTTCTCAAGTGATATAATTATGGAAAACTATATATGGCCCCCTCTAAAAATCCTCCCAAACATGCAAATTTGATACTGTCAAACGGAACCCACATATTTTTTTTATTTTATTAAATTAAAAAAATATCAAACGGGGCCCGTTTGACAGTGAAATAGGGACAAGTGGGGGATTTGACAGGGGACCATGTATATGAGCTCTACAATTATGTATCTCTTATGTACAATTATCTAGCACCTCTTGGACTGCAAAATAAGAGGAATGTCAAAGTGAATCACCACGATGTGGTCTTCATGCAACTTTCTCAAGTCTGGTATGAAACTCCACAAACCCTATTAGCCATGTACCGGCAGTACATCAGTATAGAATAAAATAAATATTGCTAAATACGGTGGAAGTACTTAGTAAAAAAGTTTGGCCACACGATCCTAAATGTCCACTCTGTGAAGCGACGCTGGAAACAAGAGATCACCTCTTTGTGACTTGTTCATACACAAGAGCAACTTGGAAATTGGTAGATCACTACACTAAATAATCCAAGGTGGGTACTATACTAACTGAAGATATCCTAAACTCATGGAAAAATAATAGAACAAGGCACGCTAAAACGTCAAGGAAGACGTGGGATACTCTTTGGCTCGCGATGTGTTGGCAGATTTGAAAAGAACGAAACGCGATGATTTTCAACAAGAAAAAAACACCACCACTTCTAACTGCGAAGAAGGCGGCTGATGAAGCTAGTAGATGGAGAAAATGCTACTAAATTGTATTGCCAGTTTTCTATTTGGTTTTTTAGGTTTTACTATTGGTAGATACTTCTTACTCCAATTGAAGTAAATTGTATTACTACCCTGTAAATATCTCTTTTATTTCAATTAAAACGAACTAACGCTTCTTGCGTAGTTCATTAAAAAAAATAGAATAAAATAAATAAATAAAGAATGAATGAAAATCATTAAGATGAATTAAGCCAAGTGAATCTTGAATTTGAAAAGTTCAACCTCAACAAACCTTGGACTTCATTCTGTGTCTGCAGTAACAATCAAATCTCTTTTTCTTTCTTTCTACTTAATAATTATCCATTTGAACGGCAATGAGGAATTTAACCCAAATTCTTTTTTTTTATCACCTAAATTGACAGTTTGTTCAGTTTAGTCCCTCCTGTTCAGATAAATGAAATTCCAATTCAGTCATCACTCTTTTTAAGTTCTTTCATCAATTCTTACTCTTCCTATTAATCAAAATTATAACATCACAGCGTAAGATTGAGAATTTATTTTGTGTCTTGTCTTCTGTTGTTTGTTTAATTTGAAAAAAGACCCTTAAAAAAAATTCTAATTTGCATCAATATACCCGACAAGTAACACTACATGAGACCATGAAAGGTCTATAACCATATTGTAACTTTAAAAGTTAGCTGCTCCTATCAAAACAATGTATGTTATATCCCGAAAATTTTGGATTTCATATTTAAGGGTATTTTCATAATTTCCTAAAATAATAATTCACAGATTCAGAAAAATTAATATTTTCTAAAATTATGTATTTTCAATCAAGAGTTTAGAAACTAAATTATTTTAAAATCTGTTTTATAGCCTAAATGTTACAATTAATTGATATTTGAGGGTCCATTTTACAAACGTCATAATTTCATCAA
Organism: Juncus effusus; assembly: GCA_027726005.1. Lineage (NCBI taxonomy): Eukaryota > Viridiplantae > Streptophyta > Magnoliopsida > Poales > Juncaceae > Juncus > Juncus effusus. Next base: position 6,063,494 of record CM050904.1, on the reverse strand, counting down.
TTCCAGCTGTTTCGAAATTCGTTCTTTAATTTCATTTGGCTGTTACGTGTTTTCCATTTTGCCTTTGGAGAGTTACATCTAAAAATTAATCAAGATATATTGTTTCTCTGGTAGATTAATATCTAATTGGGTCCAATATGTAACTTGTTGAGTGACAACTTAATTTAGATTGACCGAGTCAAAAGGTGGGTCTTGATTGTCATTAAGGGTCATGCATGTTTTATGGGTTTGCATTTTCTCTCATTTATTGTGTTGCTATGCGTTTAAATTAATTTGCCTTTATATGGCCAATTTGTAACCGAGCTTTCAACTCCATGCTTTTACTACTCGCTATACATGTTTTCATCACTATAAATATGTATCATTCAAGTCATTTGGCAGCACCTATTTTATCATTCTACAATCGTTCTGATTTCCACATCAAAAGTTTAGTCTAAATATTTTCCAATGGAGTTTCACTTTTGTATTAGCAAAACATGTTTTGAAATACTCTTGACATCAAGGAATCTGACTGGGAGTTCTGAAGTCAATCTGTTATTTTCTTCCATGAGATTCAGGTAAGGGATTTTGCTCTAAAATATATTTACGATTTTTAAATTATTTTGCTATTAATAAATATTAATAATATGAATTATATTTTTATTTGAGCTTACATTGCTCGTACCGAATATCTTATTATTTATGAAAATAAAATGTTTTATAATAACAATAATATATTTTTGAAAGAATTACTTTATGGGATAAAGATGTGATGTTGAGAAAAGTGAAATAGTTAAGGTCAATCCAGCCGTACTTGGTAGGTGGAAGCCAAGACCGCTGATTATGATCCAGGTGATAGGCCGTACTTAGTAGGTAGAAGCTAGGGCTGCCGAATCACCCAATAACGAGCTCGGAAAGACTTGTATCTGTGAGCGTACTCGATGCCACGGAGTATGATCTAATGTGTTATGTGCGTATGTGAAGAGAAATGAGAAAGACGATATCCCAATATAAAATAATTTTAAATATATTTATATTTATTATGATTTTATCAAATATTTATTTATCAAAATTAATATTGTTTTTATCGTATGCGAAGCATACCCTTACTGAGTTTCGTACTCACCCCCTTTTTTCCCTCCATTCAGGTTTCAGGTTCAGTTATTCGGGGCATCGGGGTTGAGCGTCGTCAAACATCTAGATAAAATAAATAGAAAATAAATGTAAAAATAAATATAGATACTTGAATTTTTTTTGTTCCTTGTATTTTTTCGATGTAATACAATTTTTAGTGCCGTATATCCTTCGGGATATACGACCATTACACCTCGGGTCGAAATTGGAGTCGGGGTGTAATAATGTATATAACACAAATAGAGTATATATAACTCAATAAGCACCAATGAAATGTTAAGCGTTGACAGAAGTGATTTGATGGTCATGACAACATAATTTCCTCTCAGATTTTATTGTGTTTTGCAGTTCTATTGGTCATTGAATATAAAATGGTTTAGTTACATTTGACAATTTTTTTCATAGCTGACGAAATTGAAATCTTGTGTCTAAAATATGCTTATTATTGCAAGATCTATAATTTGCTGAGATGGTAAATTTATATTTTAAAAAAAAGCTATGATGACCATGATACGAAATAGTTAACAGTGTTAGTGTTTTCCATTAAGTCAGCGACTAACGTTCAATTTTGTGAAGCACATGAATCAAAGATTTTAAATCAATAGTAGAATATTTTAAACTCCAATTAAGTTATTAATTTGCTAGTTTATTGACCTACACTAAAAACATAGTTAGACTGTTGACAAAATTGAAACCTTGTGTCTAAAATATGCTTATTATTGCAAGATATATAATTAGCTGAAATGGAAAATTTATATTTTAAAAAGTTATAATGACCATGATACAAAATAGTTAACTGTGTTAGTGTTTTTCATTAAGCCAGCGACTAACGTTCAATTTTCTGAAGCACATGAATCAAAGATTTTAAATCAATAGTACAATCTTTAAACTCCAATCAAGTTATTAATTTGCTAGTTTATTGTCCTACACTAAAAACATAGTTAGACTGATAATAAATTACTAAAGCATAACTTCGTTCTTTTTGGTACCATTTTGTTCATGACAAGTACATAACAATACAAAAAATATATACATTTCCAATACACACACTTGTAAAGCAAGTTAGTTAGCTGTTTGAAACAAATATAATTCAAATACCGATTAAAACAAAATATTGAGCACTTCAAATATTAAACTAATAGTAAAGAATATATTTCACAATATGCCATTCATAATACAAAATATTTCATCGAAGTCAGTCATACCAGATAATATCATTTAACGAACCAAATCATGGAAATTAACTACTGTTACCAAATAAATATCAGTCAAATTACTTATCAAATATGATCCATAAAAGCCAAGCTGTGTTTGGATGCACAAGGATTTTATATATAGGTTAGGAATGGATTTTTTTTAGGGATTAGGATTGTGAAATGGGAAATCCTAAAAGATAAAGTATTATGTAGAGATTTTTAAAAATGTTGTTTGGATGTTGTTTTAGAAAAATAAAGAAATCTAGTTTGATATTATATTTATATATTTCATTTATAATATAATATAATATAATATATACAAAGCCCTATAAATTCCTAAAAAAAACTTGTGAAAAAGTCAAATTTTCATTCTCTCCAACTTTATATACAAAATTTCCCTAAAAATTCCTAAATCAAAACACAGACTTATAGAATTGTTTTTATCATATTTATTGTAACAATACTTTCAATGGAACAATATTACTATGACTAAACTTGTAACAAATAGAATGAAACCAAATTTACTCTGTTTGATGACTCGTTGTATATATTACAAATAGTTCACACAAAATCCTGATGAGTAGCAACTTTATATATTTGAATATCTAGCATCGTCGGGGTCCATGTGAATCAATGATAGAAAAAACACTATGGTGTTGTGAACCTATTCTATGTAAAACAAAAACTCGTTGGTTTCACATTACAATACGATTCACAAAAATGGGAGCAGCCTCTTGGCAGAAAGTAATTTGTTTTGCAATTGGGCTTGTACAGTTGGCAAAATATGATTGGCTTTCGGTACATAAAGTGCATGACCCACTTGCATCTTAATAGTGTAATAGATAAAAAATTTTAATTGTTGTTTAACTTGGAAGATTTTTGTTGTTTAAGTTTCCGTTTTAAGTTAGTAGATTTACTAATTTATTATTGATTTGTGGTGATTTATAAGTGTGTTGGTATTAAAAACATTAAGGGATTGATATTTCGAATTTTTTTTGCTTCGAAATTTATGTGGTATATATAAAATTGTTTTATTTATTTATAAAAGAGAATTTCGGGTATAACCCTACCAAATTTCTTAAATATTAAATATATTCCTCTTAAATTCTAAATATCAAATTTCCTCTTAAACTCAATTAATATCATATTTATCCTAATTTAACTAAAATTATATCACATATATCCATCTTAAAGTAATATAATATCAAAAATACCCGAACCGTTAACTCACCATCCAAATAACAATAATTTAAATTTATTAATTTAATTTAAATCATAACATATAATTTTATTTGACTAAAATGCCCTTCTACTTTAGTCTTTTCATTCCCTTTCCTGATGTTCCCTGTTCTCATCGCCTCTTCACGAAGCTTGCTGCCCTTGCTCTCCCAACCCTTCACGAAGCTCTGGCGTCGATTTCCACTACCTCACACTCGTGTTTTATCGTGTGAAAGAGCACTTTAATAATAATTCTTTCTCTTTCCGTTGATATTAAATCCGCACGTAACGTGTTTGATGAAATGTCGGCTCAAACTATAGTCTCATGGAATTCCTTAATGAATGCTTATGAAAGAATAGGGGATCTTCACTCCGACAAAAGGATTTTCCTTATGATTCCAAAGAGAAATATCACTACACGGAATAGTTCAATCAAAATGTTTGTTAAAGTAGAAGATTAGATTGTGCACAAGAGGTGTTCGAAAAATGCCTGACAGAGATTCTATTTCCTGAAATTCTCTAATCGCAGGGTACAGTAGAGCTAGAAATATAACGATGCTATAAATCTATTTCGTGAGATGCAATACAACAGAGTGGAACCTACACAACTAACAATCATTTCAGCTTTTAGTGCATATGCAGACTTGAGTGAACAAGTTCTCACAAAAAGATACATTACTATTTAAATGATAAAACTTTTGATGGGTATGTGGGAAATTTCAATGAAAAATGTAACTTTTGCTCGCATTGCTAGCTGTCACCCGCCAAGCCTTGTCCAGACCTCACTCGCCGAAAGCAATCCATATGCCCTGTATGCCACTCTCGAGAGAGTTTGCCTCATTTAGAAATATACAACTTCATCTAGATATCAATTCATTGTACTTATCCTGTTTGTTTCTTGCAGGCACAAAAATTAATTGGCGACTTCACAACTTGTAGAGTTGAAGATATTTGAAAACTTGTCTTAGAAAGCAAGGCACGAAATGTAATAGTATTATTTGAATTTTGATTTTAGTAAGTAGAATATTATTGTACCAATGGTGCAATGGTTAAGTAGAGAGATAGGAGAGATTTCTCATCTTTTTTGTGTTCAGGGGTACAATATTGTGTAGTTACAATTTCTAAGATAAAAGGATGTTTGTTGCATTTTAATGGAAGCAATTTTGTATAAGAATGTTTCATGTTTCCATGCATATATATTGTGATGAGATCAACATGTAAGTATAATTCCATTGTGCAGTTGCAAGATCAGTTTGTTTTATGAAAGCAATATCTATTTTTGTGTATATTACTTCTTATGGAGCATTTTTAATATTTTCAGTAAATACTTATGCAATTGATCTGTAGTCCAGAAATGCTACTAAAAGAACTTACATAATATGTAATTTCAAATGCACTATAAAATGAAATTGATCTTAATAAAATACTTATGCAATTTCAAATACTTATGCAATTTCAAATGCAATTTCAAATAAAATGAAATTTGATGATACTTATGCAATTTCAAATGCACTATTTCGGTTTGTGGCTTAATTTCTTGATTGGTTTTGAGTTTTTGATTATTCTTAATTATCAGTTTTCGTTTCTTTTGGCCCACATTTCAGATATTTCCTTTTGTTAGAACTTCCATTTGATTTCAATTTGTTGTGGTTTGACTTTGATCTAGAATTTCATTTTGCAAATATTGGTCCAGGATTAAGAAAGATTTTCAGTTTTCTGTGTTTTCTTTTTTTGAATTTAACTTGGCTTTTTTACATTTTATGGTTCCTTCTTATTGGAATAAATGCATTTTATCATGGTTTAACTGAAGTTCATAACATCTCTGCGCATTATTTTGACATTTTTCGGATTCTCTGAGCATTTTGAATACTTCTATTATGTGAAATCAGAGTTATAAATTTTATCTTGGTTTTAGTGCTGATTTGAATAACTGTCTGCTTCGAGTATTAGTTTTTGGGTTATATCGTGGTTGTTAGTTTTTGGGTTATATCTATGCAAGAAAGTGGCAAAGACAACCGATTACATTCTTAGTCAATATGAATATTCAAACAGGGTATGGAGCTATCTAACGTAAACGGAAAATATTATCATACTTTATAATGGGACATCAATGTTAGACTTCTGGCTACAAACTGAAAACTACATGAATTCAACCACAAAGAAGCGTTGAGATTTTACTTGGATAACCGGGTCGTGGTTTCTTTGGTTGGAAAGAAATAACCGGATCTTCAACGGAGTTGTCTCAAATCATCGAGCTATTGCTACAAGAATCATCAAAAGAATGCTCGAGTGGAGGAATAATGGTTAATGGCATAATCTGATCGAGTGGGGTAAAATTGTAGAAAATTGTAACTGTCATACATCCTTCTTATTTCTATTTTCTATTTTTCTTTTTAATTGGAAATGTGATTACTGGTTGTAAATACGAACGTTTTATTTTCATAATATAAGCAACAATAGGCGATCGCCTATTGCGTATTCTCAAAAAAAATATATCGTGGTTGTTATAGAACTTATTTGAAATATCATAATTAAATTGATTTCTTAAAATAATATTTGATTTTATAGATTATATTATTATCATATGTTAGTTAAGATGTACAATTTTATATGTACCTGCAAAATCTCAAATATATCAAATAAACCCCTTTAAGAAGGGAAAAATCATGAATATCCGTCTAAAATTTGAACATTATTTTTCTATGTTGAGAGCAATCTCTTTATCTGTAAGTTTTAGGACAATTTTACCCTCATTTTTCTATTGCTATTTTGTCAAAAAGTCAATTGAATATCATGCAATTATTTGTCTTCTAAAAGAAACAAATCTCAATTAGAATACCGTATATCATTATAGTAACAAAAATAATTGAATTTTCTGTATCACTAATAAATAAATATGATGTAATATAATTTATATTTCTCATACTCTTATTTCTAATCGATATAATAATATCGTACAAGTTCTATTTTTTAGAGTAATAAATTAAACAGGAAATTTTTTCAAGAAAGCCCCTACATTATGCTGAATTGTAAAAAAGTCTTGGTATTATTGGAAATTGCAAAAAAGCACCTATAAGCCCCTACCAAAATTGCAAAAAAGCACCTATATTCAAACTTCAATTACTTAAAAACATATTTAAAATAACGTTTTTCTCTCTCATAATATTTTTTAGGATTAACTAACATCACTTTGTTCTTGATATCTTACTAAATAATATTCTTGGAATTAATTACAGTATCGTGATTACCAATATATAATATAAAAAAAATTAACTTTTAGAATTTTTAATTGAACTTTAGGATTTTTTTTAATAAATTTTAGAAAATCTTAGAATAGAGGGAAATGTTAATTAATAGTTTAATGATATTTTTTAATTAATGAAAATATGAAAACTAATTCAGTTAACTCTTAACTAACTGAATTTTCCTTGCAATTTCCTTTGATGCAAGGGCTGTTTTGCAATTTCCTTATAATGTAGGGGCTTTGTTTTTGCAAATTTCCAATTAAATAATAAATATTATGGTTATTTTGAAAAACAATTACCTTATTTGTGTCATGTTTATTAATTATGGACTGACAAAACTCAAAGACAACTTAAGAGAAAAATGAAATGAGAGAAAATTTTCTGAAAGCTTATGATTTAAGAGATTGCTCTAAGGTGGTGTTCGGTAGGATGTAATAAGAGTGGAAGAATGGAAGAAATGAATTATTCCAACCGAACAAAGGTGGAAGAAAATAGAATAAATGAGTGGAAGAGTGGAATTTTTTTCTTCCATGGAGGAGGTGGAAGATATTTATTCCATGAAATAAGGCAAAATTTAAGACAAAAATAACCCTCTTTCTTCCACTTTGAGATGACATGACACTAGCAATTAATGTTATATTTCTCTCTCTTATTTCTTTCTATATCTTTTTTTGCAAAAAATATGGATGAAAAACCCATAAATTTTCGATAATAATTTCCTGAAATCATTGATTTAAAATATGCAAATGATTGTGCCCATTTATCTCTATCTAAAGAGATCCGTCTTCCTATATTTTTGAATAAGATTTTTTTTTTTTAATAGAATATTTGTGTTTTTATATTTTCTATCTTATTTAGTTAAAAATAAAAAGTTATTAAATTAAATTAATAGAATAATAATTAAAATAAGGATATTATAGTAATTATGAATTATTTATATTTTTTAAACCTACTTTTTATTCCACGAAACTTGCCGAACAATAATGGAATAAAGTGGAATAACCACTGTTCCACTCTTCCGCTCTTCCACTATTCCACTTTTCACCGAACGAGCCCTAAATGAATAAAATGTTACTCTGAAAATAGTGCCATCATGTTTCAAAATATCAAGTAAACCCCATCAAAATTCGAAATATGATTAATACACCCATAAAAAAATATAGAGTATCCTCAGCACCTCTGTATAAGATGAAATGAAAAATATTTCATCGATTTATTTTCTATTTTCTTCAAAATATCTTCATTATGCCATTTGTTAAGTTTCATATTAAAACTAAAATAAAATTTAAGAAAAAAAGAATAATTTAGACAACGTAAAGAAAAAGGGTATATTTCCCGTGCTTTATAGGGGTATACATGCTATTTTATTGTCTTGTGGAATACATATGAAATTATGCTAATAATTTGTAATAATTGTGTAAAATTCAATACCAGATATTTTTATTTAAAATGTATATATTTGAAAAATTTTGTGTTATTTTTAAAAATTGTATTGTTTTATTGAAAATTTATTTTTGTTTTAATGTAGGTATTTAATTATGATGTTGATTTAGGAAATTGTAATTTTTTATTGGAAATTATTTTTGGTGTTAATTATAAATAGTTTCGTCTTATTTCTTGTATATATTTATGGATTTTGATTATGGAATTTTATTTGGAATCTTTTCTTTTTTAAAATTCTTATTTTGGTAAAGATAAAATATTTCTTAATCCGATAAAATGATGACTTTGGGCAATATTAAATACTAATGCTCAATAAATAAATTTAGCAACAAGTCCAATCCTCTTTGTTAATCTAGATTTTATTTGGAATCTTTTAGTCTGTTCTGAAAAGAAAGTACTTTGATATCTATATTTGTCAAAATCTCAATATATTTTTTAGATTATAACATATTTTTACATGAGCTAGATTCTAAATATGCTTAATACTTTATCAGAAAAAAAGTCTGAGATTTATATATTTCCAAGTTTCAAAATATTTCTTTGAATAATTAGGATGTCTATTATTTTACAATAATCTAGATTTTAAATATAAGTAATAACTGCCTAATCATCACAAAACAAATTGAGGTGCAATGAGACCATAAAAGATTCACAGTTAGAGAGAAGCCTGAAAGAGAGTCGTTTGAAGAAAAAACCGCATTCAGCCGATAATGGTCTGATAGTTCATGCATAAAATCCTTAGCAAACTACAATTTTGATATCCGATAAAATGTATGTTTATGTTGTAGCAACCAATAAAATCATATTGGTATCCCGCACAAAAGATCATTGAAACACATCACGAAGTATTTTTAAAATTTATCTTTTTATTTATCTTGATAAATATAGTTTTTATCAATTTCCACCATTATCTTATTTTAAGAATCCAAGTGATTCAGTTCCATATGCTTGAGATGTTAGTACTAATTGATAAATTATTATAAAGGATTACCAAAATTTTGTGTTATCTTTTCCTTAGTATAGAACTGTATGCTGCCAAAAAAAAAATTCACTCAGAAAAAGTAAAAAATAAAAACTCCAAAAAAAAAAAATCTCATCTAGTAACTAAGTCTTATGTCATCAAATTAGTGACTAAGTCTTTCCTTAAACTTAATTAATACCTCCATAACTCTTAGATGCGCTCCATTAATGATCCCAAAACATACTAAAAGATTGCATAATATAAATGTACGAGATCGAAAGATTAATAGATTTTGTTAAAATAAGTGGTAAAAATTAGGGAAGATTCCGATACTAGACCAAAAATCTTTCAAAATGATCAAAATAGCCTATCGGATAAAGATATTCTCAAACTAGTCTAAGGCATTTTAAATGTCTTCATTATCGAATAAAATAATCTGTCGTTTTCAAAATTTCTTCATCTCAGCTGACAGGAGAATTAAAAATGAAATATTTTGGTGGCTTTTGAAATGCCTCCAAAATTTTGGAGGCCTTTGAAACGCCATGAAATTTTTGGAGGCATTTCAAATGCCTTCATATTTTAGACCATCTCGTACTTTTCGGTCAAATCTTGTCTCCTTTCGAAGGTCCTATAAATTACAAGTAAATTGGAGGCATTTGAAAGGCCTCCAAATATCAATTTATTTTCTTACACCGTCTCATTTCTATTTCTCTCTGGTTGATGTTAATGACGGTTCAATTCTAATTACTTTGCAACTTTAAAATAAACTTATGATAACATATGTATAATTAATGTCTCTAATGATTAAGAAGTCCATAATGTTGACTAATTACGGCCTATAGAGGGGGGAAAATAGGTCTAAATCGTGCGGAAGTATGATTTAAAATTTTTTTGCAATGTTGCAATTTTTGGTTTCTTTTACTTTTAATTGATGGTTGTATTAATACAAATTGATAATAATAATTAAAAGCAAATAGATAGAAACGAGAAATGGATCAATACCAAACACGCAAACTTGTTGACGAAGTTCGGCTAGGTGGTTGCGTGAGCTATAACTACCCATTTCTTGCTAGCGAACCTTTCCGCTTTGACAAGTGTCTAATCTCCGGGCCTTACCTTTCAGCTCCGTTTACACTAATCCAAATAGCGTTTCTTTACAAGACTCGAATCACCGCTAGCTTTACAACACGTAGCGAATTGATGAAACAAAACTTGAACCGTATTTCTTTCAATCCAAACTAAAAAACCGGATTTCTTTCAATCCAAACTAACAAACAATCTCTAACAAATAGCTTACAAAGTTTCTCTCAAATCTCACAAGCTTTTGAGTAAATTTATTATCATACCCAAAGAGAGAAAATATTCCTTTTTGAGTTTTGAAAATGGAGGATGGATTGGGTTTTTCCTTTTAAAGGTGGGAGAGAAACCAAGTCAAAAAGAGATTTTTACAGGCTATTCCGTCCAGAACGGAATAACAACGGTTAGAATAACTCAAAAATTCAAACATTCCGTTCTGGACGGAATATTATGGGCGGAATTATTCCGTTCAGAACGGAATTATTCCGTTCAGAACGGAATAAACATTGTTTCACATAGTTTTAATAGAGGGATTCCGTTCGGAACGGAATCATTATTCACAGCCCAAGTCAAAAAGTGGAAAAAAGCTGTTTTTGAGTTATTTTGCAAGATTTTTTCTCTCAATTTTAATATTTAAATAAAATAACTCAAAATGAAATTAACCTATTTAAAACTAAAGACTTAAGAAGTGCTCCAACACTTGATAACTTGAGAGATGTGAGTCGCCTTCTTGTCTTTCGGAGAATTGAGAAGTTTCTTTTACGGCTAATTCTTCATATCCGATTTCTTGACGTGAATTATTCTAGCTTTGAAAATCATTCCCAAGATTATATTAGTAGCTCGGAATAGATTTAAATAACATCAAACTGAGAACAACAAACTCCCCCTTTTGATGATTTTCAAAACCTATTCCGAGAGTGTAACAAGTTTTATTTCTTCTCCCCCTTTTTAAAAAACATTCAAAAGGGATCATCAACCGAGAGAACAAATCTCCCCCTAAATAGATACTCCCCCTGAGTCTTATAACCCTTTTTAAAAATAATTTATAATAAATGATTTTTGAAACGAAAACTTCACAAAATAATTTAGGGTTGAGTAAAAAGTTTCAAATAGATGATTTTACAACAAATTTTCTTCAAGACTAAATTTGATATTTTGAAAAATCATTTTGTATTTATTGAAAAAAAAATATATAAATATATAGTCTTTTAAATAAAGTTTAAAAGCAAAAGTTTCTAAATGAAAAAAAAAAATTTAGGTGAAAATATAAAACACCAAATAATAATTTATGATGACTAAATGAAAATTAAGCTTTTAATCAACTCCCCCTTAGAATATGGCTAATTTAAATTGGGGGAAAATCAAGTATTTAGGTGGACTTCAATTTTTCCTCATTTAATGAGGAGTTGTTATCAATATTCCTATCCTTCCGCAATTACATGTACTTCGGTGAAATACTTATTTTGCGCAAAGGGCACTCCAAGGAAATATGACCTATTTTGCAAAAATAGTTGCAAAACGTACAAGTGGGGTTCGGAGTCTCATTTGTACCTTTTACAAAATGATTTTTATAGTGGAAAGAAAACTCAGCTTTCCTTGGTCTCGGTTCGGTCGACTTGGCGCTAAAACTGTTTGATTTTGAAAAATTATTTGATTTTACAAAATTGTTTGAAAAATTATTTGATGTTGCAAAGTTGTTTAAGTTTGAAATTTTTTGTTTTTGGTGTATATTAATGTAATGTTTGGGAGCTCGATTTTGCGATTCATTATATTGAATCTTTCTCGGGACGTGTGTATTAATTATTTCATAAAAATAACCATTTGGACCTCGTTTATAAAGTCGTTCAGTTGTGACATCATGGTTATCTTCATGAGCTTTTTGTAAATTATTAAAATAATTAAATCTATTATTATTGTTATTAAAAAATTTAAAAGTTTGGTTTTTAACATTTTTACCCTTAGGATAGTTTCCATACATAAATGCATTTCTTCGACTATTCTTAGGTTGATTCAGCTCCATTTTTGATATATGGTCTTTAGGTTTTAGAGAAACGGGTTTGGATCCGATTTCCTTCTTGAACCCTAGACCCGTTTTGTCATTTGGTTTTTGCTCTATTAAAATCTTGTCTAAATTAAATCTAGTTGTAATTTTTGGCACAAGCGAATTTGAGGGATTTGTTTTCATTTTTCAAACTTACTATTTCACCTTTTAAATGATTTATTTCATTTTTTAATTTTTCAAAATCACAAGTATTATTATTATTATTATTATTATTATTATTATTATTATTATTATTATTATTATTATTTAAATTGTTATTTTTATTTAAATCACTATTATTTAATAAATTTAATTTTTCAAATTCTTTAAGTTGTGCCTTATACAACCTTACCGAGGTTTCGGATACTATCAATAGTTCTTGAGTACTGAAAAGAGACTCCCGAACCTTTTCCAACTCTTGTGCTAGTTCATCGTGATTTTCATGTTCTACATTTTTAACCACATAATCGGAACTTGGACCAATTACTTCATTTAAAACATAATTTAAAGTTGGAACTAAATATACCTCGTGACTCATGTTACGGAAAGAATCCGTAGATGTTGTGGCGAGTGAGGATGTTGTGGGAAGAGAAGGAGGAAGTGGTAGTCGTCCTTGCTTGCGGAGCATTTCTTGAATCGCTTGCTCACATACCTCATCGACGTTGTCGAGTGCCATAAAAGCGACATTCGCCATGTCCGATTCGGAGTGGGAATCCAATTCGGCGTAGTTGGAGGAGTCGCGTGGCTCCTTGACTTCTTCTTCTTGTTCCACGGTGCAATTTCGGGATGAAGTGTGTAACAATTGTCCATCGTATGTCCCATCTTGTTGTACTTGAAACAATACGACTTCTTATTGTTGCGTCGGCGGTTATTGCTAAACTGTTTCTCATGTGCTCGTAAATCACTGTATTGTCGCACCAAACATGCCATCTCGTCATTCTCGTCGTTTGAGGTGGATGCCGGCATCGCTACGTTTCTAGGTTGTTGAGTGTTGACGCTCACTTGCTTGAGTCGAGATTCGAAGTTACGGAAGTAGTTGTCATCATCGTTTCCAATGACACTCGAAGCATTTCCCAACTCGGTGGCATTGCCCTTAAGAGTTTTCCTACAACTCGACCATCTGTTAGTTTCTCTCATAAAGTGGTGTATCCGTTTCAGATATGTGATATGCGAGTGTACATATCCTCTACGGATTCACCTTCGATCATTTGAAAATAATTAAATTGTTGTTCTAGACCTATTAATTTTGTTCTTTTCATTTGATTGTTTCCTTCAAATCGATCTAGGAGAGCTTTCCACATTTTATTTGAATTTAAACAACCATCAACTATGACCGACAATGAATTTACCATGTCTGTAAGAATAAGATTTTGTGGCATCATGTAATAAGTTAAATTGGTTTTTGTGTCGTCACTATAATTTGAGGTATTATTGATTTCGTAAGTTACGGTAAAACCCTCTTCAACCACTTTTTGTAGACCATGAAGAAAGAATGTACTCGTCATACATTTCTTCCATATGTTCCAATTTTTACCGTCAAGCTTGTCGGGATAAGCTATTTGGACTCGGTTGACTTGAAGAAGGGTCGCCATAAATCGAAATACTTCAAATTTTGATTTGAAAAGGTCAGTACACCTGCTTTGATACGAATTGTTGACTAATTACGGCCTATACGGGGGTAAATAGGCCTAAATCGTGCGGAAGTATGATTTTAAATTTTTTTGTAATATTGTAATTTTTGGTTTGTTTTACTTTTAATTGATGGTTGTATTAATACAAATTGATAATAACAATTAAAAGCAAATAGATAGAAACGAGAAATGGATCAATACCAAACACGCAAACTTGTTGACGAATTTCGGCTAGGTGGTTGCGTGAGCTATAACCACCCATTTCTTGCTAGCGAACCTTTCCGCTTTCACAAGTGCCTAATCTCCGGGCCTTGCCTTTCGGCTCCGTTTACACTAATCCAAGTGTGAAAAATAATTCATCAAATAGCATCGTTTTAAAAAATAATTAAAAAACTATCATTTCTGCCAGCCTTTTTGACGGAACAAAAGTTGAACCGCTAAGGATCCTGACTAAATATGCCCCGGATCATTTAGCAGCCTTAAATAATCTTAATTAGGGAAAAAAATACGGTTTCGCGAAGCACTTTGGCGAAACATGCTAAAATTTTAATTTTCAACGCTAACTGCAAATTTAGCAAGAAAATTAACTAAAAAATAAAAACTATTTGTGTTCCACCAAGTCTTCTGGCGGAACAACCAATTTTATTTTATTTTTTGCCCCTAAACAGCCACGAAAATTTAGTAAAAAAAAATTCAATAAAAAAATACTGTTCCACCACACTATTTGGCGGAACATTTTTTTTTTTTTTTGCAAAATCTCATTACTAATTATATGTTAACACTGAAAATTAAAATTTTAACTTGTTTCGCCAAAGAGCTTGGCGGAACTGTGTTTTTTAACTTAATTAAGATTTTTTTAAGGAAAATTAAAAAATATAGCATGTTTCGCCAGAATCCTTAGCCGAATAGCTTCTGTTCCACCAAAAAGGCTGGCGAAAATGCTCGTTTCTTACTTATTTTCAAAACGATGCTATTTGTTGAATTATTTTTCTAACTGATGCTATTTTAAAAAAAGAGAGTCGAGATGTAAAGAGGGAGCAACAACGAAGGGAGTTGACTGAAAAGGTGGCGAGGGTGTGGAGGACAGGAGCGTTTCCATTGTTGGCAGACTAGACGGAGATGATCATATTGTTCTCTGAAAGACGATTTTTTCTGAGATAAGTTGTACTACATCAGCTGGAAGGCTAGCCCAATCTGGACCTATCTGAAGAGGGACTCGACTAGTGCATCTATGAGTGGCAATCTTAGAAAATTAAAAGGAAGAGCTGTTAGATAATTTTTTTTTTTGGAGAAATTGATGAAAGAGTTAACCTATGTTGCGCAGACACTTCAAAAACCCGGCCGTGTCTGTGTCGGACACGACGCTCTTCGGACACCTGTCTGACACATCACGTTGCGTGTCAAATATTTTATTATCAAAAATCGTCAGGACACTTCTCAGGACACTTCTCATGACACTTTTTAGACACGTGCATTGGGCTTGTTAGCGCAATTATTGTACTATTTCATCATCCTCTTATTTTAGAAACTAGTTCATCTCACTTTTTTATTCCTCTAATTCAGGGGCCATTTAAAGTGAATTTTGATTGTTTAGTATCAAGTTTCATACACAAACATGTAAAACGTCAAATATCATGTATGCACGTATAAAAATGAAACTTCAAAGGTTACATATATTGTATCAATTATAAAATATTACATATAACTT
The DNA here is from genome assembly GCA_027726005.1 of Juncus effusus. Classification (NCBI taxonomy): domain Eukaryota; kingdom Viridiplantae; phylum Streptophyta; class Magnoliopsida; order Poales; family Juncaceae; genus Juncus; species Juncus effusus. The sequence continues at coordinate 6,047,861 of CM050904.1, read as the reverse complement.
TCTAATTATAAGGTAAAAATATTATGTATAATCTTTTAAAATAAAATAAAATTGACATTAATATATACAATATTTAAATTATATATTTTATTCATAAAAATAAATATAATAATATATATATATATAACGTGTCGTGTCCTCTACTTTTTTTATAACTGTCGTATCGCCGTGTCCATGTCCGCGTACGTGTCCGTGCAACATAGGAGTTAATCAAAACTTATTCTTGATTCATACAACACAAAATAATTCATTTCTAATTCATGCCAATTTTCATATCTTCAAACTTACTACAGCTGGTGAGTAACTGAAAGGAAACGAGCAATCACAGATGCACAACGGAATTAAAAATTTAGTCGTTACCGAGGATCCGTGTAATATCAATCAAACCAGAAAATAAATCTTGTTTATACGTCGGATTCGGCTAATCCGGTTAGTAGGGCTTCACGATTAGTCTTCGAACGATCTCCCTGCATCTCTTGCCGATCTGATCACAAAAGACGCTACGACTTCGGCACCGCCCTCTACAAGTATCCACACGCGAACTGCTCTTGTTGACGGAGAAACTGAGATTACTAGATCCAGTTTCTCTTTCTCTCTTTCTCAAAAGGCAGCTAGGGTATTCTGAGTCTACTGACCTAATCAGACGAACCCTTCATCTATTTATAGTATCTCATGCTTACACCTCTTCACATTCCTTTTGATTTTTTGTGTCCAACCGAGTTAGTTCTGTTTGTGTGCGACCCTATAGGTTCATTTAATATTGGCAATAAACTTCAAGTTTATAAATCATAAGTAGCCTCTAGTACGACGTTATGATTACCCAAATTAAATGAATGATACGTGATCATAACCTATACATCAATTATGTATTTAGTCCCTTTGTTAAATGATATTTATATTGATCATAAGGCATGATTTTATGTTATCCTTATTATGATCAATTCTCTTTCCTGAATTATAATTAGACTGAATAAATTAAAAGACATTAACAACACATGCTAATTCTTTCGTACACGGCCGTGTGTTTTTCCTTCAGTCTCAATTTATTAGGAGGCCCTGAGATATCTCTCTCGTATCCGAGAGTAACAAATTCTATCTTGATCATTCACATTCCAACTCATGTTTTACTAAATAGCCGATCATAGCTTTTATAATTATCCGGTTAAAGACAACGTTTGACTATATCAAAGTATGAAGATATACATGCAGGAATCTATGATGACCTCAAGTCAAAGGACTACTCATACATTAGATGAAGAGAAAACACTAATGACATATACCATGTATATTCTCATAGTGGATCGATCCAATATATATTCCCCAACATATATTTATATTAATGAATTGATATCCATAATCAATAAAACGTGATCATCATCCAAATAACATACTAATAACTATATATATATATGATTTGAGATTTTCAAATATGTTTGTTTTACAAACATCTCATATATGACTAGGGATAATTTAAAATTGTATTCACTTTGCTTTACGGTTATACTATCAGAATCACATATTCTGATGACGTATAACGGATATACATATTCATGGTTAATTAATAATCTAACAATCTTTACACACAATTATTATATGAAAAATTTATGAGATAAAATATCTAATACAAAAATATAATGTCTGATATATAATCTGTTTCTCACACGACAAAACAGTTTGGCCTAGCACATTATTACTTTCAGTAACTACTTTGCTCTTCCATTTTAATGTCCTAATAAATTTACTCCCCTAGTTTTGGTGCAGTACCTAATTATTGACTTTATTAAGCCCAATGACTGGTTTTATATGGTTTGATTTCAGCGTTCATAATTTATTAAGCTCACTTATTGATTTTATGTGATTTTTTTTAGCATATATGCACTAATGGTAGAAAGGGATGGAATTGTTTCATATTGTAAAATGTATATAATTAAATATTTTCAATTAAATCTCTGTAAAATTTGAAATTATCATATTTACCTTTTAAGTAAACTTTTTCCCAATAATTCTTGAACTCCCATTAAAAAAGTAAAAAAAAAAAAGAACAACTAATAATACAATAATTCAATTCGAATAATGTAAACACCTCGGCTGAGACATTGAAATTTGAGACTTAAAAATAAGTTGACTTTGAATAATATGTTAATGGGACTTGTAAAAAGGATCAAATGGTTAAACTTGGAAAATAAGTTTACATATGTTAGAGCCAATATCTTGACTTTTAATGATCAATTTGTGAAAATTTATCCAATTCTGTGCTACTTCTCTCTGCAAAAATGGTGATTTTCTAAACCCTAAAAAATAAATGGAGGTCTGCGGTTCTGAGCCGACTGCAGAGATCTCTCCATTATTGGCGGAGTCCATTGGATTGTAGAATTTAATTGTGGGGGATAATGATGCTGTGCATGGGGAAATGGAGGTTGATGAGCCGCTTACTCAAGCCTCTGATGTGACTTTATCCGGTCTGAATGATCATGCCGACCAGGCTATATGGATGTTGACCTTGCCTTCCACTTAGAGCACGTCACTGTTAGGTAATTTATAGTCATATATATTACATGTGCAGTGAAACCTATGGATTCAATTCGTTCTATGATCATCATTTAAAAGTACAAGATTAATTATTAAAATTTATACTTCGGAATTTTCTGATCCGCGAGACGAAAAACGGATGTATGTCTTAACTATTCTGACTTGCAATCTTCTTCTTTCTGAAGCTCGACTCCGCGAACCTCCTTGCTTCTCCAAGGGATGAAGAACAATCACTCGCAAGTTCTCAAGTTAGAGAACCTCTATTCGCATCCACACGAACTTCAGACAAACGGAATAATCGGACTCGACTAGACGAGTTCGGAAATACTTTCCGAAATAACCTCACAAAACTCTTTCTCTATTTTTGTATCACGACGGCCTTTAAAACTTCTGAATTTTATATCTAATAGAGAGGGACTGCCCTTCTATTATACTAGAGAGGGAAGCGAACAATTGCTCAGTTAACATAAATGAAAAATCTAATCTGCGCCTATTCCATTGCCAACGGAATAGGTATTTCCTTAACAGAAAACTTGGCAGCCAAGGTCATTACAGTTTCCATATCGATTCCATTCCGAACAGAACTATTCCGTTGAGAACGGAACTATTCCTGTTGACAACGGAATAGCACTGTTTTTCATAATCAACAATCCAATAGTTGATTATTTCGTTCACCAATTTATACATCATATGTACAACTGTTTTGAGATATTTTTATCCCCTATGAATGGAGTTCATGTGTGACTGTGTAGGTTCCATTTAACGCTGGCAACGATCTTCCAAAGATCGTAATCATGAGTAACCTCTAGACTGATATCATGTCTACCCATGTTAAATGAAATGATCAGCGATCATAAACCTATCTGAATAGACGTGTGCTTATTCCTTTTGGTCTACGATATATGTCTTGATCACAAGGCAAGGAAGTATGTCATTCTTGAATTTGATCAAAGTCTCTTTCCTGATCGAGAATTAGATTGAGTAAATATAAAATGATATTAACAACACATGCTAATCCATTTTGAGCATGTCCATGCATTTCCTTCAATCCTAGTTCATCAGGGGGCCCAGAGATATCTCCCTCGTGATGAGAGGAATAAATCTCATCTTGGTCACTCACATTCTTCGTCATGATTCAGTGCATACCTAATGATAACCCTAATGATCATCTCATTACGGATGATGTAGGATCATATTAAAGTATGCAGGTCCACATACAGGAATCCATAGTGATCTCAGGTCGTAGGAACAAATATACTATTCATATGAGAATCACTAATGACATATACCATGCATATTCTCATAGTGTGGTCAGTCCAGTATGTGTTCTCTAACACGTACCTATATTCTAGACTTGACATCCCTATGTCCATGATCATCCAGCCTGCGAATATATTAGTGTGGATATGTAGCTTCTTATCCGAAGTATATTTATCACTAGGGATAGTTTAGAATGTCATTCGTTCACAGTTCTACTATCAAAATCACGTATTCTGATGACGTGAACCCGAAATATCATTCATGGTTGATATAAGAAATGTAAATATACGTTGACAACTCATACACAAAGATATATAAGAAACAACCTTTATTGAATAAATAATAATATCTTAATACATAATCCATTTCCTAACAAAAATATATTTGACTTAGGGCACTAATCTAGGCATGAGAAAAGATAACAACTCAGACAACAACCAAGGTTTGAATTTAATATATTCTAATTCTATGATGAATTCAAACATTCATAAAAAGGCAAAACGTGCTTCCTCTTTTATTGCACCATGCAATGATAATACCCCATCCATTTCTTCATTAATTGCAAATATATTTCTCTGCCAATGACTTCTCTGTTACAAAAAACAATAGCAAAAAATATTAAAAAAATAAATAAACAAACATCACTCCATCACCAAAATTTGATTTAAAAAAATCTTTTAAAAATAATGATGAAAAAAACAAAACACCTAAGGACAAACCTACTAAAGAGGTACGAAAGCAAAAGGCAGTGAGTTGACTACTAAAGTGTGAAAGTCTTCTCTTTTGAACCAGTGGAGATAGTAGCATTTTAGAGAAGAAGAGATGAATTTCGGCGACAGAAAGACTCTGTCTAACCTCGAGAGACATGGTGTTGGTCGTTTGTTAGACCAGGTGAAAGACCTTCCTCTCAATGGGGTTTCTACCAGGTCTAGTTCAAAGATCATTTGATTGAAGTCAATAGAGATGGATGTATTGAAGGAACGAGATGTTGTATCATTTCGTTGTCGTAACAGATTGAAATCTCCCACTAATAGCCAAGGGAGTTCAGATTTACTAGTTCTAATTGATGAAATCTCAGCCATAAAATCTCTTTTTATCATCATCAGCAGTTGGTCCATATGCATTAGTCAGAAGAAAAAATTGTTTGGTGGAAGAATCTTGGGGGATGATATTTGAGCAGTGTTTAGTATTAAAGGAGTATATCAGAGCGTACATATTTGACCAAGCAATAAGAGTACCACTTTTAGATCCCACAGAATTATTTACCACAAAGTTACTTAGGTAACTAGGAGCAACCATAGAAACCCTAAATGAGTTTGTGATTGGCCATTTAGTTTCTTGAAAACAAGCAATTTTGCATTTACTCATTCTCACTGACTCTCACAACATTACATTTAAGTCAAATCTAGCCCTCTAACATTCCATGTTAAGAGATCAAATTTGCATAGATTAAGTATATTCATCATAAACAGAGATTTTAAAACATACATACCAAAAGAAATACAAAAGTACACATAAGTTTTTTGTATGGTGATCTAACATCCATACACTAAAAGAGAAATGAAAAGAACATGATTTAGAGAAGGTCCTCATCAGAGGAAGAAGCCAACGAGATGAGCATCTCCTTTTTCTTGGAAGCTACAGTCTTGATACAAAGAGAAACTTTGCATGAGTTTGCCTATGCGATCATAGCCTATAAAGTTCTCAATATTGGTTAGAAGAGTGTCCTTGATGGGGGACACAAGCCTACAAATGCTACTATCTCATCTAAATCTAAGAACTGTCTGATTAAAATGAATAGACTAAAGAGTGAACTTAAGCAGTGGGCGAATCTATCTTTTGCTGGATGGAACACGGCCTTAGCAAGAGCTAAATGGGTGACACAGATCATTGATAAACTGGAAGAAGCACGGCCTCTGGTCACCCTTGAATTTCAGTTAAGCCTTAGGTTAAAAGATCTCATTCATGATCTGGCCAATATCAGTGAGTGCAAATGGCAACAACGGGCATCTTGTCGTTGGATAAAAGATGGTGATAAAAAAGGTCTGCCAAGGTGACCCGCTATCCCCCTTGCTCTTTAATTTGGCAGTTGACGTTTTGCAATCAATGATGGAAAGCGTAACTCGACTTCTGTCCCAACATCATGTCATTGCTCCGCAAATTCTACAATTTACAGATGATACCACTTACTATGCCGAGGCCGCTCCAAACAATCTCAAAATCTTTAAGATTGTTCTAAGATGCTTTGGTGAAATGAGTAGGCTTTGTGTTAAAAACGATAAAAGCTCATTTACAACTTTTATGGTGCCTGAACAATTTACGCCCACCCTCTTGGATATTTTGGGTTGTGTAAAAAGATTATTACCATTAGAGTATCTTGGTTTACCACTCACGATTATTAAACCAAAAAAACATTTGTTCATTCCGTTACTGAACAAAGTTCAAAAACGTCTGACGGGATGGAAAGGACGGATGTTATCTTATGGAGGCCATTTAACGCTAATCCAATACGTTCTAGGTCCGATTCTAAATTATCATATGCAAGTTATGAGGTTACCCTTGGGATTCATTGAACAATTTGATCGAATCACAAGAAGCTTTCTCTGGAGAGGGGATAAAAAATATTATGGGGGACATTACCTTGTGGCTTAGGATCGGGTATCCAGGCCAAAAGAATATGGCGGACTAGGTATCTTGAATATAAGATATCAAAATTTGGCTATGTTGCTCAAATGGATATGGGTAGAGGCGCACAACCCAAGTAGTCCAGAGCCGAACTATCCAAAATCTGTATGGTCCTAATATCTTATCCTCATTTCATCTTCCCTCTGATAGGAATTCCTTCTTTCTGAAAGAATTAATCTCCTTATTGCCGATCTTTAAACTATCAACTCAAATGAGAGTTGATTCGGGTTTCAAATACATCATTCTGGAAGGATGTCTAGACAAATGATATTACATTTGTGAGAGAATTCCCAGATGTTTACCAACAGACAAATAACAAAGATGCATCGATTAATGACATCATGCACTTTAACTGGGATCTCTTCCCCCTTCTCTTGTCTAGTAGCATACGTATCTCTGCACAGGCGGATGAGTTGCTTACCATAATTAACTCAACGAATCTCTCTGTGTAAAATAGACTCTTCAAAATGGAGATGGACCTCCAATGGATCTTACTCGGCCAAATCTGCTTACAAGGTCTTCTTCAACTCAAATCATAGATCTCAATGGGGCTCTAGGGTCTGGAAGATGAAAGTACCAGTGAAGATCAGATTCTTTGGGTCTTAACAGATTACCCACACGAGAAAATCTGACCAAAAAAGAATGGGCCAACATCTCAGCATGTATTCTAAACTCTTCAGGAGCAACAAAAACGGCTAATCATATTTTAGACCATCCCGTACTCGTCGGTCAAATCTTGTCTCCTTCGGAAGGTCCTATAAATTACAAGTAAATTGGAGGCATTTGAAAGGCCTCCAAATATCAAATTTTTTTCTTACACTGTCTCATTTCTATATCTTTCTGGATAACGTTAATGACGGTTTAATTATAGTTACTTAATGTAACTTTAAAATAAATTTATGATAACATATGTATAATTATTGTCTCTAATGATTAAGAAATCCATAATATTATTTAGTACAAACATGTTTTAAAGCATCCTACAATATAAAATATCACAACTTTAAAATATTTTAATATTACAAAGCTAATAAATAAAATATAAATGTGGTTTAAGTGGTTCTTTTTCAACAATTGGTGACAAAGAAGAAACACCCTCTTGATTAGAATTCGGATAATCTGGACGGTATATGGGATCAGATGAAAAATTAAGGTTTATATCGGTCATCCCATATGAGGTATCTGTAGTGCAACTATCACGAGTTCTTTGATTAAGTAAATCCATAAAGGTTAATGACGGATTGTATTCCATCTTCTTTGTCACCAATTGTTGAAAATGATCCTACTCTGCCACTTCGTGACCGTTTGCGCTCTAGAAAAAGAACCACTTAAACTATATTTATATTTTATGTATTAGCTTTGTAATATTAAAATATTTTAAAGTTTTTTTATTTTATGTTGTAGGATGTTTTAAAACATGTTTGTACTAAATAATATTATGTGTTGTTCTCAGTTTGATGATATTTAAATCTATTTCGGGCTACTAATATAATCTTGAGAATGACTTTCAAAACTAGAATAATTCACGTCAAGAAATCGGATATGAAGAATTAGCCGTAAAAGAAACTTCTCAATTCTCCGAAAGACAAGAAGACGACTCACATCTCTCAAGTTATCAAGTGTTGGAGCACTTCTTAAGTCTTTAGTTTTAAATAGGTTAATTTCATTTTGAGTTATTTTATTTAAATATTAAAATTGAGAGAAAAAATCTTGCAAAATAACTCAAAAATAACTTTTTTCCACTTTTGAATTGGGCTGTGAATAGTGATTCCGTTCCGAACGGAATGATGAATAGTGATTCCGTTCGGAACGGAATCCCTCTGTTAAAACTGTGTGAAACGCTGTTTATTCCATTCTGAACGGAATAATTCCGTCCAGAACGCAATATTCCGTCCAGAACGGAATGTTCGAATTTTTGAGTTATTATAACCGTTGTTATTTCGTTATGGACGGAATAGCCTGTAAAAGGCTCTTCTCCTGTTCTTTTACTTTTTATGATTTTTCTCGATCGAAAATATACAAGTTTCATTTTTCTGATGTCACTGGCGAGAGATTTTGCGGCCACTCTCATGGATGGTTTTTGCTTAGGAAAGACAATGAACTCTCATTGATTAACCCAATTACAAGAGAGTTGAAGAGTAATTGCCTCCCTTCCTTAACGGCTCCTCCAAACATTTTAGCAGTTGTAAGGAATGAAAGGACTGTTGATCCTTCGCATGTTTTCCCGCATAAGATTGTTCTTATATCAAGTCCATCTGACCCAGGTTGTATTGTGATCGCGCAGTTATATGATTTGGAATTAGGGTTTTGCCGAGTTGGTGATAATTCTTGGCCCGTACTGAAACTGAGGGAAGATGACCCTAATAGTAGTCAAATGGTGGACTTCAAGAACAAAATCGGGTTATTTATGTAATTAGTGATAAAGGTCAAGTTATTATTTATGACCTTCGAGATCTTTCAAAGAAGGTCTTGATAGGTAACCTTAGTTATGCATGTAGTTCCGACTGGCTATATTTGGTAATAGAGGAGGGAGAACTTGATGGGGTACCTCTTCTTGTGAGACATGTTAGGAAAGGGGCGAATGAATTTGAGGTTTACAAGTGCACTAATGGGAAGTGGCGATCTAGATGGAGCAGAGTGAGAAATATTGGCAACTCAGTTTTGCTTCTAGGCGATGAACAATGTGAAATCGTATCCCTTAAAAATATTCAGTTGAACGGATGAGAAGCGAATCATGTTTGTTATCACTAAGAGAAGCGTGGAGAAGATGGATATTATTATGATATTATTGAAATGGCGAGTATTGAGAATGGTTCTGTAAGAGGTATCTAACTCTTTAGGTGTACTTCATCCTGACAAGTTCACGTATCTTGTCCTAGCTATTTGAAAAAGTTGGTAGAAAATATTGCATCAACAAGTTGCATTGATTTTACATATATTGTTCTAATAGTTTAGTATATATCACATGATTTATTTTGATCGTTAGATATATCATTATTCAGTTTTATAAGTCCATAATTTCACATATTTCAATACACAATGTCATTCTTATATGCCTCAAGTAAAAAATGTATTTTAGCTAGTAACAATTTAGCTTTAATATATGATGACTACAGCTTCACTTGAGTTTTTAACCGGTTTCACTTTCTTAAAACAACAGGGATTTAGAAGTATAATTGTGGGAGCTCGGTGTTGGACTAGCTAGAAGTTCGCTTTCTGTCAAGCTTAATCGGATTAAACTTTATCGAAATAAAATTGTAAATATTTATTTGATTTTTTTTCTTTATTTTGGAGTATGATATCTTTGAATTCTTATATGGTTTTTTCTATCTCAAATGCTAACCGTATTTTGACTTTTCAGTGTCAACAAAATCTGAATATTTTGAAACAATTGATACAACTACAATGATGCTTGTCGCAAGATCTGCTTGGTTTACACTCTTCGTGTGCTAAGATATATGGCCCTGGTGGATGATTGAACATATCAAGTTCTTTACATATTTCTTTTGTAGAATTGGACTTCCTGTTCTCTTAAGTTATTCCAAAGAATTCATGAGCACAAAATTACTAAACAATTAAGTTGTTTCCAAATAATTATTGAACATAGTTAGAATAACTAAACAGTATAGTTATGGCAATGGAATTAACTAAAGAACTATAATAGATGTGTTGGTAACAATTTGCAAAGAGTTTGCTAATTCCTTGGTCAATTGTAGTTAGATCCAAATTTATTCTGAAATTAAATATTAAAAGAAATTTTATCTATTATTCTACAGAATTCATATCTCATTCACAAACTTTAAAGATTGCTATGTTAACTCTCAAGTGAAATTAGCATTGGTTTTTTAAAGGATTGCCGACTTACATATCTCATTCACAAACTTCATTTATAAAAGTGCATTTACAAAGTTCGAACCTTCATCACAAAAATTGTACCAGCACACAAGCTATTGATTTTTCCAAATTGTCTTCCTGAGATCAGTGTAATTTATGGAATCAAACCTCGTGTAAATGGAACTGGGCATATATTGTGTGCAAGGAAGTGTTATTTTGCCCAATTATGTATCAAGCAACCCTATCTTGTGGCAAATGATCTCATAGTTTAGTAGTTGGATATTTTACTTGGGATACAAGAGGTTCTAGGTTCAAATTCCGAATGCATCAATAATAAGTGAAATAAAAGTAATTTTTCTGTGTTTTTTGCAAACATCCTCATTTGAGGAATCTAAAAAAAAAAAAAATTGTCTTGTGCAATACTCTCTCAATTAACTAACACACACATTGTATTCATGTCGTTTGTTAAGATTTGTGATCAAGAGACCCATATCTACATTAAGAAAATGAGAAGTTTATTTTCAAAAAAAGAAAAAGAAAATGAGAAAGCAAGAATAAAAGTCAGCAGTTCCCATTTAAATGCTTTTCAGTGCTCTTATAACTTTATTTTGCAGAATATGATTTTTGATAGATTTATCTCATGTATTTATACAAAATAAAAAGTATCATGAACAATCCAATAAATCATCAAAATGTTATCAATTTTCTTTTTTTCCTTTTTTGAAGCATCAGAGATTCTATTTTTGTTTTTGCTTTTTTTTTTTTTTTTTTTTTTTGAGATTCAACCCTTGGGTTGAAAGACTTTTCTAAATACGTGTATTACATAAAGATTGCGTTTGCCGGGTCTTGAACGTATGATCTCTTATTACATATGCGAATGATTTTACCAACTATGTTATAGGTCATTGAAGCATCATAGATTCTATTAAATAAATAAAGTTTGAAAGTACAAAACAGTTACACCCATAACAGAGAAAATGAAAAGAAAAAGACTAGAGGATTCAGAGCAACTACAGGTACAACAGACCTAATGCTAATTGAAGAAATTAAAGAAAAAAGGAACAACAGACTCCACTCGTAGAAATAAGGAAGTCTTTTTTAGGCCTTATTCCGTAGAGCTATGCCAGTCATAGCTGCCTCCACTATTGCGTTTGGGTAAGTCAGTTTATTCCTGCAGATCTTTGTGTTTCACACTTTCCACACAACCACCAGCAGATTTCAGCTATTTGGATTCTGAAACCCTCTTCTGCTCCTTGTTGAGGCTCGATCATTGCCGTAACCAGAGTTCAATAGCGGAGATTGTGTTTTGATTGCTTATACATAAAGCATGCCAGATTGAGGTTGCAAACTCACGGGAGGGGAATAAATGGTCGGACGTTTCAATAGCGTTCGGATTGCATAGAATCAGGGCCGGCTCGTAGGCAAGTTCAACAAACCGACGGGCTAGGGCAGTCATTGGCCCAGAGACAACCATCCTGGAGAATATACTTATACATCCTTATTGGCCAGAAAATCATTCTAGCCAAGTTGGAACTGCGCTTAACTTACAACTTAGAGGTCGTAGGTTCGAATACGAGCCACTTCTCTGTGTGTTTTTATTTTGTTTTTTCTTTTATATTCCTCTCCCGACAGTGTAACATTTTATAAGCTTAGGAAGTGGGCATGTACAAACAATGACAAAATAACATTAATCCTCGTTAATTATTTAAAAAAAATCACAATGTCTAATGTCTCTGGTCAAAACGTACGAGAGGTTGTTTGTCTGAATTAAAAAATATCACCCCTGGTTGTAGATTAGCTCCCCAAAAACTAACCCATTTATGGCCTTCTACGCCTCACAAACAATCGCAAAAACGCTAGCAAAGTTTTCTGGGTGCAGGATATTAGTAAAATGAGAATAATCCTAACTAGGTCATTAGGTAACCGACATGACCTAATATTAAGAGCGGGACTGGGAACAAACTAAAGAATCTCATTGGCATTTGAACAGACAATGCGTGTCTCTTTTTGAATTACACAAACATCGAGAATATATTATGCAGCGGTTTCTTGGTTGCTAGAGCTCACATACAAAAATGCCATACAAAGAGGCAGGGGAAACAAAGCTAATGGTACACCTCAGAACGATATTAAGAGAAGATTTTGTCCAACCTTGAGTTATTAAAAGAACAAGGAGTGGTAGATCATAATGAAGACAGCCATTGATTAAACCTATGTACAGCAAGTTTATATTTCTCTTTCATGCATGTATTATCTACAACAAACTGCAACCCAAGCAGCTCAAACCACAAATCCGTAGATCAAATCCCCACACCAAAACCAAGGAAAAAAATAAAAATTACAAACACAAACAAGGATTAATCACAACACACTCACTCTTTCTTGCACACACCACACACTCACACTTAATTATTACCATCTCCGAGTTAGAGAAAATCAAAATCAAGCTTCTCGTGTAATGTTAGTAAGGTAAAATCACGATTGGTCTAAATTTGTATCTGCCCTTGCTTGCGTTTTCTTTGTATTATTTGCCCTTGAAGACTGCATTTCTTCACCTATTTTCACAATATCAACATAAACTTACACCATACTTAAAATCCATGATATTCAATTAAAATCATAAATATTTTGGGACTTACATTCAAGGCAGAAACTGTAGACAAGAGATCTCTTGATTGATCTAATAATGATTTCTCTTGTGCTGCTACTTTAGCCAGCTCTGATACCAATGAGCCCGCCCCTTGTACCTAGAGAGAGATGCAAATTTATAGAGAGAACTCAGAATCTATCAACAAAGCAAAAAATTCTAAAAAATGGAGATCTCAATTACCTTAGAGAGCAAAGAGCAAATGGAGATCACCATTGAATTCATCACGTCAACCGCCGTCCCAACCGCTTCCTTCACTTCTTGAATTTCCGCCTGAATTCAATAAACAACTAGTTAAATATTATACTATTTTCCATATTTTGATTTTTAATATTTAGATTATTAAATTGAAAAAATAAAATGAAAAACGGAACCTTTGCACCACCAACAATTGGAAGCCGTAATGTGCTGGCTTTCAGTGATTCAGTCGCGTCAGATAAAGAGTTCGAATGGTCCTTTTCTATTACCGACCATTCTTCCAAATAACTTATCTTCATTCAATAAAAAAGCAACAAATTTAATTATTATTTGATTGAGAAAAATTATTGGGAAAAAAATAAAAAATAGCTCATACTTGTCCTCTTAGGATTGATGTTAGTTTAATTCTTTGAGTAAGAAGTTGGAGCTTGATTCTTTTTATTGCTACAGCATCTCGTAACTCAGATGTACATCTCCATGCATTATATAGATTTTTCTAAAATTCCAAAAAAAATCAGATAAGAAAATAAAATAAACCAAACATATAAACATTCAAACCTCCACTCAATACTCAAGATGATACTATTATAAAAGTATTTGATTAACTAAGAGAAATTTGCAAAAAAACCCGCCTTTACCTTATTGGAAATTGCAAAAAAGCCCCCACTATTCTTAAGGAAATTGCAAAAAAGCCCCTCTATTATTGGAAATTGCAAAAGAGTCCCTCCATTCATAGGACTTGCAAAAAAGCCCCTCTTAGTTAAATTAACAGTGTTGCAATTTCCAATAATGTAGGGGCTTTTTTCCAATTTCAGCATAACACAAGAGCTTTTTTTGCAAATTTTCCATTAATTAATTACCTCGACATTCAATCTCTGAGTCAAATTCCCACTCTCCGCGCGAGAACTAACAAACCTCCACTGCAAAAACCGATTATCCAACAACCTCAGCCTGTGCGCCTCCTCGATCCTTCCTTCCCCCTTCTTCGCCCTCCTCACCTCATTCGCAAAGCTGATTATTGACGGCGCGGTTATTGAAGCGGGTCCAGTTGACCCGGTTCGGGTTTTGGACGGTGAAGGAGTTTTGGATAGTGAAGGAGATGAAGGAGGTTTTTTAACGGGTTTGGATGTTGGGTTTGGATCTGTGAAGCGTCTGAGCCGGCTGTTGGTTTCTTGCCAGAATCTTGCTGGAACACTTATGCCTGTTGGATTTGAACATTGCAGAGTTTTGAATCGATTGGAGAGAATGAGAGTGTATGTGATTTAGATTGTTTAAGTAGTTTAAGTACCTCTTGGAGTGGCTTTGGCCCTGGCGGGAAGAGAGAACTCGTGAGTTCCAGAATTGGAATTGCTTCCAGAAGAGACGCTGTCTGTATCTGAAGAAACAGAGAGATCTCCCCCGTTCTCCATTGATTGTTGGAGCAGATGAACAGTGGCCAAGATCGAGTCTTTCTTCTCCAGAGAGCAATCTAGGCTCCTTGCGAGAGGATTGGGCTGTCTAGGACGGCCGATGGACGCCGGCCATCTGTCGATCGGCCGTGAGTTCTCAGAAAAGGATGAATGCCGACGTCTTTCCGGTGTTGGTTTTCTCACGGGAGCCATGCCTGGTGTTGATGGTCTGCTACAGCGCGTTTGGATGAAGAAAGACTCGCCTTGGAAGGACACCGAGAGGCTTCGTGTAGTGGTCGTACAGAGGTTGATATCAGAACAGTTGTTGGTACTCCCGGAATTTGTACTACTGGTACTGGTACTGGTGGGTGGTGCGTTAGAACGACGGGGGCGGGACCGATCTGCTGAGCGGGAGCGGGACTGAGGCAATGTGGGTGGAGTAGAGGGGCGAGGGTGGGTTAGAAGTGGAGATGCATAGCGGCGCGAGGCAGAACTGGAGGAACTAGACGAGGTGGAAGTGGAAGTGGTGGAGGTGGAGGTAGATGGGGCGGCATTGTCCTTCTCCGAGGGGATGAGGGGAGGCCGGGTCGGAGTGTGGAGATCCGCCGCCGTGGATTTGCTACCGCCGGTGAGGGCTACGGCGGCAGCTACCATGGGAGAGAGGTGAGGGTGGTGGGTCTTTGTCTGAGGTTCTTTCTTGTCTGTGGCTTGCTGGAGAAGAGGGGAGAGAGAGGAGAGAGTGAGAGAGAAGAGAGAGGAGAGAGAGTGAGAGGAGAGGAGAAATAATAAAAGAGAAAATAATGAAGAAGCTTTGTGTGCTAGAAGAAGCAGTTTTGTTTGATTTTCTTTTGCTGAGAAGCCTTTTTGTATTGGCCAAATTTCATGAGTACCCCTACAAAACATCATTATTTTGGCGTAAACCCCTATGAAAAGTGAAAAATCACTGAAAATCCTACAAAATCATTCAAATATTATAGATGCTCCTAAAAAGCCTTACAACATTTGTAATATTTGAGTGATTTGTAAGAGTATTGGTGATATTTTAATTTTTGTAGGAGTAAACGTGAAATTATGAGATTTTGTAGGGGTACATACGAAATTTGGCCTAAAAGAAAAAAACAATGAAGAAGCTTTGTATGCTAGAAGCTGTTTTATTTAATTTTCTTTTTCTGATAAGCCTTTTTGTATTTTGGGGTTGTAAAGTTTTGGAATTGTGCGTTACAGCCCTTGGAAGTTCATATAGTTACAAACAATGTTGCAAGACACAGACACGGGTGCGGGTGTCATGTCCGACACGACACAGACACGGAGACACGGCGAATCTCAAAATGCATCAAGACACGACACGCTATATTTATATATTATTATATTATTTTTATGAATAAAATATATAATTTAATTATTGTATATATTATTTATGTCAATTTTATTTTATTTTAAAGGATTATACATAATATTTTTACCTTATAAGTAGAAAATTATACGTAATATTGTATAATTGATACAATATATATAACATTTGAAGTTAAACTTTTATACGTGCATACAAGATATTTGACGTTTTACATGTTTGTGTATGAAAACTTGACACTAAATAATCAAAATTCACTTTAAATGTGTAGTCCCACAATTACTGGAATATAAAAGTGAGATGAACTAGCCTATAAAATACGAGGATGATGAAATAGTATAATAATTGCGCTAACAAGTTTAATGCACGTGTCTGAGAAGTGTCCTGACGATTTTTAAAGTGAGATAAACTAGTCTCTAAAATACGAGGATGATGAAATAGTATAATAATTGCGCTAACAAGCTTAATGCATGTGTCTGAGAAGTGTTTGAGAAGTGTCCTGACGATTTTTAATAATAAAATATTTGACACGCCACGTTGTGTGTCCGACACGTGTCTGAGAAATGTCCGAGGAGCGTCGTATTCGACACGGACACGACCGAATTTTTGAAGTATCTGCGCACCATAGGTTACAAAACATGTGAAAAATAATTATTTGTGTAATATGTTTTAATAGCCTTTTTGTCGGTAAAAGTTTTTTTTTGAAGTTCTTTGACTGAGGGATTATTTTGTAAGAACCAATGCTGCAGAAGTCAAAAGTCGAAACTACTCGGTAGCTCCGAAAATTTTCAACTAAGGGACTAATCTAGATTAATCGGAATTAGTTGATTTGTATTAGTCATACTGAATTTGCATATATTTTTTAAATAATATTAATATTTAGCTCTTAATAACACATAAATATCTTAATAATTGATCAAACATTTCAAGATTCTATATTCAAAATCAAAATACCATACAACAAAACTATAACATAAATAAAAAAAGAAATTTGGGTGAGACCGAACCGCAAAAAAAGTAATAAAAAAATTTGGGTGATATATTTTATTATTGTATATGATTTTATTGAAAAGTACTTCATGAACATAATTATTTTTTATTATATATATTTTATTTTTATTAGTTTAATATGAATAAATACAATTACATGTAAGTTTGGTCGCAAAAATAAAAATATATACATTAGCAATGGCGAGGCTTGATTGTATTTATTGAGTGCCAAAAAAAGTTCTCCCTAGTAATTATCATTCATAAAAATACATATATTTCAAAAAAATCACTTCAACATTATTGATATATACTATCAATCAAAATCTTAGAGAGGACATAACCCCACAATCCCTATAAAACTCCGCTCCTATACATTAAAAGTAAAATATAAATTATATAAGGTCTCAGATCTGTCTTAAGCGGTATTGAAGATGTGTTTCTTTGTTTTGAAACGTGCCGTATTCAATATGTGCCATATAATTTCAAAATCATTGTTTGATAAATATATCGGTATTTTTATATAATTCCAAAGTATTTTGATGCAATATGTACATATTCTTTTTCTTTTTTTTGAGACAACCCAAACCCATGATCAATAAGTTGTTAGATTTACTAAATATTGTACTAAATGTGTTGCCGTGACTTAAATTTGGATCTTTCCTAAAGTCGGCGGGATGCATTACCGCTTGAGCTAGCAAATTTTGACATTATGTACATATTCTATACATATCTAAACTATGTTGAACTTCTGTCTGCTATTGTACCCGAGGA
The DNA here is from genome assembly GCA_027726005.1 of Juncus effusus. Lineage (NCBI taxonomy): Eukaryota > Viridiplantae > Streptophyta > Magnoliopsida > Poales > Juncaceae > Juncus > Juncus effusus. The sequence continues at coordinate 6,030,208 of CM050904.1, read as the reverse complement.
GTATTTTGACAAGGATATTGTCCATTTTTATGGTATCTGCCTAAATTATAAAAATAGCAAGGTCTCTGGTTTAGGGGAAAAAACACTACTGTCATTGCTACACTAGAAGAGCCATAGATGATCTGATGTTAGAAAGCAGGAAGAAACAGGAGTTTTGGCTACTATATAGGAAAAGACTAGACATGAGGAAGGGATTGTATACTTTTCACTATTTCTTATTTTGACAAAAAAATAATGAATGTTATTGTAATTTTCTTTTTAATATTTATAATGTACGATTTATAAATATATGATTTATAAATATCAATATACTTATAGGCTCATAATCAAATTATTCAAAATATGTTAAATTGCTTGAGAAGTGAATATATACGCACAATGACACGGTAAGACAAAATATTAGTATCCTCAAATTGATTGTTTTGAAGATTTATATGAATAAAGTCCAAGACCTTTCAAAGTCTTATTTTCTAAGCAACTACTAAGCTGTAGAATTTTAGCTTCATCATATTAAAGTTATAAAGGCGCCACTAAACTCTGCTTTAATTTAGCTCTTTCTTTAAATTAAAAAGCTCTTTGAGTTCATTTATTAGTTTGTTACGCTAAGGTTGTTTGTGACTTCATCAAGGTTACCACTATCAAGGTTACCACTAAAGATCATCCCTATTTTATTTCCATACAAAAAATTGATATGTCAAGAAGACAAGAAATATCTAATAACACTAATAAAATCATGTATTAATAAGGTAATAAATAAAACACCACAATCATAAATATTTAATGAAATAAATGAATATTATAAACATGGGGAAGTGAAACAAAGTGTTCGAACTTTTCCAAAGAGTTTGTCCAATAAGAACATTTTTGATGGACTAAATGGTAAGATCATTTAATAATAATACTCAATACATTACTATTGTATCAAGTTCAAGTACCCAAGGCCTTGAGTAGACGGGGTTTTACGCTACTACAACTACAAGTCAGTTATGAACCAATTAATTATTAATTAAAAAATTAGGGTAACATTAAATATAATATGTTCATTAATAAAAGGCAACTAATTAAGGAATTGATTAAGAAAAACGAGGTGTTCTGCTGTCAGATTGGAAACGTCCGATTTGAAACAAACAAAAACCTTGCACCGCAATCGTCAACCTTGCTCAGAACTGTTATTTTCACTTTCCAATACTAATTATAAACTATATCTATATTTTATTGAATAATTATCTACTATTGTTATAATGACTGAACACAAACAAAAATAAATATTTCATAATGTGAAATAGGCTATTATTATTGTTATAATCATTACATCCTTTAAGAAATATAGCAATATATTTGCAGAGTATATATCCTATAAAAATAATAAAAGTTATTAATATTTTTTTCAGTATATTGCTCTAAATACAATATTATAAATATTTTAATGAAAAATGGCAATAATCACTCTAGAAATGATGCTAATCACCTCCTTTGCTTTGTTTTCAAGTGGCAATGGAGAAAAGTTGAAGCCATCAAGTCTCAATCAAATCCCACCTAAATAAATTTAATTTTTTCACTTTTAATAATTTTGGTTGCTTACCATCTAAACTAAAACCATGAAAAGCAGATTAAGGAGAAATTATTATATAGAGGGGTCCATAATGGAGCCAACTAATGAGAACAAACCAGGTATCTCAATTTGCTGACATGGCGTGTTCTCATTGGCTGGGCCCCTCATGAGCCATTGCCATCTTAATTCTTCCAGATCAAATGCAAAAAGTGGTTGTACACAAATAGAACCCGTTTGTAGCCTGAAAAATACATCTCAACCAAACTTATTTGGGTTGTTGGCCTTACTTCTTGTATTTTTCAAGTAAATATAGATATGACAAACATTTCCCAAGTAAATATATAGATGTGACAAACCATTTTTTAAGTAAATATAGATGTGAGAAACGTTTTAATCAGCACTCAAGATCTTTTGTGGTTTCGACTAAAGGTGATCTACAATTAATGTTCAGTACATAATATTATTTCCTACATGATATTATTCAGGATATGGTTTTATACAAATCATAGAGGATTGATATTAAATTCAAACGTATTTAAAGCGTGACACAATTTAGTTCTGTTGGTCATTTTTCCACTTACATATGAATACATAAATCTCCAAACATAAAATTTACATGCAAATATGAATAGCTCACTGTATGGTTAGTATATGCAAAAGAAATACATAAAATTGCAAATCAGAAAGCCACAACACCAAAATTCATATCATGCTTTTTTATTAGAGATGACTCTTTATTCTACTTTTATTTTTTATATCAATGAAACTCGAACCACAACTTTTTAATTTATTGTGTTTTGTATTCAACCAATTGCATTATGGATCATTAGCAAAGTAATATAATGTTAACCACAAGAAAATGCAAATTTATTTTAAAGAGAAAGAGGCTTTTGTTGGCATTTTTTTTTTCTTTTTACTCCAACAAATTTGTACATATTGGCATCAACTCACCTACAACAATACAATCGTCTACAAATTTATACAACTGGATGTATAGAAGAATATGCAAACCACAAAAAAAAAAAGACCCGGGGTAGTATATGGAACTCATGTTGCTGGGAGATTTAGAAAGAACACAACGCTAGAAGTTTCCAAAATAGACAATGCACTGAATACCGTATTCTCTGCCATCAAAGAGAATGCAGAAGAATGAATGAGACATGTGGGCAAGGTGCCGAGCCGTCAAGGAGCCCAGGCCGGACCGGAAGACTGGTAATTGGCTAAGTAGTCTAGGCATTTAGGGAATAGACCTTTGTAGAGTTGCCTTGGAAGCTCAAGAAAAATCAAGGAATTGATTGTAAATAGTTCATGTAACGATTTTTATTTAATGCAAAGTCTAAGTAGGCTATTGGCCTAGAATTCAAAAAAAAAAAAATTTGTACATAAGGAAATATAAGGAAAAAAGAATGCACAAAGAAATGATCAGAATATACTAAATCTATTCTAGTAGAGAAATTAAATTTAGAAGTAGGTTGGTCTATGGATAGATTAGGTTGCCTAAGAGGAGATACCGGTCAATTACTATTCAATTTTCTTGCCAAAATATCTAACAATATTTTAAGGGAAATTTCAAATAGATACTTCATAAACCATAACGAAATTTGATGGAGGCAAATTTTATATATTTTAGTTGTCAAAATAAAATTTGATGGAGGCATGATATATTTTGAGTTGTGAATGTTAGAATATTTAGAGGGAATAGAGGAAGAACAGAGAGTGAACGATTTATTGTATTATTGCTTGATTGTGAAATTATCCATAACTCCTATTTATAATACAAGTGAGTTAATCTAAGTCATTAGCTAACTAACCGTTGGAACTATTATAGCCAACCATTTAGTAATCTAATCATAGCCATACATTGAGTAAGCAACTCTTAATTATCTTCCTAATAGTCTATCAATATGTCCTAATACTCTATCACCCACCCAAGCGAAACTGGTTCTCGAATGGTGAGCGCGTGACGAAGTAGTTAAAAACGTGGAGTAGACAATCCCTTCGTGAGAACATCCGTGATCTGATCCTCGTTGCTGATGAATTGGATTAGCAGTTGTTTTGGAGTTGTAAGCTCGCAAACGAAATGAAAATTGATGCTGATGTGTTTAGTGCGGGAATGAAACATCGGGTTTTGAGCAAGGTAGGTAGCACCAATGTTGTCGCACCATAGGACGGGGGGTCGTGTTTGAGGGATGTGAAGTTCGAAGAGAATGGATTGGAGCCACACGATTTCTTGGGTAGCCATGATAAGGCTACGATACTCAGCCTCGGTACTATAGCAAGAGACTGTCCCTTATTTCTTGGAACTCCACGAGATTAAATTTGGGTCAAGGAAGACGCAGTAGCCTGTGGTGGATCGTCGGTCATTCGGACAACCTGCCAAATCAGCATCAGAGAAGGCCTGAAGAAAGAGAGATGATGCGGGGCATAGTTGGAGTCCTAGAGTGATCGTTCCTTTGAGATAGCGAAGAATTCACTTAACAGCGGTCCAATGTGTGGTTGTTGGGGGAGTGCATGAATGGAGTGACCTTATTGATGGCGAACGAGATTTCAGGGCGTGTGATGGTGGCATATTGAAGGGCTTCAACAACACTTCGATAGAGAGTAGGGTTGTCCATGGTTCGCCATCAAATTTGGAGAGTTGTTCTCCTGCAAGAATAGGCGAGGGGCAGGGTTTTGCACCATCCATTTTTACTTTTTGGAGGAGATTGAGGATGTATTGAAGTTGGGAAAGATGAATGCCCTCGGGAGAAGTTTGAGCTTCAATGCCAAGGAAGTAGCGAAGTGGGCCAAGGTCTTTGAGCGAGATTTGGGAATGTAGATCATTGATTAGAGTTTGAATAATCGAGTTTTTGTTCCCAGTGATAAGAATATCATCAGCGTATACAAGAATGAAGATGAGGTCATTATCCTTCTTGCGAATGAAGAGAGAGGGGTCGGAAATCGAGCTTGCGAAACCAAGATTAGTTAGAGTAGTTTTGAGTTTGTGAAACCATGCACGAGGAGCTTGTTTGAGGCCGTATAGCGCTTTGTGCAAGTGGAACACGTAATGTGGCCTAGTAGGGAAGGAGAAGCCTGGTGGTTGTTGCATAAAAACCGTTTCTTCGAGTTCTCCATTGAGAAAGGCATTATTTACGTCAAGTTGCCGAATAGGCCATAAATGAGAAAGAGCAATAGTAAGAAGAATACAAATTGTTGTGGGTTTAACAACGGGACTGAATGTTTCAGTATAGTCAATACCTTCTTCTTGGTGGTATCATTTGGCAACAAGACGAGATTTGTAGAGTTGGATAGAGCCATCAGAGTTTTTCTTGATTTTAAATACCCATTTACACCCAACAAAATTTTAGTTGGGTGGTACTAAGGTCCAGGTCTTGTTTTGAAGAAGTGTATTAAATTCTTCTTCCATTGCAGTTCGCCATTTGGGGTGTTTGTTCGCGTTTGTGAAGCAAGTAGGTTCAATATCATCAGGAAGTAGAGATGGGATGTTTGGTTGAGGTGTATGCGACAAAGTCGGTGTGTTTCTTGGCTTTGCGTGTGTTATCGCGTGTTCTAGTGACCATGGAATGAGTTGATAGTTGTGGTTCAGGAGAGAGGATGCGGAAGAGGGTGGTGGGTTGTTGTTGGAATATGGTGTTATAATGGGAGGGTTGTTTTCAAGAAGAGAAAGAGTAGTATGTTGAGATGTATGTATAGTGGAGGATGATGGGTTTGTCGAGAGATATTGGAAGGAAAAATGGGTTTCATCAAATACAACATGTCGATTAATGTATAGTCGGTTTGTGGGGAGATGAAGACATTTGTAGTCCTTGTGAGAAGGAGAATAACCGAGAAAGACACATGGCATGGAGCGGAGTTCGAGCTTGTGCGAGTTGTATGGCCTTGTGTACGGAAAACATCGTCATCCAAGAATTCGAAAGAATAAATATTCAGGTTCTTTGTGAAAAAGAATCTGGTATGGAGAGGATTGTGGAGAGTTTGTGTTTGGAATGTTGTTGATTAGGCGGACAATACTATAGAAGATATCATCCCAGAAGAGTTGCGAAATGGAAGCGAATGCTATGGTGGAGAGGGAGAGGTCCACGATGTGACGGTGTTTTCGTTCAGCACGCCCGCTCTGCCCTGGTGTATGCGGGCATGAAGTTATGTGTGTGTGATGGAAGAAAACATTCGTCTAATTGGCAGACACTCAGTACCGCCGTCTGTTTGAAGCGTCTTAATTGATTGAGAGAGAAGATTCTCAATCCTTTCTTTGAAGAGGGCGAAGATTTTTGATACATGTGATTTAGAAGAGAAGAAATATATCCAAGTAAAACGCGAAAAATCATCAATACAAATTACAAAACAACGTGAACCAGAGTTTGAAGTAACTGGAGAAGGCCCCCATACATCAGAGTGTACTAACTCTATAGGTTCACGAGAGCGAATGTCGGAGTGTTTATGACATAATTTATGCATTTTACCAACATAACAAGAATCACACAATGACATTTTATTAGAGGACACACTTAGTTTATTTTGGAAAATTAAATTCCTAATAACACTAGATGATGTATGGCCTAATCGTTGGTGCCAAACTTCGGCTGGTGCCTTGACACCAAAGAAGGCGGACAGTTGGTTGTGAAGTATAGATGGTAGTCGATACAATCTGTTATCTAAAGAAGACTTGAGAAGAGGGGTTCTAGTTATTAGGTCCTTAATAAGACAAGAAGATGGATTGAATTCAGATATGTTTTGTGATTAGAGTTTTTATTTTGAGAGAAATTTTAAAGGGGAGAAAAAAAAAGAAATGATCTAAATGGCGTTAGCCTTTAGCTCTTGATACCATGTAGAATATTTAGAGAGAATAGAGGAAGAAGAGAGAATGAACGATTTATTGTATTGTTGCTTGATTGTGACATTAAACATAGTCCATATTTATAATACAGGTAAATTAATCTAAGTCATTAGCTAACTAACCGTTGGAACTATTATAGTCATTCATTTAGTAATCTAATCATAGCCATACATTGAGTAATTAACTCCTAATTATCTTTCTAAGAATCTATCAATATATTCTAATACTCTATCAGTGAAATAAAAATTTGATATATTTTGAGTTGTAAATAATTTGATATTTACTGTTTTGATATGGCGAATTTGCTAAATTACTTCCTCTAAAGAATTCCACCACAGTTCAACAAAATATATTCCTACAAAATAGTAAGTGTAAGGAATATATCTGTATAGAATATGAATAGAAATATCATGCATATCTCACAAAACATATAAAATATTGTATATGCAATATTTTTCTCATTTTTATCAAAATATTTCACTAGAAATCCTAGGCTTCTAAATTCTAAGCCTAGAAAGAAAATCCATTCTTTGTACTATGCTAGAATCCTAGACTAAAAGGAAAAAAACTATGCTAGATTGAGAATCTAGGATTGAAGTACAAATGAAGGTACCAACCAAAACTGAAAACAAAAGCCTCAAAATTAAAAACATTAGATTCCCTTCAAACTCGAAAAAATTGATTGAATAAAAACCCCTCTTACGTCTAAAAACAAAATTTTAGTCATATGAAAGTAAACAATATTTTCCAGCTCCTCTATTTTTCATGAATAGACAAAATTCAATTTGCCTTAAATCGATAATGACAAAAGATGAAAAGAAAAATGGAGACAAATAGAAACGGTCCCGATTGAAAGGAGATTGACAAACACAATAAAATTGAGGGGGACCAAGTACTAGAGAGTAGACACTTCACATGCTCTTATGATTTGCACCATCAAAACCGAATCAAAAACAAATATGGATTTAGCGCTGGAAAGGCTTATTATTCACCTACCTTTTTCACTTTCTTCATGGGAAAAAATGTATACGTGATTGTAAATATAAATTTGGGCTGGGCCAAGTTTGACTCATTAACCTTTATTCAGCTTTTGGGGGTAGAAAATTGAAGGAAGCATGTAATGCATGCGTTTTGCATGAAAGTAAATGCATTATACTATCATTGCATAATAATTTTGTGATAATATCAAGCTTTTTGCATTTGTTAACTATGTAACTAAAAGGTCCAAAGTATTTTTGTATGTAGACATGCAGTACAGTCATGTTTGCCATTATAGTTGGATATTGGAAAAAACCAAATTATGATTTTATTACATACTAATGAGGGATGGTAAAAGAAAAAAAATGATGGTTTCAGGAGAATAATAATTGCTGGTTATTAAAAGGTAAATAATACTAATTATCAGCATGAAAGATGGAGTGACCTACATGACGGACGTGTTTGCTGACCTTGATCCAGAACATGAACCTTTTTTGGCTAGAAAACAATAGAAAAAGCGGTATATTATTTAAGATTGTGCGTGAAGACATTTTGACTTTGGAAGCATAGAAATTAGTAAAATTTTAATTTAAGAACAAGCATATGCATGACCGTTTGTACAAATATACAGACAGAAAAGGAACAATTGGAATATGTTGCTTTATTTATCTCTTAGTCTAACATAATTGACCTTTGCTATATCTCTTCTTTTAAATCCATGTTTTGTTTAATTTGCAATGAGATAGATCAGTAGACATTTCCATGAATACCCACATTAAAAGAACTAAGATTGACTTCACAAAAGGAAGAATAAGATTTTTATTTTCAGTAAAAGAAGTAGAAAAAAATTGAGTAAGAAATTGAATTAATGTCTGATTGCAAATTACGATATCTAACTAACCATGCATTTTATATATGACACACGTGAGCAATTAAGATATTTAAGACAAGGAATTCAAAATAAAAAAGATAAATAAAGAAAATAAGTTGGAAATACTCAAGCCATGAACTTTTTATTATGATTCAACTCTCATATTCAATGAGTTAAGAGACTTTATTAAATATATATTAAATAAGTTTTATATTTGCCGTAATGTGAACTTATAATCTCTTGTTACATATAAAATATGCTCTATCAATTAAGTTATGAGCAATTTGTAAGGAACTCTATTGCATTAACTCCCTTGTGTTTTTCTTATATCCTTCTTTCATTTGAAGAAGTTGACCTTACTTAGTCAAGCTCAAAGTCATTATTTTTTTGTGGGGGGTGGGGGGGGGGGGGGGGGGGGGGGATGGGGAGGGGGGTGGGGGGTTTATTTTTTCATCTATAAAATTTCTGGATAAGCATGTCTCATGAAATTTGTATTTATTAGTTTGTTTTCTATAGTTTCATCATACACATGATTAGACACGAACATACTTTCTCTCCTAAAAGAGCGAAACGTGGGGGCGATTTTCTTGTAGGCTATGCTCTAGATTAGAATTCCAGAGATAACCTATGGTGAGAAGGCAAACAATACAGGGCATAGATGGATGGTTTCACATCATCTCCCCCCTTCACGCCGCTTTCCCACTCACTTTCCCCTCTGGATTTGAGAGTCTTCTTGGAGAAGAAACGCTCCTTGAAAATTCAGAAAGGGAAAAAACTCACCTCACTCACCCACAGAAGAACAACAGTTCATACTTTCCACACACGGCCTCAATTGGATCCACCGTCTGAAGCTCCTCTACTGCAGATGCCGACCAACGTAAGGCTGTTTGTGAACATGAAGCTATACAAAGCTTCTAAGGCTGTTGCAGATGAAATATGCAGAGAGCTCCTCTCAAAACTCGTCTGAAGAAGAAAAAGGCGCAGGGAAGAGAGCTAAGAAATCTAAGTCCTTGCAGTCAGGAGAGGGTGGCTCAAACTCTAACCAGAACAGAGTTCCTGAATCTGGTTAAGGGGAAAGAGTCACCAATACTGACACAAGGATAGTTTCTCTCTCCCACTCCCCAAAGTCTCAGTTAGGGAGCTCTACCTTCTCTAACAACTCCGATGAGTTCAACAAATCCTTCTACCGTTCTAAGTACTTCCCACTCAATAACAAAACTAATTCTGGAGGAGAAGATGTTATAACTGTGTCCGTAAAGGACACTTCTCTAATGAATGCATTAAACCCAAAGCTTGCTTCAAATGTAAGCAACCGGGTCATTCTCTCATGGAATGCAATGAACAAGGGAGAGAGGTAGGAAAGTTTTACTCCAGTCAAGCATAACTCCGGTGAAAACAGCAGACAATGCCACCCTTCCTGCAGAAAGGCCTAACATCTCTCAGACTCAATTAAGGGGCAAATAGAAATAATGCGTCAGGCAGTGGTGGTAAAAACCACTGGAGTAACTGATATTGTTCTCGGTTTGATGATGTTTAAAACTATTCTGTTATTACTAATCATTTCTTTAAGTTGTGTTTCAATCAGTCAGAAGAATCGCAAGCTCAAGAAGACGGGAAATGAAGATAATTTCAACTTGGACGCAAAGGATGCAAGATGGTCTCTCCAGAAGTTTTAGAAGGCTTGGAGGGGTGTGTGTTAGATAGTTTTAGTGTTTTGAGTATTTGGTTGTTTCACTAAAGAGAATTTCATATTATCCATTTTTGGCTGCAGTTCCGTTGGAACGGAACTCTAGTTCCGTTCCAACGCAAACCCTGACAGAACCTCTGCACCATGTTCCATTCGACCGGAATATGAGTTCTGTTCGAACGGAGTTTCAACTGCACTAGTCGTTGCATCAAATCCTGCATTAATTTTGCTTCATTTTTCATATTCCGTTCGAACGGAGTTTTTGGTCCGTTCGAACGGAGTTTTTGGTCCGTTCGAACGGAACTCACAGAGTTTTCAAATCTGTGGAGCTGCTTCTTCCCTCTTTAAAAGAGCAAACCCCAATTCATTTTATTAACCAATTTTTGAGCAAAATCAGTAAAAAAAACTCTCTTTAGTATGCTACTAAAATTACTCAATAATCTTTGTGAGATTAGGGAGAATTGAGTGAACGTATGTTTGTTTATTGTTGGGTTGTTTGATTGAAAGAGATCGAGCTGTTTAGTCTCGACGAATCGCTATGAGTTTGTAAAGCGATCGTGGAGTTGAGTCTTGTAAAACGCTATTTTGATTAGTGAATCAAGGAGTCGAAAGGCATACCCGGAGAGTAGGCGCTCGTGAACGCGGTAAGGGCCGCTAGCGTGAACGGGTGGTTATAGCACAAGCGATCACTTAGTCAAACCTCGTCAACAGATCTGGTGTTCGGTATCTTTATTTACTTTTCTTTATTTATCATTTCTTTAATTATCTAATTAATACAAACCATCCGCTTAAAAATGAAAAACCTAAAAGTCATAATAACCTAAAAGTCAAATCCATTTTCGAAAAAAATTAGGCCTTAACCCCCCTATAGGTCTCAATCGAACATTAACTGACAAGGCTCTGTTTTCTCTTCATTTCAAGCCGAAAAAATCCTTTAATTGGAATGACATCTACAACCTGGTCCACTGGACAGGTACAAAATATATCCTCTTTCTGTCCTGGGGAATTGATCATTCTACATTCCTAAACTCGCCACTTAAGCCCTTTAGGAACGATGGATACATTCTATATCCATGGAATGTCAGACTCAACTCTAAAGTGAAGGTGTTTAAGTACAAAGTGTGGATTGATTTACTGATGATTCCGGCAATGGCTTGGAACCCGGTCACCATTGAATCACTTGTATCGACTTTTGGGAAGCTCTTAGAAAGAGATGAACTGGACAATGTTCAATCTTACGAGAGGCTCAAGGTTGTTGTGGCAACTACGGAATTGCTCACGCTGTCTCTGTACATGACTCTCCATCTTGAAGAACTGGAATTCAAGGTGTGGATGGATGTTAAACACCATGAAGACAAGATCACCATCTGCACTGGTCCGGATGATCCGTCTCCGCCGGCTGATCTTCTAGAAGAAGCTGCTTTAAAGAAGAAAGATAGAGAATACTCTGAAAACATTTAGCTCCCTCTTGGAGAGGAGGAGCTGGACACTGATGGATCAGATTTGCCCATGTTGGACGTATAGATCCAGCAGCTGGTCACAATCGCTCAAATACTGCGCCAGCCTGAACCAACTCCCGAGGAGAAGATGGAAATGATGTATGCTGAGGATTAGAGGATGATGGATGAGGAAGAAGAGAGAAGGACGGCTGAGAGACTGAAGACGAGAAAGGCAGAGGTGGAAGAAAGGGATAGTGGAGGATCGCCAGCTCACTGTGACAGGTCACACTCAAGGTGAATTCAGTTCATCAGTGTAGAGCCCAACTCCTATGGAGGGGGAAGAAAAGGGCTACTCTTCATCAGAGGACGATGATATGTGGAGCCCGGAGGAGGGCAGAAACACTAGATCAAGGAGAGGACCACGCTACATCCCCTCACCGCCTCAGGCAAGTAGCCAAGGTATTCCTTCTTCTCCATCTTCTGGTGAATGTAATTCTAGGGTTATCTTAGGAAGCCTAAAATTAGATTCTTGAGAAAATTCAGGAATTCTAAACTCAGGATTCCAAAACCTAGTTTTGGTTAATAGTACCAATTCTATAGATCTGCAATCAAGTGCAGACCAAGCAATTGTGTTTGGCACTACAATTTCAACATTTCATGTACTTGATAATTCAAATCCCACGATCTGCGTTGGTACTATGCAAATTCATTTAAGTCTAAAGATTTGTAATGATGGAAAAAATTTGGAGGATGGCTGTCATAGCCATCACTTTGATAGCTCAGACTCTTAAGTTGGGCTGGGTTTTGTGAACCCGGAATTAGTGCCCCACTATGATATTGTCCTCTCTCATACACCGGGTCCATGATTCTCACCTAACGCCACTGGTTTTCTTATTTCAAATTCTGAAGTAACTCTAAAGGAGGGAGCTCTATCTGACATTCCTTCCTGTCAAGATATGGGCTCACCAACCCATAAGGACTTGGCGGGATTTAATGTGGCAAGAGACTCTATCCTGACACCAAGTTCTCCCATGTTATGTAACAATCCCCAAGAGATAATAGATCTGGGGTCACACACAATCCTACCTAGACTTTTAACGTTTGGGGAAATGGATCCTGCTCTAGGAAAGTAAAAGGAGTTCATCTCACCTTTTATACCACACGTGTCCCCTCAAACCCTAATCCAGGGTGCAACTGCATCACTTCGGCTAAATACCCTTGACACACAAATGGAGCAGGACCTGATTTGTGTAGTCCAAAACACATTACCTACTAATCAGGAACTTGCAGAAAAAGATGAAGATGAAGATCTTAATGAAACAATCTTTGAAATTACTAGAAAACAAAAAGAAAAAAGACTAGCAATTAAAAAAGGTAAAAAGAAAATTACATTCTCAAACCTTGCACTTAAAAGAAGCGCAAGAAAATCAATGCCTTCTATTTATGGATCACTTTTGTAATTAACTTATTTTGTCATGGAATGTAAGGTAATTAGGATGCCCTGAGAAATGTAGGATTGTGAAGGAGACGATTAGGTCGTCTAGATGTAGGATTGTTTGTCTTCAAGAGTCAAAATGGGATGATATGAATGGTTTTAAGCTTTATAGGATTTGTCCTTCTTCTTTTTATAATTTCTTTGTCAAAAACTCAATTCATACTTGTGGTGGTATCCTCATTGCATGGGGAAATGATCTCTCTCTCTCTGCCATTCTTTCTCATCTGAGCATTGTGCATCTGTGATCTTAACAGATGCAAACTCAAGCACAACTTTTCTTATTACCAATGTATATGGTCCTACTGAAGATTCACTCAAGAATGACTTTCTTAATGAACTAAAGGAAATCAAAGATAACAATGACTTCCCTTGGATTCTTCTAGGAGATTTCATCCTTTTGAGATCAATAGAAGAAACAACGGGCACAACCCTAACATCTCTCACATCTCATCTTTCAATACTTGCCTAAATAAATTAGATTTCATAGAAGTTCCATTAACAGGAAAGACCTTCACATGGTCTAATAAGAGGCCAGATGTAAGAAATGTGTAAAACGTGTTGTTTGCGAATTCACACTCTTAACAAAACATTTATAAAATGCCTAATTTTTCCACAAGTGTATATGTGGTGTACGACTTTAGAGTGTCGATCCACTAGGAGGTGTGGCCTTAAATCTCAACTAATTTAATCAAATATTAGTTATAGTATTTAGTTTTTAAAGATTTAAGATGAGTTTGTATTTTGAAATAATAAAAGGAACTAAAAGAAAGAAGTAAGATTTTTAATTTTTCAAATATTTAATTAAAGGTAGGGACTTTTAAGATAATTTGTTCAAGCATGTTATCATTATCCACCAAATATTTTAATCTTAAGATTTGCAAAATAAGTTCAACTGCTTCAAGCTAAAAATACCCAATTAATGATTTAATTTAGATCTAAACACAAATCAGCCAATTCAATATTCAAATACTAATTCCAACCAAAACTTCAATTAATTAAACAAAACTCAGCCAAGTAATTATTCAATTAATTGGTCACAAAACATTTTCAATTTATAGATTTAATCTAAATAACTTAGCCAAGTATTTAAATTAAATATTCAACAAAAAAATATTTCATGACAAATTTCACAAATCTCCAAATCAAATCAATTAACACAAGGTTTCAAACAAACTTAAACAAATCATCACATCTCTACTAAAGATCTACTCACTCATGTTCACAAAACCCATATTTACACAAGATTTAAAAATGATACTCATTCAAGAAAAGAAGAAGAAATAAGAAAAATAAAGGAGAATAAAATCAAACCCCTAAATCAAGCTAGAGTCCCTCCTTCTTTATGATGATCTCCCTCCCTTTCAATCATTTCTCAAGCTAAAACGAGCGTCCTTCTCCTTACAAAAATTCAACCTCTCTTTCTAATCTTTTAAAATTAGGGTTTTGAGCTTAGGTTATTATTGGTGGAAGAACAAGAAAAAAAAGAACGTGGATGGTGTAGAAATGGTGTGTAGAAATGGATGTGGTAATGGATATTTCAGAGAGAAAGAGTGGTCATTTTTATAGAGAGATTTGATCTAAAAAAATATTAGGAAATAAGGTTGTGGGACTAAAAATTGAGATTGATCTGGATTGTGTTTTGGGTATTAATTTGGGAGATGTTTAGCATTCTTTTTCTTCTTTTCTATTCAAATTCTACTTGGGTACAATTTTCTGGGTGCATTTATCAATTCCCCTCGACCTAATCAAAATTCTATAGTCAGGACACGTGGCGTACTCGGATTGGCCAGGTAATTGACGCTCATGCCACGTGTCAATCTTCCATTTGGGAGCATTCAATCCTCATACTGATTATTCCTAATCCTCGTACTGACCTTGACAGCCGCGTCAGCTACACCTCTCCAATTTGTATAAATGGACGGTCCATTACCCACTCATCCCCTTGTTAATAAGTAAACGGAGGCTTCCATTCCAAAAATAAATGGAGAAGTGAAAGATTCTTGTACTGATTATCTCCTGAAGCGCGTCAGAGTGCACGCCACAGAACAATCCAGTATTGGGTCATTCGCGTGTTAATAAAGAACTGGAGTCGAATTGATGTATAATCACTGGAGGTGATTTGCGTTTCTGATCGGTGAAAACGCGTGCTGCGATGCGTCACTCACAGACTGGCCCACGCGTGTTGCACGAAATCTGAGAATGCTCAGTACGATAATTCGGTATACCCCAATAATGGTCCGCCACGTGTCTCTATCATCCCAAACTGCTGCATTGGACAGTCGGTTCAATCTGTTATCTTACCTCCTCGAACTCTTCGAGACTGAGAAGACATGTGGCAGTTCCTGATTGGTTTAATCTTGGTCAAATGTTGACTTCGACCAATTTTTATCAATTTTGTTTTGCATTCTCCCTGAGTTCTAGAAGGCCTTTTTTCACGAGGTTGGTACCATTGGATGTAAAAAGCAATCCTTGTAATTTATATTAAATTCTTGTATTAATAAGAAATTGGACGAGCTGAAAGAGACGGCGGAATATCCATTGGTTAATTAAGGAATCTATTTCATGGACGAAGAGGTTCTTGATTTATATTAGGGCTGATATGGGAAATTAGGGTTTCAATTCGAAACCCATTGGAATTAGGGTTTAAATTGATAAATGTGGTTATAAAGAGAGAATTATAGTGTTTATATGATAGTTTAGGGTTTGTACATAATATTAGGGTTATGGTGTTTATATGGCCATTATAAGGTTTAGATAGAAAATTAGGGTTCTAGTTGGAAAATAGAATTTTAGATTGAGAATTATTTTGAATAATGATTTAAGTTTTTAACTTTTGCTATCTATTGATAAATTTACGTTTTGATTAATATGAATTTAGATATTTCATCTCCCAAATTTTTATTTATTTATTTTTATCTTATTTTTTTTTAGCACGGTGGAAGCCGGTGTAAAAAGCCGGTCTAAATATTTACCCACCGGTTTCGAATCCGGTGATAGAATACCTAGTTTGACCTCTTTTAGGATAGTTGACTTTTGATCAACTAGATGATTTTCCGGGTTTGACTTTTCATCTTTTTGCGGATTTTGTAAGTTTTGGCTTGGATGGTTGGTGGGTAAGGTCTATAAAAGAATTGGAGAGGCGTGTGTAGGGTTTTTGCGGAGATTTGTCGAGAATTCGGCCATCCTTGGCCTAGGATTTGCAGATCGGTCCAAGATTTGGAGTTGACATTTCACCAAATCATCCAAATATCCCTTTCTTGGTCCTTTTACCTGAAAAATCACAGAAAAGTGTATTATGAGTTTCAAAAATAATTTTTATTAATTTTAAACATTTTTTCAACATTTTATCTGATTTAAGGGTGAATTTTATATGATAAAAAGCCTAAAAATGTGTATAAAAATATACATTACACTAAAGCCTTGCCTATCTAAGCTAGATAGGTCTTTTCTTTCTCACCATTTTACTCAGATGAGAATTAACTACCTACTCATTGCCTTGGCCATGACTACTTCTGATCACTCTCCACTTTTACTGGAACTAAAACAACGTGAAGGATATCGAAATAAAACGTTTCCAATGGAACGAAGTTGATTTAGGCATGAAAAGTTCAAAAACATTGTGAGAGACTCGTGAGCTAGACCAACCTTCTATCCATCTTCGAACACTCATACCTACTTAATCAAAACTGGGAATTTTAAGGAAGGTACTAACCCAGTCGAGTAGTTCATTGTCTAAATTTCAATATATATATCTTGAAATATCAAAAGATATTCTTCTTATCCTTGACTTAGCTGAGGAGGTCAGGAGGTTATTAATGGATGAATTCTCCTTCCGTATTGAACTTCATCAACACATATACTCTATGACTTTAGAACAGGAAATAAAATAGCAACATAGAACATCGTGCACCTGGCTTAAGTTAGGGGACAAAATTACAAGGTATTTTCATGGGCTAGCCTCTCACAAAAAACAAGAGGAATTTCATACCAAACATTCATGTAGCCGGTTCAAATTTCTCTCAAACAAATCAGATCCTTGATCAATTCTCAACCTTCGCTGAATCTATTATGGGAACTGAGCAAGACTCAATCCTTATAACAACATTGTACTTGGATAGCACAATTGACCTCTCCACAATTGATTCTCCCTTCACCTTGGAGGAGGTTAAGGAGACTATCAAGTCCTTGAAAAAAAAAATCGAGTGGACCGGATGGATTGCCGTCGGAATTCGTTCAAGAATTTGGGAGGATATAAAGTTCGATCTAAAGGGATTGGTAGATAATTGCCAATCTAACTCCTTAGATCTCAACCGGGTCAATCAAGCATGTATCACTCTTATCCCTAAAAAAGAAGGAGCAAATATGATGAATGACTTTAGGCCTATTAGTGTGATATGGGCCAATAAAGATCATATCTAAACTCTTAGCCATAAGGTTACAACCATTTCTTGAGAAACTAATTGATCCTAAACAAACCGCCTTTGTGAAAAAAAGACAAATAACGCAAACATTCGTCAACACGAGAGAGGTCTCTTGCTTTCAAAAAAAAAAGAAACTTCCCTCAATCTTATTCAAAATTGACTTTAAAAAGGCGTTTGACTCCGTCTCATGGGATTTCCTCCTCAAGTACTCAAAGAAAGAGGATTTCCAAATAAATGGATCATGTGGATAAGGAACTTACTAAGTACCTCATCTTCTGTTCTAAAGATAAATGGGAAGGAAGGGACACCTTTCATCCACAAGAGGGACTAAGGTAAGGTGACCCCCTTTCTCCCATGTTATTCAACATAGCGGTTGACGTTTTGCAAATATACTTCAAACAACTCACCTCCATCCTCAATCCCCACCATTACCTTCCACCAACGTTGATGCAATTCGCTAATGACACCACTATCTTGGCCGAAGCGGATCCTAGGAATCTCAAGATTATTTAGGAGACGCTTGACAATTTCTCAATTATATCGGGGTTATATGTAAATTTTCGGGACTCTCTGCATATGGTCTTTCCACAAATCTTTAATTGCGAAATAGAAAATTTTCCCCTTAAGTTACTAGAGTTGCCATTGACAACCAAAAAAACCAACTAAACAAACTTTCATCTATCTACTAGAGAAAATTCATAGAAGGTTGGACAGTTGGAAAGCAGGAATGTTATCGATAGGAGGGAGAATCACACTCGTCAAGTCCGTACTTCAATCTCTTTTAATTTACAAAATACAAATATTTCTCTTTCCTAGTTGGCTCATTAATGAAATTAACAAACTTATTAGAGCTTTACTTTTTGTTTACTGGAGGCCTATAGGGGGGGGGGGGTTCAATAGGCATAAATGTGTGGAAACATATAATTTTTATTTTTAGGATTTTATACTTTTTAATATTTTTAGACTTTTGTTGATGGTTGTTTAAATTCTAATTAACAAATCAAATTAAATAAACAAGAAATTAAAGTAAATCGATTCCAACACCAGATCTGTTGACGAAGTTCGGCGATGTGGTTGCGTTAGCCTTAACCACCCATTTACTCGCTAGCAGCCCTTATCGCGTTCACGAGTTGCCTACCCTCCGGGACTTGCCTCGCGGCTCCGATAATCACTAATCCAACTAGTGTTCTTGTTACAAAACCACGATCCACGTTCGCCTTATAAAAACGTATGACGAATCGATGGAACAAAGACTTGCACCAGATTTTTCTTTCAATCTTTCAACTACAATCAATCAATCAATCAATCACTTACTAAAATTCTCCCTAATCTCACAAGAAATTTAGAGTAATTTTCTTAGTCACTAAAGAGAGAGTTTTGCTTAAATTTTTCAGTAAAAAGGCAATTCAAATGAGCTAGGGCCGGCCATATTTAAAGAGGGAAGGAAAGGCCGAGCAAACAAGGAAACTGCCTGCTCGATCCGTTTAAATGGATGTGACATCCGTTTAAACGAACCAAGTAAAACATGAAAGCAATCAATATGAATACCAGCTCAAATGGTCAAAAATTTCTTCAATCCGTGACCCATCCATTTAAACGGATCAACATTGTCAAAAACGCTGTTGAAAAACTGTCTAATCCATTTAAACGGACTAGGAGTCAGTTTAAATGGATCAGCAGTAAAATTAAGTGCAAAACACTTTCTTTGGTGATTAAAATAAGTATTCAAAGAAAAACTCAACTAACTAGAAAATACTCAACTAAAAGTTCCAGCACTTGACGCGTCTTGAAGTCTTCTAGGTCTTCTTAAGAGATTTGGAAACGTCCGCTTTGACATAGTCTTTGCATGAAAGTCTTGAACTCTTTTTAAACTAATCCTTATTCAGAAAAACTCAAAAAGGTAAGTAGTACGTAATTGTTTTAAATATCATCAAACTGAGAATAACATTTTTTTGGAAAGGTGACGTCAAATGCTCGGGAGGTCATTGCTTGGTAGCATGAGACCGTCTTTGCTTGCCAAAGAAAAACGGTGGGATTGGAATCCTACCGATAAAGGACCAAAACATTTCTGTACTTTTAAAATGGTTTTGGTTGTGGAAAGCAAAACTGACCGGCAAATGGGCAATGACTCTAAAATTTCTCTATGAGATGGAGGACCCCAATGATCTCATGCATAATTCTCAATCTATCTCATTCTTTCTAAATCAACTAAGACAACTATTGCCCCTTTTCAATACTTCCATCTCTTATGAATTGGGTAATGGACAAAATATCAATTTTTGGAATGTTATATGAGTCTTTGAGGGCTCCCTTAGAAACTTCTTCCCAATTACCTACGGGATAATAAGGGATGACGGAATAACGGTGGCCCAAGTTCTAAATGATGTGATTAACTTCAACTCACTACTCTCATCCATGGACGAAACGATAAGATCAGAGGCACAAGAGATCTTCCTAATCCTTGCCTTAATTAATCCCACCATTTCAAGGGACAAAGTAAGATGGAGATGGAACGTATTGGGAGAATTCAAATATCCGGAGAAAGTGAGATTCTTTGGATGGTTAATGATGCTTCATCGATTATAACCCAAGATAACCTCCAAAGAAGGGGATGGCCTATCAAGGTGAATGTGTAATGTGTAAACAACACGTTATTGTGACGGAAACACATCTCTTTCTAAGATGTGACCTTGCAAGGTGGATTTGGCAACAAAAGGGATCAATCCAAGATCCACGAACGATATCACCACATTGTGGAGGGAAGAAGATACAAGCAAAAATAGGGAGAGTCATAAAAAGGTGGGACACAGATTGGATTAATACATGTTGGTGTCTCTGGAAAACAAGAAATCAAAAAATATTCCAAGAACGAAGACCAACAAGAGCCATTATCCTCGCCGAAACAGCACAACAAACTGACAATTGGCTAGAACACAGCTAGTCCCCAAACGCCAACCGAAGAGAAGATGAAGATGATCTTTTCGGATGACAAAGTCGTCTTTCTTCTTTCAATTTTCTTTCAATCTTTTTTCTAATTATCTGAGTTCAGCTTGTAATTAACTTTTTTTCTTTTTCATTCTTCTCTTGCAAGAATTCTATTTGTTTAATGAAAATCTCAGTGAGACAATCGCCTCCTGAAGCTTTAAAAAAATCATTCTTATGATATATTTGAAACAAGTCTAGAAATAACTAATACTGAAAAATTAACAAATGTAAGAAAAAAAATACATGGTGTAATGGATCTGCAAATAGGATAAAATATAGGGTGTTTTTTTGCAAAAGATGATCTTACAAAAGTTTTCGAGGGGTTTGTCATAATCCTTTTACAGATTGGCACCATGTTATATATCTACTTTTCTGCTTTTTCCTTTTTTCCTGTTTCCTTGAATATATACATGAAAGAGAAATTTTGTTATCTGATTCATGATATATGCTAACAGTGTCAAGGGAATATGCTATGTACATCACGAATATGGGACTACTAATATTGGAGCATATTATATAAAACATCTATAATAATATTTTAAAAATCTGGCCGTTTAACGCATCTGATTCGGTAAAAACAAGTTTGGAATCTGATGTTTAATGTGGGGCGGAAGTGAATAGAATACAAGTTTTCATATGTAGTTCCCTAATTTTCATGTTAAAGAAAAAAATGATTTAAAATTCCGCTTCATGATTAACACGTTAAAAAGAGTAAGGGAATTTAAAATCTCTTTTGTTTTATTTAAGATGTGATCTCAAATTATGAACCAAATTAGTAGTGGTGGAAGTGAATGGAATACAAGTTTTCATATGTAGTTCCTCAATTTTCATGTTAAAGAAAAAATGCTTTAAAATTCCGCTTCATGATTAACACGTTAAAAAGAGTAAGGGAATTTAAAATCTCTTTTGTTTTATTTAAGATGTGATCTCAAATTATGCACCAAATTAGTAGTGGTGGAATGTAAAGTTTGTGACTCTTAAGGGATTGTGGGTTCAAATTTTATTGACATTATATTTCTCTTTTTAAATAAGTATAGAATAGTTGTTGCCCAAAAAAGAAAATTACGGTGGGAATTATGTTGTAGATATTTAGAAAATTAAGAGTAAACCTATGAAGTTTAATTGAAAAAAATAAGGGTATTGATAATTACGGTGCAACAATTTGATGAGTGCGGACACAAAAATTCAAAATGATTATTTGTCCTTCGTAATAAATGCATAATCTTTAGTAAAATGTCAAATTAAACAATTTCCTTAGGGCTCGTTTGGCATCATTTCTGTTTTTCTATTTTTCGTTTTTTAAAAATAAAAATCAGTTTTCTGTTTTTCTGTTTCTGTTTTCAAAAAAATTGTTTTTTGTTTTTAAAGCCGATAATATTTTTTCTAGTTATTATTTTATCAAATGTACATTTATAACATTTTCAACGCTAATATATTAATATTCAGCGCCAATATGCCGTTTATAGTATCAACATAATACTTTCAGCGTTAATATATCATTTCCAGTATCAATGTTTGTTTGGATGGCTAGTAATTTGTTGGTTTTTTTCTAGTATAGTAAACAATTGCTAGAGTTTTAAATATGCAAGTTTGGATGGAGTTTAAGAATTTTAGTAAAGTTTAAGTTCGGAAATTTTTAGGAAATTTTGTATAGAAACGAGAGAAGAATGAAAACTTAGCTTTTTGGTAAGTTTTTTTGTAATAATTTTTAGGGATGTATTAATTAAATGAATATGTTGATTATTATATATTATTTTATTATATAATAAATTAAATTAAATTAAATTAAATTAAATTAAATTAAATTATATTATATTATATTATATTATATTATATTATATTATATTATATTATATTAAATTATATCATACTAAATTAAATTAAATTAAATTAAATTATATTATATTAAATTTTATCATACTAAATTAAATTAAATTAAAATATATTAAATTATATTAAATTATATTAAATTAAATTATATTATATTATATTATATTATATTATATTATATTGTATTATATTATATTGTATTGTATTGTATTGTATTGTATTGTATTGTATTGTATTGTATTGTATTGTATTGTATTGTATTATATTATATTGTATTGTATTGTATTATATTATATTATATTATATTATATTATATTATATTATATTATATTATATTATATTATATTATATTATATTATATTAAATTAAATTAAATAATTAAAAAATAATAAATGATAATTAAAAAAATAATAAATAGTAATTAAAAAAAATTAATAATTAATAATCAATAAATAATAACTATAGACTAACAAATAATAACTTTAAAAATTATAAATTATAATTATAAATTATAAATGCACATAAGAAATTCAAAAGCTAATGAATAATAATAAATAGTTAATAAAAATCATAAAAATATATAAAAAGCAAGAATTACTAATCAATAAATAATAAGTAGTAATTAAAATAAATAAATAAATACTAAAAAATAATATTTTGAAATTATAAACGGTAGTTAATATTTATATGTCATTAATACAAATAAAATATTAAATAATTAAACAAAATATAATTAATAATTTACAATATCATTAATGTTGGTAAAAATATTACAATAATTAGTTAAATATTAATAAATAAATATTTTGAGTGAACAAATTGTATCGTTTTGCATACAATATTAAATAATTAATTTGCATATAAATATTGACTTAATTAATTACTTTATTTATTAATTATTTACTTTAATGAATAAATATACAATATTAAATAAATAAATAATTTAATAATAATATAGGATTAAAATAAGTAATATTTTGGTTAGTACATGTAAAGAAAAGAAAATTCATAAGCAAATTCCTACAAATTTACTAATTTGCATCCAAATATGCCATTTTGCATACACCCTAGAATTTGTTATTTTTTAGGATTGGAATTTTGCAAATCCTACTCCCTAGAAATATCCTAATCCTATACTAGAAAATTTGACACATCCAAACAAGCCCTTATAATGTTGATTTATCATTATTGAGTATTAATATCCTATTTTCAGCAATCAGTTTTAGAGTTAATATGATATTTTCAATGCCAATATATTAAGTATTTAGTGTAATCCACCGTTTACAATATTAATGTATCATTTTCCGTGTCAATATACTATTTTCAGTGAAAATATATTGTTTTTAATTTATCAAAATACTGTATTTTAGTATCAATAAAACACTTTCAGTGTCAATATATTATTTTTAGTATTAAAAATGTTAATATATCATTTTTAATATCGGTCAAAATACCTTTTTTTAGTGGATATAAAGTTTTACGGTCAAAATTTCTTTTTAATATGAATATACTATTTTTTACGCCAACTTACATTTTTTAGCGCAATACAATATTTCAAGGTCAATATTCTTTTTTAGTGCTATCATATTATTTTCGTGTGGTTTCGGACATTTATAGGTTTGGCAGTGAAAAACAGAAAAGAAGAAACAACTTTTTCTTGTTTCCAAAATCCTGTTTAGTTTTTGCCATTTGGATAGAAAAAAATGAAAATAGAGTCATTTTACCAAACACGTTTTGTTTTTTTTCTAGAGAAAAAAAAATAGAAAACAGGAAACGGCAACGATACCAAACGAGGCCTTATTTATCTAAGCAATTCTACTCTACATTGTTGTCTTGATCTTTTACTAATTTTGTAATGAGAGAATCAATAAAATAAAAAATATTATGCAAAAAAGAAAATATCAATTCCCAAAAAAAAGGGAGTCTCAAGCATTTTTCACTTTCATTTGATGAGGCTATGAGATAACTTTACGGACTGTTGTCCGGGATGCTTTACTTAATTAAATAATGATTCCACTTGCTAAACTGGACCCGTTTTTCATTGTGTAATCGTAACTAAATCACTACTTGGCAATTGGCATAATATGTTTCAGAGAAAATTGTGAAAAAACTGCTAGAGCGTTTAAATAAGTTTACTCTATCTGGACAAGAGGTTGTAGGTTCTAAAACAAAGATTTGGTTCAGTGCTAGCCATGGAGAAGGAAAAATATGATTAAAACGATTTGGCAAGCTCTAGAGATGGCCCAGAGGAGGAATTGTTTGAAAATTGATAATTATATACGATATATGTGCAACGGAACCTATTGATTCAATGCGCTTTTCAGATTACCGATTAGGAATAAAGTCACAGTATTAGTATTTAAAATTTCTTTATCTCGGATAACATTTATCCAGTAAAGAAAAACATATAGGGTTGACGTGAACCTTTTGTCTTATTTTCCGAAACTTCCTTCCAAATTAGCAATCACGATTCGCTATACGAATTCCTTGATGAACTCGGTTGGTCCTAGTCCACCTTTGATCTCCAACGTAGA
The DNA here is from genome assembly GCA_027726005.1 of Juncus effusus. Taxonomy (NCBI): domain Eukaryota; kingdom Viridiplantae; phylum Streptophyta; class Magnoliopsida; order Poales; family Juncaceae; genus Juncus; species Juncus effusus. Next base: position 6,005,582 of record CM050904.1, on the reverse strand, counting down.
AGACTATCTATTGCATCTACCTTGAACTTCGTCTAACCGGAGTTGTCTGGGTTTTCTTCTGGTAACTCCGAGAACCGTCTCCAGAAATATCTCACAAAATTTTTCTCTTTTTATTTGTGGCTAGTCCTCTAAGGGTCTTGCCATGTTTTGGAAAGGGGGCGGGGCGAAAAATAGAAATAAAACGATAAAGGAAACAAGTTTCTGCTGTCACTGTCCGATCGAACGGGTGAACCCAACTGTTCGAGCACACCATTGTTTCCTTGTATTGAATATGTCTTAATCAGATTTTAAATCTACATTTTCATGTTGGTCCATTTAAACAGACCATCTCCTGTGTTCGAATGAACCGGTGCTGAATTGCACTTTTCAAGCATCCACTGGTTATTTCTTTTTCTGTCCTTTTATAAATCAAATGTGTATAAATTTTAAGAATATTTCTTTCCCGATTAAACTTTATTTTTTGTGTGATCTTGTAGGTTGATTTGATGCTGGCAACAGACTTCAAATTTCCGTAATCATGAGCGGTCTCCAGATAGAAATAATGATTACCCAGATCAAATGAAATAATCAGTGATCATAACCTAACCAAATAGATGATTATTCATTTCCTTTGTTCTAAGATATATGTGTTGATCACAAGATACAAATCATGTCATTCTTGAGTTTAATCAATTTCATTTTTCTGATCAAGAATTAGACTAAACAAATCAAAACATATTAACATGTTATTTTCTGATCATGTCAATTATTTTCTTAATTATTGACAAAAAAATATCAATGTATTTTATAAACATTAATTCTACTGGACCAAATAACAATTCTGATAGTGAAAAAATTTATTCTAGTTGTAAATTTTATTATATTCATTCCACATTATAAAATATATTTTCTTGCAAGCTTCCTCTTATGTTTTTTTTTTTAAGAAATAAACTTCCTCTTAACTTAATTGGCACTGCATATGCTGAAGTGATATCTTTTCAAGCATTTCATCATTTTCAGAAACTTAGTACACAATCATATTATGTCATGATCCACTTAACTAAATTCAATTTAATATTGGTATGATTAGGTGGGTGGCTCCACAAAGGAAACTCTATGCCACCTAAATAGTGTCAATTTGCTTGGAATTACACAATGCCTTATCTTGCACTAGAAAAATTAATAATTTGACCTATATATAGGACCATATCTTCTGATAGACAATGATACTTTCAGAAGTGATTTCAAAGATTCATTTTGACTGTTCCTTTCTTCTCAATGGTTTATTGGATTTCTTGCAAATTCATTCTTATACTTTGAAAATTGTTAAACTGTAATCAATGATATTTTTTGATGAAAAGTAACCAATGATATTCTCGTTACACAGTTTAAAATTCTGATATCAAGACGTATAACTATTGTTCATTACCACATAATTAATAGCATAGCAAATAATTAATAGCACAACAGGTACAAATTGTTGTAGATCAGAGTTGGAATGGTTTGATACCGCCAAGTTCTATATCGTGTGCCTTTAACATGAAATAGTAAATGCAAGATCCTATCAAGCATACTAATTTTATGATATTATCATGTTTGTTTGTTTTCTTTGCGATTTGCTAACTACATAACTAACATTCCCTGCAGAATTTTCATGGAACTTATATTGAGATGTGCTAAACAGTTTGTTTGCCTTTATTTTTTGAGTAATACTTGTTTGCCTTTATATTTGGATATAGAGAAAATTGAGTTTTATTATGTAATTTGGTGTGTTGATATGGATGGGATATGGTTAAAGAAAAAAAAATACTTAAATGAAGTAAGAATTCTGAAACAATTAAATATAAATATCAATATGAAAGTTGGAGGGAGTTATGTCTTGTGCAACAAATGCATCTAGAATATAAAGATCTGTATAAGGGATACCCTTTCTTTGCATGAGTATAAGGGATGCTCTTTCTTTGCATGAGTATAGGGAATACCCTGGATATCAATATGAAAGTTGGAGGGGGTTATGTCTTGTGCAACAAATGCATCTAGAATATAAAGATCTGTATAAGGGATACCCTTTCTTTGCATGAGTATAAGGGATGCCCTTTCTTTGCATGAGTATAGGGAATACCCTGGATATATTGGGGAGTTTGGTTTGTGATTTGAAAGATACCATAAAATTCAAATATTCCAATACATTCCAAAGAATATGCTATCAGTTGTAGGAATTACTATGTATAAAACCTATGTTATATGGATACAAGCACGGATATCGTATTAAACAGTAGGTGGTTAATTAGTATTCAGACTGCAAGCTAAGACAAAAGTAATATCACAAAACATTTCCTACAAAACCCAAATAAAAAAATTTATCTAATTACATATATGGGTTACCAAACAAGAACAAGTGTTTACTAGCATTTAATATATATAACATTGTCCTTCATTCGTATTCAAACTACAAGCAAAACTACTCTTAGGTTGCCACAAATACATTTTACATAGATTACTGGTTATTATATATTTGGAGGGCACGGAGCTGGTTGGTTGGCTGAAACGGGTTCAGACCCGGACCCGTCAACTGGTTCATTTTTGGAACTGGTTGGAGGCGGAGATGGAACAGGTTGAGGGATAAAAGGCATGAGAGGAGTTCCATGTTCTATCGGTCCGTGTTTTATGCTTGCTTTTGAACTTGGAGTTGGATCAACATGTGGATAGTCTTCTTCATTGAAGCTTTCTGAGTTAACTTTTGGTTTTGTTGTGGCCAAAGTTCTGGTTTCCTCCTAAGGAGTTGATTAATAGAGATAAAAAATTATATATTTTTTTTAATATTTAGATGAGAAAAAAAATCAATATACACGGTGAGAGAGGGTTAGTTACCAGTTCATTAAATTCTAGTTACCAGATAATGCTGTTTTATAAAAAATATTTAGTAATGTGTTATCTAAATATCTAATGTGAAGTTAATTGTAGCATGTAGGATTTTTTTTTAAATTATTATTAAATATTAAATTTCTTATTCAGAATATATACTTCCCTGTGCCAAATTCTCCAGACAATATCAATAAATTAGCATTTTTTGTACTTTTTCCTTGGCTCGTAGAAATTAATCAATGAAAATTACCAGCATGCATAAATAAGTGAATCGCTAGAAGGTTAAAACATACCTCTATGTTTCTCTCAATCCTTCTAGAATTTGTACCTTTGATAATGGCATCCTGTTTATGGATTGAACCTGTATTTAATGACGTTGAAAATTAGCCAGAACAATTCACTAAAAAAGCCATTAAAAAAAAAGATAAAAGCAGAGTTTCCAGTACAAGTGCGTGTAGACTTCAGATCATGGACCTTTTTTTTGCTTCGATGAAATGATAAACTTATAAACAAAGAAAAATAAATTAAAAGAGAAGTCTTAAAACCTGTTTCCAAATTGCTGTTTTGGTTCAAATACAAAAGCACGACAATAGCAACCCCAGTTACAAAAGGCAAAACCCAAAACCCTAGTCGCCTCATTTGTCTTTTCCTTTTATCTCGCCTTTTCAAGTAATGGAGAAACAATACAGAAAAGTTTGCAGAGAAGAAATAAAGAGGCGGTAAGGTGGTGAATTGAAGGCCACTGCCATGCCCCCCCCTCTCTCTCCACCTTGTGTTTGTTTTACTATTATACTAATCTCACGGGGAGAGAGAGAGTATGGGGTGAAGAGAAGGTGAATTAAATGCAAAGAAAGCTATGGAAATCGAGCTCTGAGAGAGAGAGTAATGGCACTGAACATTGCGCTCTGGCACGTAGCTAGGTCCGTCTTTTCACATTTTCTTCATTTTTACTTTGGAAAGTTTGAGTGGTCAAATTGTAAAACTTGAATAATCACAATTCACCATTCGGCCCAAGACCTGGAAGCCGAAGCCCAGCTAGAACCACCACTTTATTTTCCAATGCAAACAATAAAACCCTGATATATATATTTATATATTAAATAGCCAGCTCCTTTCTACTATTTTTCCAAATTTCATTTTCTTTATTGCACAAAAATCAGTGTATATTTAGTGCCTGACAATACGTTGTTTAATTATAGCCCAGCTAGAACAACCACTTAATTTTCCAATGCAAACAATAAAACCCTGATATTATATATTAAATAGCCAGTTCCTTTCTACTATTTTTCCAAATTTCATTTTCTTTATTGCACAAAAAGACTATATTTAGTGGCTGACAATATGCATGTTTAATCATAATCACATATATAGGGTGAAAAAGACACTTTCTAGCAATGGTTTCGCTTAGGCAGAGAAAATTACTAATCAACGAATAAGTAGAAAAGCTAATCCGAAGTGAATCTCATCAAGACAGTTGCATTATCAAAACAAGAAGGTTCTACCAAGTTCCAAAATAGCATTTAATCTCAAACTAATACAAAAAACATTCTGTAACACACAACCATAAAATAATCCTGACAAACTTAATACTTCAGTCCCAGCATCATGGTTCAAAACCTCTCAAAGCTCTTAACGATACTGCAATAAAAAGAAAATTAATTAAATTCATATTTCATAAAAAGTATTAAAAATGTAAGGGCAAGTTTATGTATAGAATCTTCTCAATTTTCTAAAAACCTAAAACATCCTGATCTTCAACTTAATTATTCTCAACAATGATTAAATCTTGTTCGGAGCTAAAAAGGACTTAAAAATTACTCTATTTTCTGCAGTTTTAAGCAGTTTTAAACATGTTAACCACACAGAACCAATTTAAATCTCACTTCTTTATCTTAGATGTGGGTTTAAACTCCAAGCAGAATAAATGAAAGGGTCAAAAATCAAGCTATTTTGAATAATTTAACAATTAAGGGTGTATATATGGAAATTCACCAAATTCAAATCTCATATCGGATAACAAAATCATATAAATGCAACATTTTTATACAACATTAAAGACATTTATGAATAATATTATCAATTAAATAGATTATTTTCTCAACATATACTTCATACAGCTAATCTGACATTGAATGAACAATTAACTCACTAACAATACAAAAATGATAAGAAAATAAGTACCTTGATGAAGCCAATTTCCTTGGCGTTGCTGCGAAAGCACTGGCGGCAGCACATCAGTCCATACTTCCTGATTATGGCATGGGGATTTCCACACACCCGGCTTCAAACCAACAAGTAAAGAAAATTTAGAAACAGATTTAGGGTTTCATAAAAAAAATGTCCATGAACTATGATGATTCAACTTGACCACAATACTATGCAGTTTTAATCAGCATTTTGGTGATGGGTTTCTAATAATTTGTATTATTATCAGATTTAGTCATACAAGACCATGATCTGGCTTAGACAGACAAAACTAAATATATGCTAGCAAAGTAATTTACATATTCTAGAGAGAGGACAAAATGCGTTATATCATTTTTTATCTGATAATAAATATTATTACAAAACAAGAACATAAACAAAGGCGATCTAAGTTAATACACCAAAAAAACTAGTGGGTACTAAAAATATAACGAAATTGAAATGACAAGGCAGATCAATTGTTTCACACGAAGCGACTTAGCATGGCAAAGCTGAAAAACTAGAAATACACCAATAAACCATGAAAATATAACCAAAAATGGAGAAATTCGCATACCAAGTGCGGGATCCAGGGCCGTAGCCCTTAGGATGCGAGTTCCAGACATTGGCGTGTCCCATCTTCTCTAACTTTCCTTCTCTGCAAAGAGCAAAACCTAGTTTCTTTTCTGAAGAGGAGAAATTGAAGAGACGTGCGGCGCTGAGATCATGGAGGCGTATTTATATGCTGAGTTCTAAAACCCTAATCCTATTTATTAGTATTAATGGGCCAGGATTGAGTTGGGCCTTTTCTATTTAAATGTCTAAAAACCTGTTGGATGGTTCATATTTATCGGATATGGATACAAATCTGGAGCTTTTTCGGTTATTAAAACAGTACAAACATATTGTTTGACTATTTATGATTTATAATCTTATTATTATATTTTTTATATATCATAAAAAAAATATGTCGAGTTTTGTATTATATAAAAAAAAAATAGAGAAAAGTCATCTTTTGGCCCCTCAACTATTCAATTAGTTCTTTTTTGACCCCTTAACTTTTTATTAGTTCTTTTTTGACCTCTCAACTATTGAATTAGTCTCTTTTTGACCATTCCATCCGTTAAATACTTACGTGTCTGTTAACTTGGCACGTAAGCGATGATTTGGCATGTATTAATGATGTGGCAATTGTGATATGGTAATTATTTGAAAAAAAATAAAAAAATTCTTAATCTCCTCATTTTTTTCCCTTGTATTCTTTCTATCTTATATTTTTCTAAAATTGCCCCTTAAGTTTGATTCGAATTAATTTTTTCATTAATTAATTTTTTTAGAAAAATATAAAATAGAAAGAATACGAGTGCAAGAAAGGAGGGATTAAATTTTTTTTATTTTTTCAAATAATTGTCATATCACAATTGTCACGTCATAAATATATGCCAAATCATCGCTTACGTGTCAAGTTAACGGACACGTAAGCATTTAACGGATGGAAGAGCCAAAAAGAGACTAATTCAATAGTTGAGGGTCAAAAAGGGACCAAAAAAAAGTTGAGGGGCCAAAAATGGACTAATTGAATAGTTGAAGGGCTAAAAATGGACTTTTCTCAAAAAAATATGTTGAGTTTTGTATACTATATAGCCTTATTATAAGAAAAAATATAAATAGTGTGTCACAAATATAACAAAATCTTAAAGTCTAAGTTCGAAAACGGATACTCATATTTGATAATTAATCGGATTTGGATAATATCTGGATCCGGATACGGGCCAAATTGTTATTAACTGGAGGACTATAGGGGCCTAAACATGCGGAAACGTGTATATTTGTACTTTTTAGGTTATTATGACTTTTAGGTATTTCACTTTTATTCAGATGGTTTGCATTAATTAGATAATTAAAGAAATGATAAATAAAGAAAAGTAAATACAGATACCGAACACCATGTCTGTTGATAAAGTTCGGCGATGTGGTTGCGTTAGCCTTAACTACCCGTTTATCCGCTAGCGGTCCTTACCACGTTCACGAGTTGTCTACTCTCAGGAACTTTCCTTGCGGCTCCGATTTCATTAATAAACTTGATCGTTACAAGACCTCGACCCATATCAAAAAAATATGGTGTAAGATTGTATTGCTTGGTGTAACGGTCAAGATCAAGGAGATCATGGTTAGGCACCTTTTCCAAAGAATTTATTAGAATAGCACGGGGAATCGCGATCTTTAATTTATTGCAAATCCAAGTAAGAAGATTCCCGTACGGAAGGTTTTCAATTTGCGAGAAATATTGCATGTGATGGTATATTAAGAAAGGAATATTTATTAATTTTGATTTATACCATAGGTGTCGAAGAAGATAAATGTTTCGCCATTCGAAATTTGTTTTAAGAGCCGCGACCGGAGCGAGGATGTTATTTACGAAGTGGAAAACAATCCGTTGGCGCGGTTCGTAATTCGTCAAGTTGTGGTTTGGGGGGTCGCCATGCATGTATTCCTTCATTTTTTCATAGGATTCACTCCCGAGCCATTCATTTGCGCGTCGGATATAGAAACACTCTTGGTCTTGATTGTCCTCAAGACCGAACCACTCGCAAAGGTTGGACGGGTTTATTATTACGGGATGCCCGAATAGCCACGATGTAACTTGATAGGTTTGGTCATCAAATGATGCATTGGCGTAAAAGAGGCGAATTAGGGTTCCGTAACCCGGGTCGGATATCGTCAAAAGCCCGGTGAATTTCCAAAATTCCGGAAATTGAATCACGAAATCGTAGATCTTGTGCGATTTCTCGTGGCGAAGAGCATGAAAGATCTCGCATGCATTTTTCGCGCTTGATTTGTCGTGGAATTTATCGTAAGCGCCCGGTGTTTTGAAAAGAAAGGTATTTTTCTTGTTATTGAAATTCAATTCGGGGTTTGAGAGTGCCTTTTGTTTGGACGCCATCGTCTTGATTCCCGTGTTCGGTTTTGGTGCCATTTGTAAGATTGAAGTATTGAAAAATTTGTAAAGAGAGATGAAGTTATACCAAATCCTTGTTGAATCCTTGAAGAGAGGGTTGCCAATGGGTCGAATGCGCGAGAGAATCGTCACGAAAGTCGAGTTACACGGTCGGATTGAAAAATCTCGAATCCACCAAGTAGAGAGGAGGTATGAAGGTTTTGAGTAGGGATTTGGTGGAGATTCGGCCTTTAGAGAGGATTTGAGTAGGTTTGGAGGCCAAAAGGCTTGGGGAAGGTAGGTATTTGGGTGAAATTAGAGGTTAGGGTTTAAGGGTTTTAAGGAGGAAGAAAGAAAAGGGGTTTTAATGGAGGAAGTAAGGAGTTTGGGAGAGAAGAGGAAGGAGGCGCCGGTTATTAATGGGATTTAGGATTTGGATTCTTGGAAAAATAGATCCGGAAATTGAAATTCGCATGGTCCGTTGGCAACGGACCACTTCTGTTGCCAACGGAAGTTCCGTTGAGGCTCCGTTGGGAACGGAGAGGTCCGTTATGCGAAAATAGCTCCTGGATGGGCGTAGATTTTGCGTGCATTCCGTTGGGAACGCAAAGGTCCGTTGGGAACAGAAGTGTTCCGTTGGGAACGGACCGAAACAGATTATTAGGGTAAAGGCTGTTTAACTAGAGGTTTGCTCAATTTTTCGTTAAAACAGTTGAAAATTATTTTATTAAGAATACAAAACGATTGAAAGTAAAGTAATTGTGTTCTTAAAAGCCAAGACGGAGGAGACAAAAATTACAAAAAAAATTTAAATCGAGGAGAATTCATTTAAAAATGCCCAAAACTCATGAAAGAAAGATATAAATGAGAATTTAATCTTTTAGTTCAAGCATACCGAGCATTAAGCGAAGATTGGAGAATTGAGCATAAGCTAGCGGTTTTATGAAGATGTCCGCGACTTGATCATCCGTTCCAATGCAAAATGATCTCGAAGATGACGACGCCGTTGACTTCGACTACACAACTGGTACTACAGACCAAGTGTTACGCGCTATGGCCCGTCGCCAAACAAGGGATCTCGTGGCTCTTCATGACGGCCAACAAGAGTTGCGTCTCCGCCAAGATGAGAGCGAGGCCCGTTTTGCGGAATTCGTTCTTGATACATACGGTTATTTTCACGAACGAATTCCGCAAAACGGGCCTCGCTCTCATCTTGGCGGAGACGCAACTCTTGTTGGCCGTCATGAAGAGCCGCGAGATCCCTTGTTTGGGGACGTCCCATAGTGCGTAACACTTGGTCTGTAGTACCAGTTGTGTAGTCAAAGTCAACGGCTTCGTCATCGTCGAGATCATTTTGCCCGACCTCGGGTGCCAATGGCGGGTCTTGGTCGAAACCGGGTTTGGACCCTAGTACCTCGATCCGACAACCGATCCATTATCGGTACTAAATGGGTTTTCCGAAATAAACTCGACGAGCACGGTACGGTAGTGCGAAACAAAGCAAGACTCGTTGCTCAAGGTTTCAAGCAACAAGAAGGAGTGGATTTTGAAGAGACGTTTGCACCGGTTGCTCGTTTGGAATCCATTAGGCTTCTCTTAGCATACGCATCAATTAAAGGGTTCACGCTCTTTCAAATGGATGTTAAGAGTGCGTTCCTAAATGGATTTCTCGAAGAAGAAGTCTACGTCGAGCAACCTCCCGGCTTTAAGGATCCGACCAATCCCGACCACGTATACAAGTTGACGAAGGCATTATACGGGTTGAAGCAAGCACCTCGGGCTTGGTATGGACGGCTTTCAACATTCCTGGCATCTCACGGATTTGAACGAGGGAAGAGCGACTTGACACTCTTCACAAAGAAAAGGAAAGATTCAATTTTATTAATTCAAATTTATGTTGATGACATTATTTTTGGATCTAGTGATGCGGCACTTGCCGAGGAATTTTCTGTTTTAATGCGTAGTGAGTTTGAGATGAGCATGATGGGCGAACTCAACTTCTTCCTTGGATTGCAAATCAAACAAACCAGTGACGACATTTTTATCAACCAAGCGAAGTATACACGTGAACTTCTCAAAAGATTCGGTATGGATCAAGGAAAGACGAGCGATACGCCAATGGTGAAAGACGTAAAAGTCGACGCCGATGAATCAGGTGAATCTGTAGACATTTTCGGCTATCGAGGAATGATCGGTAGTTTACTTTATTTAACGGCTAGTAGATCTGATATTATGTTTGCCGTATGTTTATGTGCCCGATTTCAAGCATACCCCAAAGTTTCACACCTAAATGTGGTTAAAAGGATTTTTAAATACCTAAAAGGGACACTAAACTTAGGGTTATGGTATGGCCGTGACAGTAGTTTGTCACTTTTGGGATATACGGATGCTGACTTTGCAGGATCTAAAGTGGATCGAAAGAGCACAAGTGGGACGTGTCAATTTTTTGGGGGAAATTTGGTCTCGTGGTCAAGTCGAAAACAGAACTCTGTCGCTCTTTCATCGGCTGAAGCAGAATATGTCGCTGCCGGAAGCTGCTGTGCACAAATCTTATGACTGAATCAGACTTTAGGGGGGCCAGTTCCGTTGTCAACGGAAAACGGACCACTGTGTTGGCAACGGAACCCTCCGTTGAGCAATCCTTCGTCCTGACTTTGTTTTGGCTGAAATTGTATACAATCCGTTGGGAACGGAACTATTCCGTTGCCAACGGAACTGTAGGAATTTAGCCGTTTGGTTTGAAATCTTCCTTGATTGCCTTCCATTTTTCTTAGTCCGTTGGCAACGGACAAGGTCCGTTGTCAACGGAACTGCGCAGTTTTCCTTTTCTAGGGCTGCTCCCTTCCTTCTTTATAAAGTGGAGCCGCCTCTCTCAGTTTTCTTAATGATTTCTATATACAAAAAGCAGAAACACTCCTCTCTTAGTACTGTTAATTTGCTCCAAATCTTAAAGTGAGATTAGTGGAGTTTTTGAGCGTGGTGCTCGTTGGTTTGTTGAAATTACAAGAGATCGAGTTTGTAAGTTATTGTTCCACCGGCCGTCAAGAGTTTGTTGTAAGGCGATGGTGGTTCGAGGTCTTGTACGATCTTGTTTGTTAGTGATAAACGGAGCTGCAAGGCAAGTCCCGGAGAGTAGGCAACTCGTGAACGCGGTAAGGACCGCTAGTGAGTAAACGGGTGGTTAAGGCTTACGCAACCACCTCGCCGAACTCCGTCATCAGATCGTGTGTTCGGTATCTCTGTACTTTCTCTATTTACTTTAAATTTCTTATTTATTTATCTTTCTTTATCAATTAGTATTCAAACAACCATCAACTAAAGTCTAAAAACAATAAAAATTTAAAACCCTAAAAATACAAATATTCACGTTTCCGCACTTTAGGCCTTTTAAACCCCCCCTATAGGCCTCAACTGAACAACAATTGGTATCAGAGCAAGTGTTACGCGCTATGGCCCGTCGCCAAACAAGGGATCTCGCGGCTCTTCATGACGGGCGACAAGAGTTGCGTCTCCACCAAGATGAGAGCGAGGCCCGTTTTGCGGAATTTGTTCGTGAAAATAACCGTATGTATCAAGACCTTCAGCGGATTCAACAAGAGAATTTTCAAACCCTTCTATCAGCTTTTAACGGCCGATACGCTTCCGGTTCCTCTTCCTCCAACCCTAACCCCTCCGACTTTGGCGGACCGGCTGATTAAACCGTGACCTCTCTCCTTCCTTAACCTAAACCCTAGTTGCGTTTTGCTCTTTCTTTTTCGTTCATGTTTTTTTCTTATTATTATGTTATATTCTCATGAATCTGTAGTTTGTATTTTGCTTATTTGTAGTTCCTATCTAAAATATTTTGAACTTGTGATATGATGTATTAATTGTTTCAACTTCTTTAAAACTCAAATTTCGTTACAATTAATGTGTGCATGTGGTTCTCATTATTTTCTTTTTACTAAAATAATTAAACAACTTCATAATTCAAATCAAAATATATTTCATGGGTTATTAACTTAAGGGGGAGCACATTTAGAGGGGGAGTTCGTGCGTCTCGGTCGTGTTCCCTTTTGCATGTTTTTCAAAAAGGGGGAGAATGAATTTAAACTTGCCTATTTATTGGAATAGTTTTGAAAATCATCAAAAGGGGGAGTTTGTTGTCCTCAGTTTAATGATATTTAAAACTATTCCGAGCTACTAATATATTTGTGTGAGAATATTTTGAGCTAGATATCGCACGATCAAGTTCTCGGAAATGTCTCGGTCGCATACTGCCTATCTCAGAAGAACAAGAAGTCGTCACGCAGGCAAAGGATTTCAAGAGAGTATCTCAAGGCGTGGGAGCAAGCTTCTTAGTCTTCGTGTGTGTTTCTTTTTCTTTTTGGTAGGCAATTTAATTTTTTATTAAAAGGGGAGTATAATCTGCAATTTGCCTTTTTCTGGCTAGTTCCGTTGTCAACGGAAGTGGTCCGTTCCAAACGGACCACTATGTTGGCAACGGAACCCTCCGTTGAGCAATCCTTCGTCCTGACTTTGTTTTGGCTGAAATTGTATACAGTCCGTTGGGAACGAAACTATTCTGTTGCCAACAGAACTGTAGGAATTTAGTCATTTGGTTTGAAATCTTCCTTGATTGCCTTCCATTTTTGTCAGTCCGTTGGCAACGGACAAGGTCCGTTGTCTACGAAACTGCGCAGTTTTCCTTTTCTAGGGCTGCTCCCTTCCTTCTTTATAAAGTGGAGCCGCCTCTCTCAGTTTTCGTAACGATTTCTATATACAAAAAGCAGAAATACTCCTCTCTTAATACTGTTAATTTGCTCCAAATCTTAAAGTGAGATTAGTGGAGTTTTTGAGCGTGTTGCTCGTTGGTTTGTTGAAGTTTCAAGAGATCGAGTTTGTAAGTTATTGTTCCACCGGCCGTCAAGAGTTTGTTGTAAGGCGACGGTGGTTCGAGGTCTTGTACGATCTTGTTTGTTAGTGATAAACGGAGCCGCAAGGCAAGTCCCGGAGAGTAGGCAATTCGTGAACGCGGTAAGGACTGCTAGTGAGTAAACGGGTGGTTAAGGCTTACGCAACCACCTCGCCGAACTCCGTCATCAGATCGTGTGTTCAGTATCTCTGTACTTTCTCTATTTACTTTAAATTTCTTATTTATTTATCTTTCTTTATCAATTAGTATTCAAACAACCATCAACTAAAGTCTAAAAACAATAAAAATTTAAAATCCTAAAAATACAAATATTCACGTTTCCGCACTTTAGGCCTTTTAAACCCCCCCTATAGGCCTCAACTGAACAACACAAGCAACATAAAACACGATCTCGAGAATTCAACAAACCAACGAGCAACACGCTCAACAACTCTAATATTCTCACTTGAGGTTTAGAGCAATTTGACAGTATTAAGAGGAGAGTAATTTCTGATTTTTTATGTATATAATTCGTGAGAAAACAATGGAGGGCTGCTCCCTTTTTAAAGGAGGAAAGAGCAGCCCTCAGAAGTGAAAACCTGCGTAATTTCATTGCCAACGGACTGCATAAAAAGTATGAAATTAAAGCAGAATATTATCACAACGGCTATATTCTTGATGGTCTGTTGCCAACGGAAAGGGTCTGTTGCCAACGGACTATATAATAAAATCAGCCAAAACTCCAGAATGAGTTTTCCCTCAACGCACTGGTCCGTTGCCAATAGAACAATCCGTTGGGAACAGACAAGTTCCGTTGCCAACGGAACTAGCTGTTTTTCAATTCAAATCAGAATTTTACTATCTTTTTAATATTAACCAAATTTCTTACTCCACACAACACACTAGAAGACTAGAGAAGCTTGTTCCCACGTCTTGAATTCCTCTCTTGAAATCCTTTAAAAGCGTGACGACTTCTAGTCTTCCCGAGATCAAAGAGATGCTTCTATTCTAATGAAATCTCCATTTCCGTAAACTTGACGTGTGAAGTTCTGATCTTATAGGACATTCTCAAATAATTGTTAGTAGTTCAGAATACTTTTAAACATCATCAAACTGAGAGCAACAAACTCACTCTTTTGATGATTTTCAACACTATTCCGAAAATAAATGAGCACTTCATATTCAACCTATCATGGTTCAACTAAAATTTATGTTCCATTTTGAATTAAAGTATTAATTTCCTCATTCATTGCTTTTCTCCAATGTTCAAATTTGAGAGCAGTGGTATAATGACGTGTGTGGAGTCAGGTCTAAGGCTTTTCAAAAGTCCCCTTTCTACTTAGTTTCGATCGCAAGTGCACAATATATGTGTAGTATTTAGGGGTTGAAACCGCATGGAGAGTCAGTTAATTTTGTAACTTAAATGTAGTCCATACATAATCTTTATAGAGTTTTTGTTGTTAAAAAATAAATTAAACCAAATTAAAAAGAAAAGAAAGAAAGAAAGAAAAAAAGTGGTCACTTCTACTGTCACGAGCACGGTTGTCACAGGTCGCGTTCGCGATAGGTTGTGGATAAAACTTCGAGCGAGAGAGTTCTAGGGTTCAATATGTTCTTAGTTGTTCATTTTTCTCTCCTGCCTTGCTAGTGTTGACGTATTCTTGATTTGGTATGGAATCCTTCCCTCTGGTAGACGAAACTAACTCTCATCGTGAATCATTGTGCTCCTTCTTCTGGCACGAGGGTCTGTCACTTATCCTCATGGAAGTCTTTCTTGCACCAATCACTGGCCGCGATCACCGTGCTCCTTTCTCCTTACACGAAGCCTCTCACTTGGCTCTACGCGGAGGGTATGTCACTTGACCTCCATAGTAGAAAACCCGTTGTAATCCCCTAGGCGCCGTGGCTACTTTCGTGCTCGCAGGCGCGCCAAGATTCACATGTGTTGATTGAGTCGTAGGCTTCATGTCACACCCCGAGTACAACTTTTACAAAGGGTGCAACATTTTTTTTTCCGACATGAGAGTTCATCAAGTTAATATGGTAACATAGCGCTTCCAAAATTACAACTAACTTAAGCCATAACATATACCACATAAAAGTCTCAAATTACGATACATAATTTACATACACACTTACCACATATATATATACACATATATACATACCAAAATAAAATACGAACTACATTTCATTAGTGGTATATGAAGGCCAAAAGTGACTTACTATGATTATCTCCCCGTTAGCGCGCCCTATGAACCTGGACCCACAAAAACAAGTGAAAGGTGAGTGATAAAACAATCAGTACGGTAGTAGGTCCAGCCCTTACGAATACACGCCATAATCAGCCTATATACCATACCCAGTAAGAAAATAATTAATACATATAATAATAATCATTAGCAATAGTAATATACAAAATCATTTGAAAATAGGAGTAATTTCAAACATTCATTCATATTTTAAATGAACATAAATAAAATACCTCACATCATTATCCCTTTTCTCAAATAATACCTCATTTTCATAATATGTGAATTATGCCTTACCTATAGCCTCGGTGCAACTAGTATACACCATTATACTGAGGCTCTCAAAACCCTCGATTGATCTGGATTTACTCAGATATAAGGTTAATCTCACAATATCTTTATTTTTCCTTGTATCACTCACAACATCATAACATAATTACTAATTTCTTTTTTTTACCACAACAACCTTATCATATTATATGTCTTCAATATAATCTTGATTAATAAATCATTCAATTTAAAATTCTACTTATATGCATGCAAAATATTATTTATAAAACTACATACATAATTATAAAATAAATCCCATACCTCAAAAGTAAAGCCGCTTAAGTAATCCTAATTATGCCGCATACTAATTTGCGTGCTCGGAATGATCTCCAAAGCCCCTAGTATCGCCTCGGCCTAGACACACACACAATTCGCACAAGCGGTTACTAACCGGAAAATAAAACCTTAAAAATGAAGGTTCGAACATCAAGCATCGAATTTACCAAATTACTAAACTAATGACGTGTATCATGATCGTAATCGCAATACACAAATCAAACCAGTTGACCCCTTTTTCATGAAAACCTAAATTTCTAATTGTCACATAATATTCCAAGGCTTAATCAATTCACTTCTTCTTCTTTGTTTCATGATACAAGAAGAATTAGATGGAAGTTGTAGAGCAAGGTTAGCACTTGTTTTCATGGAGAATTCAATTTACTTATTTTCTTTGATTTTTCCATAAAGAGTAAAGAGGGAAAAAGATAATAACTTTCATACCAACTCTATTCATCAAAGAAAGAAGCAAAAGGAGAGGATCCGACCGGCACTTTAGGACTGGCAGCGGCGGCCAGTTGTTGCAGCGACGTGGAGCCGGTGGTGGCTCCGATGACGGTCGTGGATGGGGTTTGAAGAGATAAGAGGTCTAAAAGGAGAAAAATACTACAATCTAGATATCAAGCTCTAATCTTTCATCTAATCCAATGGTAACCTTCCACTAATTTGAGCTTCATTAATGGAATGAAGAAGGTTTCTTTTTCTTTTTAAGAGAAGGTAGGTGGGGATGAAGATAAAGTTGATTTCAAGGAGAGAGAGGGGTGTGTTACGGAATGTACACTTTAGTCCTTCAAATTGAATAATTTGGAATTTCTACTTAGACCCTAAATTCTTATAATATTATCATGTTGAATCTAGAATTTGAGGCACTAAATAAATAACAATAAAAACTATAAATAAATATTGGACTATATTTAGGCATAAACCCACTAGGTATAACACTTCATCTCTCGGTTCAATCTAATGACCTGCGTACTCAAGTTCTACGTCGAGATAAAATAACATGTACATATAAAGTGCTAAAAACCAAGAATAAATCAACTCAAACACAAGACAAAGCTGAAAAGACTTCGAACTGCTACTAATACTTCACTCTAGACCTAGAGTAGAGTTTAGTTACAATATTCATAATTAAATACTAAATAAAATAATAAGGTACATATGATAATAAACGATGCAACTCTTGTTTGTCGCTCCTCTCTCTGTCTCTCTCTCTCTTTGAGTCTGAATCTGGCTCTGATTATCTAAAGCGATGATGAACATCCCAATTCATATCTATTATTCGAGCCGATCTTTTATCTACATTGTATCTTATTTTCAGTACTTTTTATTACTCTTATTTTTATTTTGTTAGAAAACCAGATACTGCTTATGTTTATTGCTATTTTCTGAAGCTAAAATGAAGCCTTTGGAGCCATTTGAAAATGAAGCCAGAGAAAGAGAGTATGGGCTAGGGCTAATGAGCATGAAAGTAACCACAATGCATCGCGAATTGCAACGAGCTTCCGTAGTCGACGAGTTTGCTACTCCGAAGAACCAGTGAGAGCCCCTCCTCACGGAGCCAAGTGAGTTTCCTTCGCGTAGGGAGAGAGGATCGGCAATCGCGACAAGTGACATGTGTAAGAAGGACTTCTACAAAAACCAAGGGGTTCCCGACTTCATGAGCTCCACAATGAAAAGTGACATAGACATAGCTCTGTCTTCTGGCTTCCTTTCCAAATAGCTCCATTGACTCATTTTTAGCTCTAAATCGCTTAATTCCTGCAAAAGATAACAAACATAAGCAGTATCAAGTTTTCTACTAAAACAAACATAACAATAATAAAAAGTACTAAAAATAAGATACAAAGAAGATAAAATATCAGATCTAATGATAGATATGAATATGGCCGATCAAATAAGGTACTCGGTTTATACCTAGGTTAAGGGTCCCAAGCACATGACACGCCTACCGGTCGAGATCCGTCATCCACCACCCGATTAAAAGATCAAAATAACCGGCTTTTTGATCGGGATGTAATGTGATAGGGGTTCTTGTAGTCGCCAACTGCGGGTTTTAGATGGGAACTCCCCCCTTGAAATTGGTCAATTTAGGTGGAAATATCATGTATACTACATAAGTCCTTCACCTGTATTGCAACCTAGGGTGTAGTTGTGGTACGATTTTCTATCTCTTTCCTCACTAGTCCGTATAGTGATAAAGAGTTCTCACAGAATCATATACTCTACTTGGGTTGCGAGGTATTCAATAGACTTCTTTTTAATGAACTCATATTCTTAAGCCTGTCGAGTGACTAATGTACACCTCTTTCTCCTACAATTGCGAGCCTCTGCCTTGATTTCCCCTACTTCAGGCAGTTAATGAGTGACCCATTCTCTCACTGAAGATCATCCCTTGAAGATAATCGAGAACTATACAATGACCTTTTGATGCGGCTAAAAGCCCCAAATCGGGTGTGTCTTCCAAATAAACATTCGTCTCAGTCTCGAGATACACTCTGAGTATAGTAAGACATGTCGAAGCAGTTTACGTCACCAGAAATGAGATACAAGAAAAATCTGGGGTTAACGTACACGCTTTTTTCGAATTGCTGTCATCTCATGATCCTTTGAAACTAACTTTCCTCATACTTCTAGGCCTAGGAGGTTGGCCAAGATGAACCTCCAAGTAAGCTACCCCCCTTATCCTTTCGCAACCACGAGCATTTTAACGTTCTACCTATTCTTCAATGCTTAATTGAGCGGAATGCGTCATCCCTACTCATGAGTCATCGGCTTTTAATTTTTCCTTTTTTTCATAGCCGTTCTTTATGACTCAAGTATTCTCCTACCAAATCATGCTAAGCCACTAGCCTTTTTGATTCTCAACCTTCTTTAGGCTATCTTAGTGGCTCGCAAACAGATCCAAATTGTTCATAATTTACCTCGGGCAATCTGATTTTTTTTTTTGTGTGTATAACCCAAGATTTTAAAGATATGAACCGCAAGAGAGTAGTTTCCTTTGGTGTAGACCCAAAGCTTACGTCAGAAGAAAAGGTCAAAAGTTAGCCACGGTCAATGAAAAATGAACCGGGGGCACGGTTATTGTAACTGCAATTCATTGTTCTTTTACCCCGGGTGCGATAGAACTGAGCCGCGAACGCGGGTGCTATCTGGAAAAATTGTCTATGAATGGTACATTTCCCCATAGTTCAATAAGAATCATATCCTCCTCCTTCAAAATTGTGCCATTATCTACTTTTTGGTCGCTAACAAGTTATGATATAGATATATTTATATATGTAGGGTGGTTTAATGGGTTGATTTATATTATGAGTGCAAGGTAGGCTCCAGGTCTAAGACTCTAAAGGAACGTTGTAGTCTGTTTCCGCAAGTATCCCTCGCCTCCTTGCCCAAGCACTATCGCTTTGAGTAATTGAATTTTTTCATGAGGTGGGTAGAGATTTCACCGACTTTAAACTCATCTTATACTAAGGACCCCAAGTTTATGTAAATTAGGTGTACCGTATAAGTTTGGTTGGAATATTTTTATTATATTTTTAGGTTTTTTAAGGTTTTTCAAGAAAATTGTAGTTTATATATTTTTTTTTAAATTTCTTTTGGTCTTTTGAAGGTTTTATAAAAAAAAAAATTAATTTTGTAATGCATGCAAAATAGAAGGAAAATGAAAAGATGCAAAAATAAAAATTAAAGTACTACATGCAAGGATAAACATAAAAATGTAAAAATAAAAATAGGATGAATGTAGGTATGGTATATACAATGAAATCGGTGGACACCCTCCCCAAATTTAAAATTTGTCCTGTTCTCGAGACATTAAAAAGTTAAGAATAAAATGTAAGGGAGAAAAAAAAGAGTAACTCACTTTGTTTGAAACAAGAAAAAAGAATAAAAATACATCAACAAAATAGAAAAAAAAACTAATGCCAAAAGCTGTGGCGTACAGGTCCTGTGGTGTCGTTGTCGTTAAAAGGATGACGAGGAGGAGTATACAGGTGATTCAAATATGTAAAGATCAACCATCATTGTGTCAAAAGGCGAATTGTTATGTTGTGGTTATCGGGCCCATATAAAACATAATTTATATTTTCTATGCACAAATTTTAATAATTGTAAACCACAAAAATATAAATGTATTTGTATTCCATTATATATCTATTTCCTTATCAGTCAGTATCATTCAACTGTGAGTCCGAAATTTATAACGGCAAAAATAAATGTTATTATTACAAATATACATGATATAGCTTAATTTGTCTTCTTACAACGTTTTCTAATTTTTTTTTAACAATTTTCAAATTTTTTTCTTATTTTTTTTTGTATTTAAAAATAATATTTAAAAAAAAATCCAACACGCCGATCCGACTCGGCCGATACCGACTCGATACAGCCGATAATCCGATCCGGCTACTTGACCGATACCGATACCAACTTTTAGAACCATGGGTTTATTTGTCTTAATTAAGGTTATGGTTAGGTTGTATTTCTTATAATGTGTTAGTTTGTGTTAATTTTGGTTGATTAGGATTCTAATTAAAGTTATTTACTTCTAGATAAAACAAAATCTTAAGTTTAGCTCGGTTGTGTAGTTCTTATATTATTATTATTATTATTATTATTATTATTATTATTATTATTATTATTATCATTGTAAATTTGGGGTTAGATTGATGCTAAATTGGGTGATGTGCTTAGTTGGGTTAATTGGGGCTTAATTCGGTTATATTGATGTGCTTAATTGAAGAATTTGGGGTTAAGTTGAGGCTAAATTTAGAGGGTTTAAAATATAAAAGAATGTTTCACTTTTCATTGAAGTTTAAAACTAATAATTTCTTAACACTCTATTTTCATGCGGGCGCCATCATCTTCTGTGATACTGAATTTCGAGCTTATTTACAACCATTTGTTGGGCAATGTGTAAGTGCTTGAAGGAACTTTGAAGGTAGCTTTTTATGGTTTGTTTATTTGGGTAAATTATGTTTAATCATTGTCTTGCTCAACTAGCTTATGTTTTTGATCTGGTTAGTTTATATTTCACATGAATTTCATGTTTTTGGATATATTTTCTATATTTGTTGTTACTTTTCTTATGCCATTATTTATTTATTATTATTAATATGTAGGTAGTTGATCCTCAAAGAAGCATGGAAAAAGGCTATGAGACTCTAGTGAAGGCAAACTTATGTGATGAGGTAATTTTCTTCTTTATGATTTTCTCTTAATCTACATAATTAATATAATTTAAATTGTTTAATGAAATAGATATTTAACTGCAGTCAGATGAATTGAGGGTGGTTTATGAAAGACTACCTGACCTCTTAGAGCGGGTAATATTTAATGATTATTTATTGTTTCCTTTTCAATACTTGTATCTTTTTTTTTATTCAAATTTAAATTCTTGAAAGAATTTTTGAATTAATTAACTTGTATCTTTTTTTACACTAACCAGGTAAACTTATGCTCATGTTTTTAACTGACAGGTATGATACAATATAAAGAAAGACTGCATTAAATTCATTTTATTTATTATATTTTATAGCTGATTTGAATTTTTTTTTATTATTTTATTATATTTTAAGGATTATCTTAATATATTTTAAGATTATTATTATTTTATTTGTAAAATATATGTTTGATCATAATATTTGACAAGCTTTATTGCGTGGCCTTTCAAATCATGGATTATTAGTTGCTCTATGTGTTTATCAATCAATTTGGAATTCTATCGTAGGGTTAGGGTTTGGATTTTGGAGTTTAGGCTGTAGGATTTTGAGGATTAGAGTTATGTCGGGAAATAATATCGACAGGAGAAAATATCAATAAGGCTACGGTAACAAACACAAAAGCACTATCAGAGACGAACGGTCTACGTGGCTCTTCTCTCCTTTACGTCAGACCATGAAAATAGAAGGGAACAAACAGACCAAATCAAATCTCTCTGTTTAATGATTTTGTTAGGAGAAATAAGAAATTGCTGAATTGGTAACCGGATCCGACCCAATAAAGATTTATGGGATTTATGTTTAATGATTTTGTTAGGAGAAATAAGAAATTGCTGAATTGGTAACCGGATCCGACCCAATAAAGATTTATGGGATTTAGGGTTCAGAATTTGTAATTTTTTTTTTCAGTTTTTATGGTTTAAGAATAAATTGGTTTGGTTTTCTTTTTTGTAAATTTGAGTTTGTTAGGATGATGAGTATTCTTGAGCATGTATTAAGATAGTATTATACTGTATGAGTATGTATTACGCCTTATATATATTTTAACTGAAAATAAATAATAAGTATGAATTTGTGTAGTACCTTTTGTAAATTTCTTTTACTTTATGAATGTGTTGGAAAAAATATGATATATCTACAAATATTTATGAAAATTTATGAGGAAATTATAACAAAATCTAACAACTATTTATGTAAGAAGAGAAAATCGAATTCAACAGTTTTCTTTTTCCTCTAACGAAATCATTAAATAGAGAGATTTGATTTGGTCGGTTTGTTCCCTTCTATTTTCATGGTCTGATGTGGAGGAGAGAGAAGGGCCAGGTAGGCCACTTGTCTCTGGTAGTGCTTTTGTGTTTGTCACCGTAGCCTTATTGAAAAATATTACTTCCGATAGAAAAAATCAATCTAAAATGTCACTTTTGCCCCTAATAATTAGATAGACAGATTATAGAAAGTAGAATTCAAATTGACTCTAAATCCATCCGTGTAATATTTTGTATTAAATTTTCATAAGTGAATATTAATTAGTATTGAATAATTCGTGAGTAAGAGCCATTAAATTTGCAAAAATCTCTTATCACATATATGAAAGATGCTCTTTGAATAAAATTCATGGCAATGAAATGTTGGCATATACTCTATTTATTTATTTATTTTTTTGTTTGATACAATTTACACATTTTATACCCCTAAAAATTACAAAGTCAAAATAGGACAGACCAAATAATAAAAAAGGCCTAATAAGTTTTCTGCTCAGACCTAATAATAAAAAGGCTTATAAGTTTCATAGAAATTCATCCGAATGGTTTTAAGAAAACTCTGACTCTTACATTCAAATCAAGTTTTTTAAAATAATAAAAATAAGATCAATATTTTTTCTTGATTTAAAAAAATAAGCAAAAACATTCTTGAAAATACAAATCAAATAAGCGTACCAACTACATGACTTAATAACTTGACAAACTAGGAAAATATATAAAAACTTGCTACATAAGAAAATTAAAATCGGGATAACTATTTAAATCCATGGAAGTGAAAATATCATTAGCAAGACCAGTGATAGGCATTGTAGATTTTTTATTCCTCTCTTTGTTAATCCGACTCGTACCGCTAGCTTGTAAACTTGCTTTGACAATTTAAAATTGCGAAGGATCTCGCCTGGTGGAACTCAAAGCTTTTCTCTTTTTTTTTGACCCTTTGGCTTGACCCTTTTGAGATTTCGTGATTGGTTCAAACACCATATCCGATTGATTAATGAATTTGGTAACTCTCTCTTCAACCATATCTTTTTTATCAATAGGACACTCTTGGTATTTCTTGTAAAAAACGTCAAATAAACTAGTAATTATAGTATCTCTATCATTTGGCGTGTTAGAGATACTCAATTGTCTATTATCAATCCTCCAATTGGAATGTACTTGATCAAGCAAGAACACCAAAGTTTTGCAGTTCATGTGATGAGCGCATGGAAGCCCCATTGTAGCCATAAATTGACCGGTACAAATGGAATGTAAGGTACCTCTTTTAGCATTTTCATACTGCTTGTATATCTCATTCAAAGCAAATAATGACACATGAAATATAAGATTTTTAAAAGTAGGGTCATTACACTTATGTAGTACTTGAATTTGTTCGCTCGCAAGCTGGACCTGATAATGAAAAAAATAACATAATTATCAATGTTATAAAGAAAAATTAAACACTAACAAATTATTAATTACAAAAAATTTATCTTAATTTTATTGAATTCATTTTTGACTGCCCAATATAGTTTTAGTCTTAACTTCTTTGTAGTTTTCTGTGGAAACTTGCAAGTATTTTATGAGTTACATGTGCTGTTTGATTGAGGCATATGGGGAGAGGAGGGTGGGGGGGTTAAAAGGCGTAATGTGGGGAAACATGAATATTTGTATTTTTAGAATTTTATATTTTTTATTGTTTTTAGACTTTTGTAGATGATTGTTTGAATGCTAATTAACAAAGAAAAAATAAATAAACAAGAAATTAAAGTAAATAAAAAAATAAGGAGATACCGAACACACAAACTTGTTGACGAAGTTCAGCGAGGTGGTTGCGTTAGCCTTAACATCCCGTTTACTCGCTAGCGGCCCTTATCATGTTCACGAGTTGTCTACTCTCAGGGACTTGCCTTGCGGCTCCGATTTCACTAACAGACAAGATTGTTTACAGTACCTCCAACCACCGTCGCCTTACAACAACTCTTTGACGGCCGGTGAAACAATTAACTTACAATCCGATCTCGGTTTCAACTCAACAAACAAACACGAGCAACATGCTAAAAAATTCACTAATCTCACTTTAAGATTTGGAGAATTTAACTAGTATTAAGAAGAGAGAATTTCTGCTTTTTATCAATAGAAATCGTGAGTTTTTCTGAGAAAGTGGCCACCTCTTTTTAAAGGAGGAAAGAGCAGCCTTCAGAAAAGGAATCCTGCGCAGTTCCATTGCCAACGGACTATTCCATTGTCAACGGACTGTAAAAACGGAAGGAAATTAAAGGGGAGGGCCTTGATCAAAATTGGTAACCCGTGGCCGGCCCTGACTGTAGTACATTTAAATCGCGACGCCGCCAAAAGTGACATCTCCTTCGTCGAAGGGTCTCAAGGTCTTGAACTTACTCTTATCCCAGGTCATATGGGGGGAACAACCACTATCCAAACACCACTGATCGGTTTTACACGATGAATTTAGACATATCTACAAGAAAGCATATTAGTTAAAATGAATACGAGTATTTAACTAATATGATTTCCTGCCCATAGCTCCCTCTTAAAAATATGGCTTAGGTTAAAATGAGGGGGAGCTTACCGAAGCGTCTAGGTAGACTTCGGTACCTCCAAGTCGGAGGTAGGGCTACTAGTGTTTCTATTTTTACGCATCCAAATAAATTTTGAAGAATTAGCAGGCTTACGCATTAGACACTCTAGTGAGATATGGCCTATTTCGCAACAATAGTTGGAAAATGAACAAGTCGGGTTCGAAGTCTCTTCAGTACCTTTCACAAAATATTTTTTATAGTGGTTTGAAAACTCGGCTTTCCTAAGCTTTGGTTCAGTCGACTTGGCACTAAAAACAGTTGATTTTGAAAAATTGTTTAATTTGACAAAATTGTTTGAGTTTGAAAAACTTTATTTTTGATGTGCATTAGTATAATGTTTGGGAGTTCGATGTTGTGATTCATTAGGTTGAATCTTCTTCGGGACATGTGTGTCTACTATTTCGAAAAAATAACCATTAGGACCTCTTTTATAAAGTCTTTCGGTTGTGAATCATGAAAATAGTGAAACCTATTTTTATTACTAAACCATTTAGAAGTTCGACTTTTAGGACTTTGGCTCTTAGAGTAGTCTCTTTACATGAATGAACTTCCTCTACTCTTTGGTTAATTGAGCTCCCTTTTTATTGTATGGTTTTTAGGTCTTGAAGGAGCGGGTTTAGTACCGATCTCTTTCTTGAACCCTAAACCAGTTTTATCATTTGGTTTTTGTCCTATAAATAAGTTGTCTAAATCAAGTTTTCTTGTGCTATTGCTGGTGCAAGCAGACTTGAGAGATTTATTTTCGCATTTTAAACTTACAACTTCGACTTTTAGATGACTAATTCTGGTTTTTAATTTTTCACAAATACAATTATTTATCTTCTTGTTTAAGTTTTCGTCGATTGAGTTGTTATTATTATTTAAATTTAATTTTTTAAATTCTTTTATTTTTGCCTTGTAAGACCTTACCGAAGCTTCGGAAACAATGAGTAGTTCTTAGGTACTAATAAGAGACTCCCGAAGTCTTTTTAACTCTTGTTCTAGTTCATCGTGGGTTCCGGGTTCTACATTTTCAATAACTTGATTGGAATTAGGAACCTTTATCTCTTCTAAAACATAATTTACAGTGGGATCTAGATATACCTCACGACTCGTGTCGCGGGAAGAACCGGAGGAAGTCGTGTCGATGAAGGATGTCGCGGGAGAAGTATGGGGTTGAGCTGGAAGCTGTCCTAGTCGAATGATTTTCTGTATTGCCCTTTCTCATACCTCGTCCACATTCGTCATGTCCGATTCGGAGTCGGAGTCCGAACCGGAACCATCGGATGAATCGCTGACTCGTCTCCCCACACGGCCACCTTGGCAGAATGACCTTTTGACTTCTTTTTCTTGTCCTTTTCTCAGTCATCGTGCCTCTTTTCTCGTCCTTTGTCTTGTCGATCGTCGGACCGCCTTTCCCGTCGCTTTTCGTCGATCATTTGAACGTCCATCACGTTTTTCATCATCCTTCTTGTTCCACGGAGCAAGCTCGGGATGTAGGGTGAAGGAATTGTCGATGGTGTGTCCCTTCTTGTTGCACTCAAAGGAGTACGTCTTTTGGTTGTTGCGACGTCGATTGTCGTTAAACCGCTTTTCCTTGGCTCGAAATTTACCGAATTGTCGCACCAAGCACGCTATTTCATCATCCTCATCAATCGAGCTCACTGCCGGCATAGCCACCGTTTTGGGTTGGGAGTTGGTTCCCATTTGCCTCACTCGGGTTTCGAAGTTACGGAAGTAGTTGACGAGTTCTTCCGGCCCAATATTTTTGGTTGCCTGCATAGTTTCCAATGAGACTCGAAGTACTTCACAGCTCGATGGCATTGCCCTAATCAATTTTCTTACAACTCGATCATCGGTTAGTTTTTCTCCTAACGCGGTGAATCCATTTCGGATATGCGATATACGAGTGTATATATCCTCGACGGGTTCACCTTCGATCATCCGGAAATTATCAAATTGTTGTTGAAGTCCCATGAGTTTGGTTCTTTTCATTTGATTATTTCTCTCAAATCTATTTAGAAGAGCCTTCCACATTTCATTAGAATTCTCTGTATAACATATAAGCTTGAGTGGACCCATATAAGCTTATACATCATTCCGTTTTGCGCTCTGATACCATATAAGCTGTCACACCCAAAACCGAATAATAAATGAGTCCGGATTTGAAATGTAGCAACTCGCCACGCACTTGTTAGTACGTCAGGCGCACATGGTCGTACAAAAATTAAGTCCAGAAAGTGCGTCCATACGGATAGTGCCTCCAGATCTTCAATGCGAATACTACTGCGGCCAACTCCAAATCATGTGTCGGATAGTTCTTTTCTTATGGTTTCAGCTGTCGAGACGCATACGCAATCGCCCTTCGCTCTTGCATAAGCACGCAACCCAAACCCTACCACGACGCATCACAATGCACCGCAAACTCTAACTCCTCAATCGGTAAGGTAAGAATCGACGCTGATACAAGCCGACTCTTCAACTCTTGAAAGCTGTGCTCGCGAGTCTCAGTCCACTCAAACTTCACCCCTGTATGTATAAGCATATAAGTTGTCACACCCAAAACGGAATGATTTATAAGCCCTGTATGGGTCCACTCAAGCTTATATGGTATAAGCATATAAGCTGTCACATCCAAAACCAAAACGGAAATCCCGATTTTGGATCGAGTGTGGCAACCTTCCACATAACTCTGTATGTCAGGCTTCATAATGGATATCAAATACAAAACCTTAATACAATTAAAGGATAATCACAAAGTAAAATATTACAACCCTTTAATTTATAAATATGCGGAAGCGTACACAAATCGAGACGCAAAGGTCTCCAAATAAATAATTAATCAAAACAAAAGAAAATGGGTAGTATCTTCAAAACCGTGATTTCTTCTGCTTTCGTTGTCACCACTAGACTCTTCTCTCTTATAGCTCTAATAGATGCCCTTCTTAGTCTAGCCCCAAAACATACAATAAAAAGAGAGAAAAACAAAAGAGCGATTAGTCACAAATGTGACTAAGTGAGGAGATGTTTTGGGCCTAGCTTATTTAGACAGCCATGGTCTCAAAGCTAGCCCCAAAATCTATCAAAAAAATAGAATTCACACCAAATATATATAATGAATACTATATTATAATAATTATTATAATTGTGAAATGCATAAGCGTATAAAAACTCTAAATGTTTTTTAATATTTCTCAAAAAGTAAAAGATTCCAAATCTTTCTCAATTCTCAAGTTCTCTAAACTAAATAGTTTCCTTCTTTCAAAATACAAGTTTCTAAATAATATAATATTAGGTTTATACTAAAATATATTAAGTTGAGGTTTGGTTTAGCTTTCAACTGAAGTGCCAGATGCGACAGGATAGTTAATCCATGCCTATCTGGAGATCACATTGTAGGCCTAGGGACCGCGAATCCCTGACACAAGGCCTGACATCCTGGGTACCACTCACGTCGCCACCTCGCACATCACTCACATGTGTAGGGTTTTTCCACTACGTCTAGTACTAACCTCTCCTCAAATATCCAAAAATGGAGGTCATTTATGTCACAAATCACATATTACATATTACAAAATCACATTTCACAAAATCACATTACCTCCGTCTTTCACAAAATCTCAAATAATATAGATAGCTCGAAATATATGTGTATAAACCGATCCCCGAAAAGAGACCCTAAAAATATATTATGCATTGAATACATATATAAATAGTACATGCTTCAAATAATATAATATATATTTATCCTCAAAAAAATAAGTTTCTCATTCAAAATGATTTCTATCTAAAATCTCATGACAAAAATAAATAAATTATAATAAATTTATTCCAAACAATCCTATCCAGAAATACGGGTTATACCGTTTGGTCACAAAACATGAGGCTAAACGTGAACCATGGCTTATTTCAACCAATAAAGGTCTAGTCTTAATAAGAATTTAAAAGTGGATAATAGCGAGAAATCACTCACGGACAATCCAGCTAAGCAAAACTTTCAATTCTTCACAATTATGTAGCAAGACTCCACGTGCTCCTAATCGGCTCCACCCAAGCCGTGCACACATAATGAGCCGCTCGCAACTCAAACTACCCAACAACTTCCTAATACAAAGACCCACAAAACAAGAAACCCTAAAATCGTCAGATACACGAAATTCCGTACATCATACTTATGTCATTTTAGTGACTATTTATAAAATATACTTAAAATAAGCTTATAAAGTTCAAGAGCATTATTTTATATAAATATACCATATAAGCTTATATGGTATACAGAGAATGATGCACTAGGCTCTTATATATGGTATCAAAGCAGTTCGATCATGAGGGTACTATCGTGCGATCGCATACAAATATGTATTGGTTGAAAGAGACCTGAAGTACTATCGTATGGCGGTGCGCACGGATGTGTACTAGGATGCGACTGGCCATCTGTGAGTTCTGACGAGGACATCAGAATTTAAGTGGGGGAGTTGTAACATCCCAGACCGGAACGTATGGGGGCTAGTGATTAGTCCCACCTTCACTTCTGAATGTGAAATTGTGTTACTTAAATAGGCTAGTGCATTAACTACTAGCACCAACCAAGCTTAACCCTTTTTCGGGACAATATGGTGTGAGCCTGAAGGTTGGGCTGGGCCAGTTAATGTACTAGGCTCTTACATACGGTATCAAAGCAGTTCGAACATGAGGGTACTATCGTGCGGTCGCATACAGATATGTATTGGTTGAAAGAGACCTGAAGTACTATCGTATGGCAGTGCGCACGGATGTGTACTAGGATGCGACTGACCATCTGTGAGTTCTGACGAGGAGGTCAGAATTTAAGTGGGGGAGTTTGCAACACCCCGGACTGGAACGTAATGGGGGCTAGTGATTAGGCCCACATTCACTTGTGAATGTGAAATTGTATTACTTAAATAGGCTAGTGCATTAACTACTCGCACCAACCAAGCTTAAGCCTTTTTAAGGACAGTATGGTGTGGGCCTGAAGGTTGGACTGGGCCAGTTAATGCACTAGGCTCTTACAAAAGTGTTCAATATATTTGTGAGAATGAGATTTTGTGCCATTATGTCAAGTGTTTTATTGGTTTTAGTGTCCTCGGTATAGGTTGTGGTACTATCTTTTACAAAATCTACGGTAAAATCATTTTCCACTACCTTTCGAAGACCGTGAAGATCAAACGCGTTCATCATGCATCTTTTCCAAACGTTCCAGTTCTTGCCGTCAAGCTTGTAGGGATACGCAATTTGAAGACAGTTGATCGGAGGAGTCGCCATGAATCGAATACACGTTATTTCAAATTGGAATTTGAAACGGTCTATATTCCCGCTCTGGTACCAATTGTTGTTTGATTGAGGCCTATAGGGAGGTTTAAAAGGCCTAATGTGTGGAAACATGAATATTTGTATTTTTAGGGTTCTATATTTTTTTTATTATTTTTAGACTTTTGTTGATGGTTGTTTGAATACTAATTAACAAAGAAAAATAAATAAACAAGAAATTAAAGTAAATAGAAAAATAAGGAGACACCGAATACACGAACTTGTTGACGAAGTTCAGCGAGGTAGTTGTGTTAGTCTTAACCACCCGTTTACTCGCTAGCGGCCCTTACCGCGTTCACGAGTTGCCTACTCTCCGGGACTTGCCTTGCGGCTCCGATTTCACTAACAGACAAGATTGTTTACAGGACCTCTAACCACCATCGCCTTACAACAACTCTTTGACGGCCGGTGGAACAATTAACTTACAATCCGATCTCGGTTTCGACTCAACAAACAAACACGAGCAACACGCTCAAAAATCCACTAATCTCACTTTAAGATTCAGAGAATTTAACTAGTATTAAGAAGAGAGAATTTCTTCTTTTTATCAATAGAAATCGTGAGTTTTTCTGAGAAGGCGGCCTCCTCTTTTTAAAGGAGGAAAGAGCAGCCTTCAGAAAAGGAATCCTGCGCAGTTCCGTTGCCAACGGACTGTAAAAATGGAAGGAAATTAAAGCAAGATATTCTCCCAACGGCTAAAAATCTAATGGTCCATTGCCAATGGACTATATAACACAAATCGACAGCCGATATCAGGGAGAAAATATCTTCAACGGGCCAGTTCCGTTGTCAACACAGTGGTCCGTCGGGCCAGTTCCGTTGTCAACTCAGTGGTATGTTGGCAACGGACCACTTCCGTTGTCAACGGAACTAGCCAGAAATAGGCAATTTGTAGATTATACTCTTTTTTTAATAGTAATTAAACTTCTCACCAAACTAAACCCACACTAAGAGCTAAGAAGCTTGCTCCCACGCCTTGAAATGCTCTCTTAAAATCCTTTGCATGCGTGATGACTTCTTATTCTTCTGAGATAGGCAGGATGCGACCGAGGCATTTCCGAGAACTTGATCATGCGACTATCTAGCTCAAGACATTCTCATACAAATATATTAGTAGCTCGGAATAGTTTTAAATATCATCAAACTAAGGACAACAAACTCCCCCTTTTGATGATTTTCAAAACTATTCCGATAATTGAGCAAGTTTAAATTCATTCTCCCCCTTTTTGAAAAACATGCAAAAGGAACACGATCGAGAGGCATGAACTCCCCCTCTATATGTGCTCCCCCTTAAGTTAATAACCCATGAATTTTATTTTATTTTTATTTTATTTATTTATTTGTTTATCTATTTTTGTTAAAAAAAATAATTAGAACCACATGCACACATTAATTTTAACGATGAGTTTTAAAGAAACTGCAAATAAAGTAAAATAAAAACTGCAAATAAGTAAAATACAAACCACAAATTCATGAGAATAGAACATAATAACAAGTCTTAAAAAAAATCATTAACGAAAAAGAAAGAGCAAAACGCAACTAGGGTTTAGGTTAAAGTTGGAGAATGGTCACGGGTTACTCGGCCGGTCCGCCAAAGTCGGAGGGGCTAGGGTTGGAGGAAGAGGAACTGGGAGCGTACCGGCCATTCAAAGCCGAGAGTAGAGTTTGGAAATTCTCTTGTTGGATTCGATAAAGGTCTTGATACATATGGTTATTTTGTCGAACAAAATCCATGAAACGTGCCTCACTCTCATCTTGGCGTATGCGTAATTCCTGTTGGCCGTCACGAAGAGCTGCGAGACCCCTTGTTTGGCGACGGTTTTGGGAAACCCGTAGCCATGTACGTTACATGCGCAGCGGAACCTACTGGTTAAACCCTCCCTAGGATCATCGTAAAGGAAATAAAGGTACGAGATTAACTATTAAAATTTATACCTCGGATCTTCCTGATCCGCGAGACAAAGAATGGATGTAGGTCTGAACTTTTCTGACTTGTAACCGTTTCCTTCCTGAATCTCGATCCGCGAACCTCCTTGCTTCTTCTAGGGATGAAGATCGATCGCTCGCAAGTTCTCAAGATAGAGAACCTCTACTCGTATCTACGCGAACTTCAGACATACGGAATAACCGGACTCGGCTAGACGAGTCCGGAAATACTTTCCGAATACTCTCAAAATCTTTTTCTCTCTTTTCTGTGTAATAGAGGGCTTCTAAAGCTTCTGAATTGTGTGTAGAATAGAGAGACTCTACCCTTCTATTTATACTAGAGAGAGAGGCGAACGATTGCTCAGTTACCATAACTAAAACCCTAATCTGTGCCTATTCCGTTGCCAACGGAATATGTATTTTCATAACGAAATACTTGGCAACTAAGGTTATTACAGTTTCCATATCTATTCCGTTGGGAACGGAACTATTCCGTTGCCAACGGAATATGTATTTCCATAACGGAATACTTGGCAACTAAGGTTATTACAGTTTCCATATATAGTCCGTTGGGCACTGAACTATTCCGTTGCCAACAGAATATGGTAATGTTTTGTTCAATCAATTATCCAATAATTGATTATTTTGTTCACCAATTTATACATCATATGTATAACTGTTTTGAGGTATATTCATCCCGTATGAATGGAGTTCATTGTGAGACCGTGTAGGTTCCATTTAACGCTGGCAACGATCTTCTAAAGATCGTAAGTCATGAGTAACCTCTAGACTGATGTCATGACTACCCATGTTAAATGAAATGATCAGCGATCATAAACCTGTCTGAATAGACGTTTGCTTATTCCTTTAGTTCTATGATATATGTCTTGATCACAAGGCATGGAAGTATGTCATCCTTGAGTTTAATCAAAGTGTCTTTCCTGATCGAGAATTAGACTGAGTAAATACAAAATGATATTAACAACACATGTTAATCTATTTTGAGCATGGCCATGCATTTCCTTCAGTCCTAGTTCATCAGGGGGGCCAGAGATATCTCCCTCTTAACGAGAGGAACAAATCCCATCTTGGTCACTCACATTCCTCATCATGATTCAGTGCATACCTAATGATGACCCTAATGATCATCCCATTACGGATGACGTAAGATCATATTAAAATATGCAGTTTCTCATACAGGAATCTATGGTGACCTCAGGTCGTAGGAATAAGCACACTATTCACATGAGAATCACTAATGATATATATTATGCATATTCTCATAGTGTGGTCAATCCGGTACGTGTTCTCTAACACATGCCTATATTCCAGACTTGACATCCCTATGTCCATGATCAGCAGAACATGATCATCCAGCCTGCGAATATACTAGTGTGGATTTGTAGCTTCTTACCTGAAGTATGTCTATCTCTATAAACATTCTACATATCACTAGGGACAATTTAGAATGTCATTCGTTGGTTCACAGATCTACTATCAGAATCAGGTATTCTAATGACATTCTTGGTTGATATAAGATTTATATTCACAACCTATACACACAGATATATAAGAAACAACCTTTATTAAATGAATAATAATGTCTTAATACATAATACATTTCCTAGCACAAATACATTTGGCCTAGGGCACTAATTCTACAGTCTCCCACTTGCACTAGGCCAACTCTAAGAATCTTATGCCCATCGACCTCACATGACCCTCATGCTTCGCTTGCGGAAGTGGTTTAGTTAATGGATCGGCGACATTGTCGTCCGATGGCACTCTATACATTTCAGCATCACCCATTTGTATGATCTCTCTGATTAGGTGGAAGCGTCGAAGTATGTGTTTGGACTTTTGGTGAGATCTCGGTTCCTTTGCTTGTGTGATCGCTCCATTGTTGTCACAATACAGATTCACTCGTTCCGAGATGCTCGGAACTACTCTTAGTTCCTCCAAAAAGTTCTTTATCCAAACAGCTTCTTTAGCCGCTTCTACAGCGGCTATATACTCTGCTTCCGTTGAAGAATCTGCTACAGTACATTGCTTGCAACTCTTCCATGTCACTGCGCCTCCATTTAGGCAAAATAAATAACCTGATTGCAATCTAAAGTCGTCTGAGTCTGTCTGGAAGCTTGCGTCGGTGTAACCCTTTACAACGAGCTCGTCTTCCATACCTCCATAGACTAGGAACAGGTCCTTAGTTCTTCGTAAGTACTTAAGGATTCTTTTAACAGCTATCTAGTGACTTTCACTTGGATTAGACTGAAACCTGCTTATTGCGCTCAATGAGTATGACACATCTGGTCTAGTACGTAGCATGGCATACATGATAGATCCTATAGCCGAAGCATATGGGATCTTATTCATGCGTCTTCGTTCCTGCTCACTTGTAGGACACTGTGTCTTACTGAGAGAATCGCCATGTGACAAGGGCAAAAATCCTTTATTGGATTCTTGCATTCTGAACCGTTTCATGACCTTGTCTATGTATGTACTTTGACTCAGACCTATAAGCCTTCTAGATCTATCTCTATAGATTCTGATTCCTAGCACGTAGGAGGCTTCTCCTAGGTCTTTCATCGAGAAATTATCTCCCAACCATTTCTTGACGTTCAATAATGTTGGGACGTCATGTCCCATGAGTAATATGTCATCTACGTAAAGCACCAGGAATACTACCGTGCTCCCACTGAACTTCATGTAAACACAAGGCTCACCTTCAATTTTGGTAAAACCAAAACTTTTGATGACTTCATCAAAATGAAGGTTCCAGCTTCGAGACGCTTGCTTCAATCCTTAGATGGATTTCTCAAGCTTGCAAACCTTACCAGAATTCTTAGGATCGACAAAACCCTCGGGTTGCATCATATGCACGTCCTCGGTCAAATTTCTGTTTAGGAAAGCTGTTTTGACATCCATTTGCCATATTTCATAGTCATAATATGCTGCTATGGCTAATAGAATTATGATGGATTTAAGCATAGCTACAGGTGAGAAAGTTTCGTCATAGTCAATACCATGAACTTGTTTGAAACCTTTCGCCACAAGCCTTGCTTTGTAGGTTTGTACCTTCCCATCCACGTTAGTCTTCTTCTTGAAGACCCACTTTCATCCGATGGTCTTCAAGCCTTCGGATGGGTCAATCAAATTCCAGACTTGATTGTCCTGCATGGATTGCATCTCGGCTCTCATGGCATCTAACCATTTCTGAGAGTCAGGACTCTTCATAGCATCTTGGTAGGACGTGGGTTCATCATCTATGAATGTCACATCATCATCATTAGACACGAGAAATCCGTATCTCTCGGGCTCATGACGAATCCTACTAGATCTACATTGAGTCTGTTGTCTTTCAAGTTCGCCAACCTTTTGAGAGCTCACAGATTCTGTAACTGTAGGTGAGTCTCGAATTTCTTCGAGTTGTACTTTACTCCCACTGCTTCTCGTGGAGACAAATTCTCTTTCTAAGAAAGCACCATTAGGGGCAACAAACACTTTGTTTTCCGATGGGAGGTAAAAGTAATATCCTCTTGTCTCTTTAGGATATCCCACGAACAGACACTTATCAGATTTGGGTCCGAGCTTATTGGAAGGTTGACGTTTGATATAAGCCTCACATCCCCAAATCTGAAGAAAAGACAACTTGGGGCTATTCCCCGTCCATATCTCACATGGTGTCTTTTGAACCGCCTTTGATGGAATTTTGTTCAGTATGAATGCAGCTGTCTCAAGAGCATAACCCCAGAAAGACGTTGAATGATTCGTTTGTCTCATCATCGATCGAACCATATCCAATAAGGTTCGATTCCTCCTTTCGGACACTCCATTCCACTGTGGGGTTCCTGGAGGAGTCAGTTGTGAAACTATTCCACATTCTCTGAGATGATCCTCAAATTCCTGACTCAGATATTCGCCTCCTCGATCAGATCGAAGTGCTTTAATCTTCTTGCCAAGTTGATTTTTTACTTCATTCTTAAATTCTTTGAATACTTCAAAGGATTCAGACCTGTGCTTCATTAGGTAGACATAACCATATCTACTGAAGTCGTCCGTGAAAGCTATGAAGTACCGATACCCACCTCTAGCCGGCGTACTCATTGGTCTACATACATCAGTATGTATGAGTTCTAATAAGTCATTGACCCTCTCACCAACTTTTGTGAAGGGTTTCTTAGTCATCTTGCCAAGTAAACAAGACTTGAACGTCTCAAATGATTCCAAATCAAATGAGTCTAAAGGTTCATGAGAGTGGAGTTTAGAAATGCGTTTCTCATTTATATGGCCTAAGCGACAGTGCCAGAGGTATGTCGTATTTGAGTCATTCGGTTTAAATCGTTTAGTGTTAATGTTATATATGGACTTATAATTCTCTTTCTTAAGATCTAGCACGTAAAGACCTCTTTATAATAGAACATTTCCATAGAAAAGATTATCCTTTAAGATAGAACAATTATTATTCTCAATAACAAATTTATAATCATCCAAAGCTAGACTAGAAATAGAAATAATATTTCTGCTCATAGCAGGTACAAAATAACAATTATTAAGTACTAATACAAGACCACTAGGTAAAGTCAATAAATAAGTTCCTACGGCTAATGCAGCAACTCTTGCTCCATTTCCCACACGCAGGTCGACTTCGCCCTTAGCTAATCTTCTACTCCTTTGTAGACCCTGCACATCATTACAAATGTGAGTACCACATCCGGTATCCAATACCCAAGATTTAGGAGTAAGTGAATTAGTTTCAATAACAAAAATACCTGAAGCGGTAGTCACACTACCCTTCTTGATTTGGTCCTGATAGAGTTTGCAGTTTCTCTTCCAATGGCCAACCTTGTTGCAATGGAAGCAAACTCCCTCCTTGTATTTCTTGATCTTATATTTGGGCAACACCTTGCCATTACCCTTGCTCTTGTTCCCGGTCTTCTTACCCTTCTTCTTGTGAACCATTAAGACATCTTTGATAACATTTGTTTTTATGTCCTCCTGTGCGTTTTTAAGCATCCCATGCAACTCGGTGATGGATTTCTCCATCTGATGCATATTATAGTTCATGATGAATTTCTTAAAACTAGGAGGCAACGACCCGAGAATTATGTCAACAGTCAATTCTCTGGGCATAGCTGAACCAAGCCTCTCCAATTGATCAAGATAGCTTTTCATCTTGAGTACATGAGCACTCACACATGAACCTTCAACCATCTTCGTATCAGTCAGAGAGACGGTCGCTTTGTAGCGCTCAACTCTAGCCTGCTCTTGGAACATTTCCTTGAGAGTTACGATCATATCGTAAGCACCCATGTCCTCCAGTTGCTTCTGAAGCTCGGAGGTCATGGTCGCTAGCATGAGACAAGCTATCTCTGTGTCGTCTTCGACGTATTTAGCATATGCATCTCGGGCAGCCCTTGCGGCTCCCTGTTCTGGTTCCTCTGGGTAAGCCTCTTCTATGACATAGAGTTTATTTTCAGCCTTGAGAACAATTCTAAACCAGTCAAGGAAGTTAGACCCAAATTCAACCCAGTTGAATTATTATTATTTGCCATTATTCTACAATTAAAATGTAAAGTGCCATTATTATTTATTCATTGGGGTTGTTTTGTTTTGGTGTTTCTTATATTGTACTCCCACTATTTTCTTCAAATCAAGCACCTTCAGTAGTATTGATTCGGAAACATTCAACTGAGTGAAGTTTCATAGTGAGTCAAGATCCGTATTTCATTGAGCAGTAAGTGCGCTCCGGCGCAACCTTTAATGCTCAACTATTTAGGTAGGAACACTTTCCAATTGCATCATATGCAACTCTTGCCTTTTATGGAATGAGTATCTTATACTCTGTGTATTATCCCATCTTGTGCCCTGAGCCCAAGTCCGACTTGCTTGCCCAGTTAAGTTTAACCATGTATGAATATCGGCAAAGTAGTTTCTAGCACACTCAGCTCAAGCATGACCTGTGCTAGTTACTGCTTCCCGCGTGCCCCTTTCCAAAGACAATCCCCCACACACTCAGCTCCGGCATGACCCATGTGGAAAACTGTCTGTGTACTGAGAGTTACAGTGACATGGGGGGCACTTCCTTACTTAACATTCTGAAGGATTTTATTTTATAATTATAAATATAAACATCACAAAAACTAAGTTAAATATAATATGAGCCAATTCCTCACGAGCAATCATGAGGTTCCTAATCCTAGATCTATCTTTAGATTGCAAGAGTAATCTTCAACGAACCCTTCGTTGTGTGTGTGCAAAGATCCAATGCCATCTTCCGAAAATCGCGCCAAGATCCTTTCTTGTAGTCTCGATATAATATCTACCCTAACAACTATCCTATTGCTAGAAAGAATAATTTACAATTTTGAACAACTCACAGGTTGCCATAATTACAACTTTGGACAACTCACTGGTTGCCATAGATATTAAATAAAATTACAAGCATTCACACATAAGATTACATTACAGAACAATCACAGATCTAAAGCTCATACCATATTTATATATTTAAATTCCATGTATAACAAAATTTAGGGTTTCTCGCAAAAACAACATTATTCCGTTAGGAACGGAACTATTTTGTTCTCAACGGAACTATTCCGTCTCAACGAAACTATTCCGTTGGGAACGAAGATGTGCCGGAGATTCGAATTTTCTTTAGTTTTAGTTCCGTTTTCAAAACGGATTTCGAAAAACTATTTTTCGAAACTCTAGAAAATCATAATATCCAATATTATATTCCTAGAAACTATTTCCGTGATGTTTTGAAATAATATTTTCAAAACCCTAAAATTTATTGTACTTGAATTTACTAAATTTTAAATATAATCGATGATTATTTCCTTAACGAACGCTCTGATGCCACTGTTGGGAAACCCGTAGCCATGTACGTTACATGCGCAGCGGAACCTACGAGTTAAACCCTCCCTAGGATCATCGTAAAGGAAATAAAGGTACGAGATTAACTATTAAAATTTATACCTCGGATCTTCCTGATCCGCGAGACAAAGAACGGATGTAGGTCTGAACTTTTCTGACTTGCAACCGTCTCCTTACTGAAGCTCGATCTGCGAACCTCCTTGCTTCTCCTAAGGATGAAGATCGATCGCTCGCAAGTTCTCAAGATAGAGAACCTCTACTCGTATCCACGCGAACTTCAGACATACGGAATAACCGGACTCGGCTAGACGAGTCCGGAAATACTTTCCAAATACTCTCAAAATCTTTCTCTCTCTTTTCTGTGTAATAGACGGCCTCTAAGGCTTCTGAATTGTTTTGAGGTATATTCATCCCGTACTTTCCTGATCGAGAATTAGACTGAGTAAATACAAAATGATATTAACAACACATGTTAATCCATTTTGAGCATGGCCATGCATTTCCTTCAGTCCTAGTTTATCAGGGGGCCCAGAGATATCTCCCTCTTAACGAGAGGAACAAATCTCATCTTGTCACTCACATTCCTCGTCATGATTCAGTGCATACCTAATGATGACCCTAATGATCATCCCATTACGGATGACGTAAGATCATATTAAAGTATGCAGTTCCTCATACAGGAATCTATGGTGAGCTCAGGTCGTAGGAACAAGCACACTATTCACATGAGAATCACTAATGACATATACCATGCATATTCTCATAGTGTGGTCAGTCCGGTACATGTTCTCTAACACGTGCCTATATTCCAAACTTGACATCCCTATGTCCATGATCAGCAGAACATGATCATCCAGCCTGCGAATATACTAGTGTGGATATGTAGTTTCTTACCTGAAGTATGTCTATCTCTATAAACATCCTACATATCACTAGGGACAATTTAGAATGTCATTCGTTGGTTCACAGTTCTACTATCAGAATCACGTATTCTGATGACGTGAGCCCGAAGTGTCATTCTTGGTTGATATAAGATTTACATTCACAACCCATACACACAGATATATAAGAAACAACCTTTATTGAATGAATAATAATGTCTTAATACATAATCCATTTCCTAGCACAAATACATTTGGCCTAGGGCACTAATCCTACAGACGGGCCATAGCGCGTAACACTTAATCGGTTGTACTGGTGGTGTAGTCGAAATCAACCACGTCGTCATCTTCAAAGTTATTTCGCTCAGCCTCGGGTTCCAATGCCGGGTCTTGGTGGATAACGGGTTCCGCCGGAGGGTTAGGGCTTGGGTTTGCCGGGGCCGAATTGGCTTGAGGATTTAATGCGCGTAAAGCGCGCGTGTGACTGTCAGGTGTCTTGGATTCCGTATCGGATGGCCACAAGGGTTATCCGCGTTCGTTCAAAGGTGGAAAGTAATGATAGACCTTCCTCGTTTTAAGAATGAAATGGCCATACGTGACCATATCACAAAAGTAGGGTTTAAGATTATATTGGTTTGCGTAACGGTCAAGATCTAGGAGATCATGGTTAGGAGCCTTTTCCAAAGGATTTATTAGGATTGCACGGGGAATCGCGAAATTTAATTTATTGCAAATCCAAGTAAGAAGATTCTCGTACGGAAGGTTTTCAATTTGCGAGAAATATTTCATGTGATGGTATATTAAGAAAGAAATATTAATTGATTTGGATTTATACCAGAAGTGACGAAGAAGGTAAATGTTTCGCCGTTCGAAATTGGTTTTAAGAGCCGCGACTGGAGCGAGGATGTTATTGACGAAGTGAAAAACAATCCGTTGTCGGGTTCGTAATTCGTCAAGTTGTGGTTTGGAAGGTCGCCATGCATGTATTCCTTCATTTGTTCATATGATTCACTATCGAGCCATTCATTCGCGCGTCGTATATAGAAACACTCTTGGTCTTGAGTTACCTCAAGACCGAACCACCGCAAAGCTTGGATGGATTTATGATGACAGGATTCCCGAATAGCCACGAGGTAACTTGGTAGGTTTGGTCATCAAAAGTTGCATTTGTGTAAAAGAGGCGAATTAGGATTTCATAACCGAGGTCGAAAATTGTCAAAAGCCCGGTAAATTTCCAAAATTCTAGGAATTGAATCACGAAATCATAGA
The DNA here is from genome assembly GCA_027726005.1 of Juncus effusus. Lineage (NCBI taxonomy): Eukaryota > Viridiplantae > Streptophyta > Magnoliopsida > Poales > Juncaceae > Juncus > Juncus effusus. The sequence goes on along the minus strand of CM050904.1, from coordinate 5,964,539 downwards.
TTTTGCACGATTTCTCATGGCGGAGAGCATGAAAGAGCTCTCATTCATTTTTCGCGCTTTTTTATCATGGAATTTATCGTAAGCGCCCGGTGTTTTGAAAAGAAAAGTATTTTTCTTGTTATTGAAAACCAATTCGGGGTTTGAGGGTGCTTTTTGTTTGGACGCCGTCATTTTGATTGCCGTTTTGGGTTTTGGGGCCATTGGTAAGGTTGAAAAATTGAGAATTTGAGAGAGAGAGATGAAGTTATACCAAATCCTTGTTGAATCCTTGAAAAGAGAGTTGCCGATAGGTCGAACTCACAAGAGAATCGTCACGAAATGCGAGTAGCACGGCCAGAATGAAAAACCTCGAATCCACAAAGTTGAGAGGCGGTATAAAGATTTTGAGTGAGGATTTGGTGGAGATTTGGCCTTTAGAGTGGATTGGATGAGGGTTGGAGGCCAAAGGGCTTGGAGAAGGTGGCTATTTGGGTGAAATTGGAGGTTAGGGTTTTGAGGTTTCAAGGAGGAAGTTTGAAGGGGTTTATTAATGGAAGGGGTTATGAGTTTGGGAGAGAAGAGGAAGGAGGAGCCGGTTATTAAGGGGATTTAGGATTTGAATTCTTGGAAAAATAGATTCGGAAACCGAAATTCGCACAGTCCGTTGGCAACGGACCACTACCGTTGCCAACGGATGTTCCGTTGAGGCTCCGTTGAGAATGGAGGAGTCCGTTCTGGGAAATAGCTCCTGGTTGGGCAATGCTTTTGCGTGCATTCCGTTGGGAACGCAAGGGATCCGTTGGGAACCGAATTGTTCTGTTGGGAACGGACTGAAACAGGTTTGGATGATACAACGGTTTTTACTAGTGTTTTTGCTCAATTTTTCGTCAAATAAAAAATGAAATATTTTTATAAAATATTTAACTATTTTAAAATGAGAAAAAAAGCACATAAACTTTTCAACAACAACTCATCCAGATCGACAATTCAACCAAAATTACCGCAAACTCAACAATAAAGGAAAAAGGAGCAACCACAGACAACAGTGTCAAATCTGCCACAAAACTAACCATACAGCAGATCGGTGCTTTTTTCGGTACGCACCACCATCTTAGCCGCCTCTGAAGTAACCTGGTTATGCTTTGTTCTCAATGAACTATGTGTTCATGTCTCCATTCCTCCGACCTTATACTACGACAACATTGGTGTCACTTATCTTGCCTCAAACCCCGTCTTTCACGCCCGTACGAAACACATAGAAATTGATTATCATTTTGTTCGAGAACGTGTCACAAGTAAAGAACTAAATGTACGCTTTCTCTGCACCCAAGATCAAATTGCTGATATCTTCACAAAATGTCTCTCTCTCAATCGATTTAACTTCTTACGAGACAAGCTTACGGTGGTTAAGTCCCCTGTTGCGCTTGCGGGGTGATGATAAGAGGAATATTTACATAGCACCAAATCATACAAAATCTCACCTGGTCCGACAAACCTCTCTTAATCAAAGACTTGATTTTCTCCATGGCTGATTTTCTCCAATCATGAATTAATTGTGTTGCTACAAATGAATATTACTGTTAGGCTAATTAGTGATTACTAGATTTGATTTAGTTACTTTATTTGCTAGATTTGTTTTGAATGTTTTGTTTAGCCTATATAAACAGAGGCACTCCCATGTAATACAGCAAGAAACAAAAATCATCTCTTCAATAAAATACTTTATATCATTCTTTATTTTCTTAAAATTCCTTCGTTAGATTTTGAATCAAATTTATCAAGTTTATTAGATTCATCAAGAATGAAACATTTACAACCAAAACCTTTCATGTACGAGATGTTTGGCTTGCGACCGTACCATAATTCATAAGGTGTCTTTTTCAAAATATACCTTAGGCTGACGCGATTCGTGACATGACAAGCAGTGTTAACTGCCTCAGCCCAAAGATATTTCGGAGAGAGATGTTTGTTTAACATGGTACGTGCAAGCTCAATAAGAATGCGATTTTTACGCTCTACTACCCCATTTTATTGTGGAGTGCGTGGAGCAGAAAATTCACGTTTATATCCCCTTTTTGAGCAAAAGTTGTCAAATTTTGTATTTTTGAACTCGCCACCATTATCGCTACGAACCGTAATGATAGTGGCGCCTTGTTCATTTTCCACATGGGAACAAAATTTGATGAACACATCACTAGTTTCATTCTTTTGAATCAAGAAATAAACCCAAGTAAAGCGAGAGTAATCATCTACAATTAAAAAACAATATCTTTTGCCGGCGAGGCTAGAGATGCTCATAGGGCCGCACAAGTCGAGGTGAAGTAGCTCGAGAGGGCGCTTCGTCGAAATTATCGTCTTGGACTTAAAACCTGATGACTTGGAGTGCTTACCACGCTCACAAGCATCGCATAACCCATTTAGCTTAAGTTTGTGTGATCGCAAACCTGAAATTAGTTTTTTAGGGGATAATTTCGAAATCGTGTCCATGCATACATGGTCCAGTCGCATGTGCCATAGATGCGAACTCGATTCCGAAGCGGTCAGATAATGAGTGCCTGGCACAAAGAATGAAAGTCAAAGAAATAAAGGTCAGCCTTTCTTTTTCCCATGCAAACTGTAATATGATCTGAATTTCGAATCACACGACAATTCATGTTATCGAATTTCACATCATATCCTGCATCACACAATTGGCTTATGCTAATTAGGTTATGTTTATGTCCTACCACAAAATAGACATTCTCCAATGTCCAATTACCTGTGCCGATCGAGCCCACACCAATTATCTTTCCTTTCTGATTCCAGCCAAAAGTGACATCTCCTCCGTCGAAGGGTCTCAAGGTCTTGAACATACTCTTATCCCAGGTCATATGACGGGAACAACCACTATCCAAACACCACTGATCGGTTTTATACGATGAACTTAGACATATCTACAAGAAAGCATATTAGTTAAAATGAATACGAGTATTTAACTAATATGATTTTCTGCCCATAGCTCCCCCTTAAAAATATGGGTTAGGTTAAAATGGGGGGGAGCTTACCGAAGCGTCTAGGTAGACTTCGGTACCTCCAAGTCGGAGGTGGGGCTACTAGTATTTCTATTTTTACACATCCAAACAAATTTTGAAGAATTAGCAGGCTTACGCATTAGACACTCTCGTGAGATATGGCCTATTTCGCAACAATAGTTGCAAAATGAACAAGTCGGGTTCGAAGTCTCTTCAGTACCTTTCACAAAATATTTTTTATAGTGGTTTGAAAACTCGGCTTTCTTAAGCTTTGGTTCAGTCGACTTGGCACTAAAAACAGTTGATTTTGAAAAATTGTTTGATTTGGCAAAATTGTTTGAGTTTGAAAAACTTTGTTTTTGATGTGCATTAGTGTAATGTTTGGGAACTCGATGTTGTGATTCATTAGGTTGAATCTTCTTCGGGACATGTGTGTCGACTATTTCGAAAAAATAACCATTAGGACCACTTTTATAAAGTCTTTCGGTTGTGACACCGCGGTTATTCTCATGAATATGCCGAAAATCATGAAAATAGTGAAACCTATTGTTATTACTAAACCTTTTAGAAGTTCGACTTTTAGGACTTTGGCCATTAAAGTAGTCTCGGTACATGAATGCACTTCCTCTACTCTTTGGTTAATTGAGCTCCCTTTTTATTGTATAGTTTTTAGGTCTTGAAGGAGCGGGTTTAGTACCGATCTCTTTCTTGAACCCTAAGTCAGTTTTATCATTTCGTTTTTGTCTAAAACAAGTTTGCTTGTGACATTGCTGGCGCAAGCAGACTTGAGAGATTTATTTTCACATTTTAAACTTACAACTTCGACTTTTAGATGACTAATTTCGATTTTTAATTTTTCACAAATACAATTATTTATCTTCCTGTTTAAGTATTCGTCGATTGAGTTGTTCTTATTATTTAAATTTAATTTTTGAAATTCTTTTATTTTTGCCTTGTATGACCTTACCGAAGCTTCGGAAACAATGAGTAGTTCTTGGGTACTAATAAGAGACTCCCGAAGCCTTTTTAACTCAGGTCCTAGTTCATCGCGGGTCCGGGTTCTACATTTTCAATAACTTGATTGGAATTAGGAACCTTTATCTCTTCTAAAACATAATTTACAGTGGGATCTAGATATACCTCATGACTCGTGTCGCGGGAAGAACCGGAGGAAGTCGTGTCGATGAAGGATGTCGCGGGAGAAGTATGGGGTTGAGCTGGAAGCTGTCATAGTCGAATTATTTCATGTATCGCCCTTACTTATACCTCGTCCACATCATCATATGCCATGAATACGACATTCGCCATGTCCGATTCGGAGTCGGAGTCCGAACCGGAACCATCGGATGAATCGCTCGACTCGTCTCCCTACACGGCCACCTTGGAGGAATGACCTTTTGACTTCTTTTTCTCGGTCATCGTGCCTCTTTTCTCGTCTTTTGTCATGTCGATCGTCGGACCGCCTTTCACGTCGCTCGCGTCGATCATCTGAACGTCCATCACGTTTTTCATTATCCTTCTTGCTCCACGGAGCAAGCTGGGGATGTAGGGTGAAGCAATTGTCGATGGTGTGTCCCTTCTTGTTGCACTCGAAGCAGTATGTCTTTTCGTTGTCGCGACGTCGGTTGTCGTTAAACCGCTTTTCCTTGGCTCGAAATTCACCGAATTGTCGCACCAAGCACGCTATTTCATCATCCTCATCAATCGAGCTCGTTGCCGGCATAGCCACCGTTTTGGGTTGGGAGTCGGTTCCCATTTGCCTCACTCGGGTTTCGAAGTTACAGAAGTAGTTGACGAGTTCTTCCGGCCCAATATCTTTTGTTGCTAGCATAGTTTCCAGTGAGACTCGAAGTACTTCCCAGCTCGATGGCATTGTCCTAATCAATTTTCCTACAACTCGATCATCGGTTAGTTTTTCTCCTAACGCGGTGAATCCATTTCAGATATGTGACATACGAGTGTACATATCCTCGACGGGTTTACCTGAGATCATCCGGAAATTATCAAATTGTTGTTGAAGTCCCATGAGTTTGATTCTTTTCATTTGATTATTTCTCTCAAATCTATTTAGGAGAGCCTTCCACATTTCATTAGAATTCTCTGTATACCATATAAGCTTGAGTGGACCCATATAAGCTTATACATCATTCTGTTTTGCGCTCTGATATCATATAAGCTGTTACACCCAAAACCGAATAATAAATGAGTTCGGATTTGAAATGTAGCAACTCGCCACGCACTTTTAGTACGTCAGGCGCACATGGTCGTACAAAAATTAAGTCCAGAAAGTGCCTCCACACAGATAGTGCCTCCAGATCTTCAATGCGAATACTACTACGGCCAACTCAAAATCATGTGTCAGACAGTTCTTTTCGTATGGTTTCAGCTGTCGAGATGCATACGCAATCGCCCTTCGCTGTTGCATAAGCACGCAACCCAAATCCTGCCACGACGCATCACAATACACCGCATGGCGGTGCGCACGGATGTGTACTAGGATGCGACTGGCCATCTGTGAATTCTGACGAGGACGTCAGAATTTAAGTGGGGGAATTTGTAACACCCCAGACCGGAACATAAGGGGGGTTAGTGATTTGGCCCACATTCACTTGTGAATGTGAAATTGTGTTACTTAAATAGGCTCGTGAATTAATTACTAGCACCAACCAAGCTTAAGCATTTTTCAGGACAATATGGTGTGGGCCTGAAGGTTGGGCTGGGCCAGTTAATGTACTAGGCTCTTAAAAAAGTGTTCAACATATTTGTGAGAATGAGATTCTGTGCCATTATGCCAAGTGTCTTATTGGTTTTAGTGTCCTCGGTATAGGTTGTGGTACTATCTTTTACAAAATCTACGGTAAAATCATTTTTCACTACCTTTCGAAGACCGTGAAGATCAAACGCGTTCATCATGCATCTTTTCCAGACGTTCCAGTTCTTGCCGTCAAGCTTGTCGGGATACGCGATTTGAAGACGGTTGATCGGAGGAGTCGCCATGAATCGAATACACGTTATTTCAAATTGGAATTTGAAACGGTCTGTATTCCCGCTCTGGTACCGATTGTTGTTTGATTGAGGCCTATAGGGGGGGTTTAAAAGGCCTAATGTGTGGAAACATGAATATTTGTATTTTTAGGGTTTTATATTTTTGTATTGTTTTTAGACTTTTGTTGATGATTGTTTGAATACTAATTAACAAAGAAAAATAAATAAACAAGAAATTAAAGTAAATAGAAAAATTAGGAGATACCGAACACACGAACTTGTTGACGAAGTTCAGCGAGGTAGTTGTGTTAGCCTTAACCACCCGTTTACTCGCTAGCGGCCCTTACCGCGTTCACGAGTTGCCTACTCTCCGGGACTTGCCTTGCGGCTCCGATTTCACTAACAGACGAGATTGTTTACAGGCCTCGAACCACCATCGCCTTACAACAACCCTTTGACAGCCGGTGGAACAATTAACTTACAATCCGATCTCGGTTTCAACTCCACAAACAAACACGAGTAACACGGTCAAAAATGCACTAATCTCACTTTAAGATTTAGAGAATTTAGCTAGTATTAAGAAGAGAGAATTTCTGCTTTTTATCAATAGAAATCGTGAGTTTTTCTGAGAAGGCGGCCACCTCTTTTTAAAGGAGAAAAGAGCAGGCTTCAGAAAAGGAATCCTGCGCAGTTCCATTTCCAACGGACTATTCCGTTGTCAACGGACTGTAAAAACGGAAGGAAATTAAAGCACGATATTCTCCCAACGGCTAAAAATCCAATGGTCCGTTGCCAACGGACTATACAACACAAATCGACAGCCGATGTCAGGGAGAAAAAATCATCAACGGGCCAGTTATGTTGTCAACTCTGTGGTCCGTTGGCAACGGACCACTTCCGTTGTCAACGGAACTAGCCAGAAATAGGCACTTTGCAGATTATACTCTCTTTTCAATAGTAATTAAACTTCTCACCAAACTAAACCCACATTAAGAGCTAAGAAGCTTGCTCCCACGCCTTGAAATGCTCTTTTAAAATCCTTTGCATGCGTGACGACTTCTTATTCTTCTGAGATAGGCAGGATGCGACCGAGACATTTCCGAGAACTTGATCGTGTGACTATCTAGCTCAAGACATTCTCACACAAATATATTACTAGCTCGGAATAGTTTTAAATATCATCAAACTGAGGACAACAACATGTTCTACTTCAGCCCGTGATTTCACTCGAGTACCGAAATGCAAATAATTTTTGGTCCATGCACTAGCAAACATCTTCTTCCATGGCAACCAATTCTTTCTTATATACTCAACAACCTTCTTTTTCTCGTTATATGCTAATGAAAGATCATGCCAACTACTTTCATAAGCTAATGAATAATACACTAGTTTGTTCCAAGAAAATAGAAAATTATCCCAATCTTCTTTTATATCGAAACATTTCTTACAATTAGCCAGGATATCTTTTTCTATGTGCCAAATACAAAGAAGATTTGGTATTCCAGGAAAAATATTTTTTATAGCATTGATCAATGTTTGTTCTCGATCTATTACAATTACGGATGGTCCGTTCTCTTGCCCCAAAACACGTTTAGACATCTCCATAATTCTCTTCATCTTCTCTTCCAATAAAAGCATAACAAGAACAAAAAGAAGTATTAAAACAGGTTACACCAATAATTTCGAGTAGCGCCGTGTTGTACTTATTCGTTTTATAGGTATAATCCATGATAAACACATTTGGAAAATTCTGAGTTAAGGTTACTTGCCGAGGATGTTAAAAAAAGAACCGTGTTAGGCCGCCATTTTCATCTTTATCAAAGCTATAAATGAAATCCCTTTGCCCAAGATCTTCAAACAAGGCTTGAATCATGGTTTGATCTGCCAAGTCATCTTTGCGAATTTTTGCCTTGGCGTTGTAAATCGTTCTTGCAGTTGCTGAAAGTGTTGGATTATCCTGACGCAAAGAAGACAAAATTTGTCTTGGCACGATATCTGAATTTGTCATATGCTCTATTGCTTTCATAGCATCGGATGATAATCGACGGTGTAACGGATGTCCGAAAATATTAGTAGAAGGCTCGTGATTGTGAGTGTTATTCTTCAATTTAATAACCTATGAACCATCTGCCTTTTGTTTCCCATGAGACGGGTCGTGGTGCTTCTTTGGTGTTGCTCGGGCAAAACGCCACGTGTATCTCGATAGCAACCACATCTATCACATTTACCACCTCTATCACATTTTAGATATACATACTTCTCTTTAGAACTACAAACCACTACAACATACCCTTTATTTTCATAAAAGGTTTGAACGGTTTCAAGCATCTCACTACGGGTATTAAACTCAAGAGGTAAAAGTTGGATATTGTCATTGCTACATCCTAATCCCGGTTGTAATCACGACACGACCTATTAGTCGTGCTAAGCGACATACACCAAAATCAAGTCATTTCAAAATGAATCTAAGCTCACAAATCACCCGTCTATTCCGTCAAGTACCTACGCCAATAAGAAAAACAAAAAAAAGTAGAAATCGTTAGCTAATAAATTTAGCTAAGTAGCTGGTTATGTCACAACGCAGTTACTATATGACCATCATTTTGTAAAAATATAGTATTAATTATATAAAATATAATAATATAATAGATTTAAATATTAAAAATAGTCTTATCAAGCGGCCGTGGTTTTGCTACCCCATGTGCGACTATATTTTTATTATCAAGTGGCAATGATTTCGCTATTCCATGTACGGCTATGCGGCCACGGTTTTGCAATTCCGTGTGCGGCTAAGCGGTTATGGTTTCGCTATCTCGTGTGCAGCTAAATTGAAAATGCTAACTATATTAACAAATTTCATTATAAAAAAAATAACGTTAGATCATATAGAAGTCCAGTTATCTTATTAAAGTACTACAATGGACTCGTTATGCAAAGTGTATGCTTAGAAATCATCACGTCAAACAGAAGTGATGATGGCAACCTCAAGAGTTGGATTTTGTCACATACTAACAAAGTGATGATGGATCCAAATGGGAAGAAATAAAGTTCATTGAAAAAAATGTAACCAATATTAGAAAATTTGTCCAAATTTTATGTGAAGAATTATAAAATAATTTAGATTGTAGACAAAATTATAAGGTACATGTGAACAATTAATCCAACTAATCTAGCATGCTTCTAAAAATGGTTGAATGACTAACATTAATCAAACAACATATATACAGCCATAATGGATCTATTAAGTGTGATTTACATTGACCATAATAAATTGCAAACTACATTAACTATTTGTACTAAAAGTGTGAAATTTGGCAGGATGAAGCTTTTTGCTTTTGAGCAATTTTGTGTTACTTTTTTATTTACTTAGATAACCTTCCTTTTTTATTTATTCAAGAACTTTAATTTCAAATACCAATACTAAGGACTAGATAAGAATTTTTTAAGGGCATATGTTGAATTTTTAATTTTATAGGTGGGCCGGGGCTCTTGCTAGCCCCCCTTTGGATCCGCCCCTCGATCCAAATGGGAAGAAATAAAGTTCATTCTTTTATTTTGAATGAGATACATAACAGAAAATATGGTGGCTGGTTGAAGAGGGCAATTAGTGTATTTATGCAGGCTCAAAAGAAACTGATATTCCTAACAACATTTATTTCGTGCACATATGCACGAGCCATGAATTGAGTTTAAAAGGGACATTTATTATAGCCGTAACTTGTATTTTATTTTTGTTGTACGGGATTATTAGGATGCATCTGCTTAGTAAAACAAGTAATTAGATCAAATATAAAATATAATTCAAATAATTAACAATAATTTATGTTTCGTAATAGAATTGAAAATTTATATTATCTTAGAGAATAATACTCTTTTCAAGATAAGGAAAAAGATGAATTCATGATTTATTTAAGAAAAGCAATTAACTAAATTAAAGATGAAGAGATGAGGAAGAAGAATCAAGCTCGAGAAAAATCTTGTTGAAATTTTGTATGTCTAAACATTGGTATTACTAAAATTTACTTTCCAACTCTGTATTGTTAGAAAGATACAAATTTCTCTAATTTATTGCAAAAGATATTTTTGAGATTATTTTCATAAAACATGTATATATTTAATAGGGGTAAAAGTGATATTTTAGGTTGATTTTTCCTGTAGCAAATAATATTTTTTCCTGCCGATATCACTAACCGAGAATATCAATCTACTATTCCTAGATTTAATTTTTTTCATACAACTTTATTCGGCATGGCATATTTGGTCAAAAGAATTTGACGAAGATCAATAAGTCTTTCGCTTTTGTTAAATATTAGAGCAATCTATATTTGAATTTAATGTAATAAAGCTCAATTTCGAACAAGTAAGTTTGAATTTCATTCCATACATTTCATCAAAATTTGATTTCAAATATTAATTGTATTTTTGTGTTTATAAATGAGTGTATTTATAATTTAATATTAAATTTCAAATATTCGTAGCGTAGCGCGGTTATTCCACTAGTTGAGAATCTAGAAATTATTAACTTAAACTTGGAATATTTTGTGATTATTTCAGGTCTTAAGATTAATAAAAATAAAAGTGGGTCTTCCGGATAGCAATCCCAGGCTCTCTACATAATGCAATGAAACCTACCAACAAAATACCTAGGTTTCCCACTATTTTTAAAGAAACCAACAAAACTATGCTTCATGCTCCTGATAAAGTCTAGTCAAAATAAACTAGCAGGATGGAAGGGAAAATATCTCTCATATAGAAAGAGAATAACATTAATTCAGTCTGTATTATCAGTTTTTCCGACATATCTAATGCAAACGTTTTTACTCCCGAAAGGGGTAATTGAAGAAATTAACAAAGTCATACGCACTTTCTTCTGACGTGGAGACAAAGAGTGCATTCTGATACATAATCTTGTCAAATGAGACAAAGTTTGTTTACCAAAGAAATCAGGTGGTATAGGGCTGCCAAATCTAGAAATCAAGAATAAGGCACTACTGTTAAAATCACTCTGGCAGATCCAAAATGGGGGGAATTATATTTGGACATCCCTTTAGGGATGCAAACGACATTAAAAATATCCCAGAATCAATCTCATCTTTTTTCATTAAAGATCTAATACTCTTAAGGAACCTATTCCATACATTCTTAGAAAAAAAAAACACAACCTCCATAAGGGGACAGACTAGCAACGGGCAGTTTACTACAGGATCAGCTTATAATGTCATTATTGATATAGGGTTACATTGTGCATGGACACATAGACTATGGAAGATCAAATGAGCCTTAAAGTTGAAGATCTTCGCATGATTAGCCTTAAACAATAGGATTTTGATATTCCCCAATATTCAGAAAAGGGGCATATTGGGCTCATCTATCTGTTATTAATGTCGTAAGGCCGCAGAATCAACGAACCACATCCTTAGCAATTACGAATTCTCTAAACGTGTTTGAAGCTTCATATCACAAAAGAAAAATATTACCATATTCTACAACGTGACATCCGTGCTAGACTTTTGGATACAGAGAGAAAATTATTTGGATGCGATCACAAGGAAACGTTGGGATTGAGCTTGGCTAACAGGAACATGGTTCATATGGTTAGAAAAGAATAACCGGATCTTCAACGGAATGACTCGAAATCATCAAGCAATTGCAATAAGAACAATCAAGACATTGATTGAGTGGAGGAACAACGGCTAGGAATATTAAGATTAATCTTATTCAATCTGATAGTACGGGGGAGTATAGCTTCTTATTTTTGTACTTTTCTTTTGGTTATCTTTTGACAATTTATAAATATGAATGTTTTAATTTAATATAAGTAACAATAGGCGTATTCTCAAAAACAGAGAATAAACTTTACAAGATCAGTAGATTCATTAAAATGAACTTCCCAGATGAATAGATTTTCAAAAAAATGAAAATGCAACCGTTTGAAATTTTAAACCATCTAGCAACACAAGAAATAAGAGAACGAAGTTACAGTATAACTGAAGTAAATCCATCTGACTTTCAACAACATGGTCTACATCTACAAGACTACAACTACAAACACAACAATGTGGCAACAGATATGCGTGAATAAAAGAATCTAAAAAGAACAGCATGAAAATATGCTGCGTGTGGAATAGATGATTTCATTTGTTGCGGAATTCAAATTTCGAATTATGTGCAACCTGTATTTTGCAACCAACTGTGTGAATAAAAACCATTTTTTTATGAACGACGCCCAACGTTACAACTGAACAAGCTGGACCAATCTTAGAATTTTTTAGGGTTTAAGGATATGGTAAAAGGAAAGTTAGAATGGCTCAAACTCACTCTTCAACATATTTACTGTTACTATGATTAGCAACCAAAGCCTAAATTTTTCTATTTAAAGAAATTTCTATAGTTAAGAAAATTCAAAAGAAAAATGAGTGTTGAAAAAAAACTACAATAAGATCTGACAACAAAAGCGACAATATCAAACAAATACCAGACCTCTCCATATTCAACTTGAATAAATCTCCATGCAAACCAACCAAAAATCAATTGCAATCAAATTAACACACAAAACATAAAATCAAAATACCTCATGGCTAAGTCAGCAATCATCATTGCTCTCTTTATCTCATTCATCATCTTCTCCAATGCCATCTCCCCGGATGCCTATGATATTCCAGGTTTCTTTACATTCGGCGACTCAACCATGGATCCTGGAAACAACAACAATCTGAATACAGAAATCAAGGCAATTTCTTTACCGTATGGAGAAGATTTTCCTACACATGCTCCGACTGGTCGTTTCAGCAATGGAAAATTAGTAGCAGACTTTCTTGTGGCAACATTAAACCTTTCAGACGCCCATCCGGCCTACGTTGGTCACGTGGTAAGTGCGAATGATATTGGAGTCAGTTTTGCCTCTGCAGGGTCTGGCCTGGATGACTCGACAGCTAAACCAGTACAGGTGACCACCATGTCTGACCAAATCCAACAATTCGTTGAGAATATTGGGAAGCTGAAGGCTTTGAAAGGCGATGCCGCAACACAAGACTTTATTAAGAAATCGATATTCATCATTAGCATTGGGACTAACGACATGATGTTTAACATCCTCTAAGAAGCCTGACGCACCCCATTTCGGAATACCACGATTTCCTCCTCGGTCGTCTCAAAACATTCCTTCAAGTAAATTATCTAACCATTTTTTCATAAAATTCACAAATATAACACATTTATATTAAGGAGGATTTCAAATATTTTCCATTACAAAAACATGAAATTTCATATTTGCAATTACAAAAAATTGACATATCATGTTTGCTATTACAAAAACTTAAACCATTATATTTTCCATTGCAAAAACTTAAAATAGAACATTTTGCATTACAAAAACTTAAAATTTCGTATTTGCCATTACAAAATACAAAATCTATCAAAATTATCTTCTTAAAAACTCTCAGAAAACCATTAACATTCCGTTAAGTTTTGTTTAATATGACCAAAATAACCTTCTCTCATTTATCTTTCATTAATAAATAATCATATTTTTTATTCAACCTAAACCCTCCTCCCATCTTACCTATAACCTACTTCCCACATTTTTTTTCTTTTCAGAAATAACTAATCCAAAAATGAATCACAATTGAAATGGGTTGATTTTTTTTTAATCTATTTTTCTCTCATATTAAATTCTACTAATTTCATATTACAAATAAAGAAAAAAAATTACTTGGCATATATATGGACCTAAATCATGGAGAGAGCGGGGAAGAGAATATATAGGAAAACGATCAAATCAACGCTAAAATGAACGGTTATAAGTTTCGGGTGAAGTTGATAGATTTTGTTTTAGAATGACAAATATGATATTTTAAGTTTTTGTAATGGAAATCATGATATTTTAAGTTCTTATAAAATTATGATATTTAAGTTTTTGTAATGGAAAATATGAAATTTTATGTTTTTGTAATGGCAAATATTAAATTCCCCCCTTTGATATCAATTCAACAATTTCTCTAAATGAGCTCAAATTGTAGCAATTACATGCATTAGGAGTGAGGAAATTTGGTATGGTTGGTCTACCACCAATTGGTTGTGTGCCACTTCAAATGACACTTGCGGCTATAAAATCAGGTCCAATTACAATTCTGCCTAAGATCCTCAAGCCCAAATGTGTATCTAACCAGAACGATGACGCTACGAGATACAACATGAAGCTCCAGGAATGCTCCAAGACTTGCAAAAACAATTTGATGCTACTGAGAAATCTATAGTCAACTACATTGACATATATACCTCTGTTTTTGACATGGCAACTAATCCCGAACAATATGGTAAATCAAATCACAATCCTAGTTCGTTACTACTCATATGTAGATTTAAAAAAATAATCACTGCATTTATTTATTTCTATTTAGGATTTAAGAAGACAACAAGAGGGTGTTGTGGAACAGGTATAATCGAGATGGGACCGTTTTGCCAAAATCCGTTACCAACTTGCAAAAATCATTCAGAGTATCTATTTTGGGACTCGGTTCATCCATCTCAGGCTGCTTATGAAGCCCTTGTCAGCATTGTCCTAAAACAGGGCCTCCCCATCTTTGGAGGATTATAAGCTTGGTCTCATTCTTACTTCTCTTTTGAAAATTCGTGTTCTGCTAACACATGTATCCGTTTATTTCTTAGTTGTTTGAGAAATTGTAAATGGTCTCCCAGTCTACTAGTTGAGTATTTTGGTTGAAATATTAGAGATTAAGGTTCAAATTTTATATGTATCAATTATCATATTGGCACATTTTATCTTTATTTCTTTACAATATATTCTTACTTAAGAACTTCAAAAAAAATGGTTTGGAAGAAATCTCAGCAACTAAAAAGTAGTTCTAGTAGTCTTCATGTTCTTGTCAGATTAATCATTGGTGGTTCGATTCCCTGCTTATATGATTTTTTGCTAGGGAAAATATACTTGAAACATTCACAAACAGTTAATATATCACTACAATAAAATCCTATATCAGTGATGCCCCAAAAACCGTGACTAATAGCAATAGTCACGAGGCCCATGACTATTGCCCCGTGACTAAAACCCCTGTTACTATTGCTATCAATAGTCACAGTACCATGACTATTTGTGGGAAATAGTCACGGTTTGGTCAAACTCGTGGCTATTGCTCATCAATAGTCACGGTGGGCAACAATCACGGTGCGTGGCTATTGACAGGCAACAGTCACAGTGACACCGTGATTATTACTACAATAAACCGTGGCTATTGTTACAGTACCATGACTATTGCTGTAGTACCATGGCTTTTTATCAGAATTCTGAGAAAACCGTGGCTATTGCTCAGATTTTGTTTTTAATGCAAGGGTTGTTTTTTCAATTTTTTTCCATTTTAATATTATAATTAAATTTACTAAATTCACAAATCAAATTAAAAAAAAATATAAGAAATATACAAATAAACCCTAATAAACTAAATTAACACAAATTAACTGATCAAGTAACTATATACATCATACGTACATAATAAACAATCCGATAAAATCATAACTCTAATTACCTATCCCCAAATCCAAACCCTAAACCTATTGACCCTATCAATATTTATTTTATGTTCCTTTTGATAAACCCCGTTAAGTTCGAAGGCTTTGGTGGCGGCAACCGGAATCCAAAGACTATGTAAGCAATTCTGGAAAGAGAGGAATGAATAAAGTGAGATCTTGTGATAATTAAGGGGCATTTGAAATATAGTAATAATATAAAATATTAATATTTAATGAAACCTAAAGAAAATACTAACATTTTGACATAACCAGTCTCACGATCAATCGGAATCAAAACCCTAGTGAACTCACCACACTGTCCAAAGTGCTTCTCAAGAGAGCCTCTTATCTACAAAATCATATAATAATAACATATCATAATTTATTCCTTAAATAACAAATTTATATAGAGAAAATATATATGAAATGGAATGAACCAAACCTCATCTTCTCCAAGAGAAGAATAAAAACCCTTGATGAAGATAGTTTGGCCAGCACCTTCACCACCTCCACCACTTCTGTTTCCCTTTTGGAAACTACTAATTATCCTTCCTGTAAAAATATATCAAAAAATATATCACTCAGTTACTCATTAATATTATACATATAAACCGTTCAATAAAACTGGCTTACTTTATTTTGGCTTTACTTCCTACAAAAATTGAATAATGAAAGGATGAAATGAAAATAAAGTCAAAGAGACCTATCAACATGTTTTCTTAGAAAAGTTTCATGTACCTACATTTCAATCAGAATAGTTTTCTAATTTCTCTACATATGATCAACCCATATTGAAAGTTGAAACAACATATGAACCTTGATTAAAAAGAAGAATGTACATATATCCAAATTAAACAATAATAGTTGCATAATCTTTAAACCGAAAAAAGAGTTGCATAATCAATACATGACAATTATATTATAAAAAAAAGGGAAAAAGAAACAATATAAAATTGCTGAATTCAAATCTTCATTGACTAGGATTGTAGCTCTAAAGTGTTCTCTTTAGTTTTCAATTATATTATTTATGAATAGAAGGAAGCCATCTGAAATAAGTCATAAAAATAATAAATAAAAAAAGCCAAATAAAGTATTTTTCTAATACATAAAACAATTATCTACTGAATTATAGACCAGAGGCCACTTTTTTAAAATAGTAATTGTAGTGTAACTCCATCATGAACGAAATAATAGATTTAGGTCACAGAATACATGACCAGAATTTGAGAAGGCATACAACCATTCTGAAAGCATATGAACGCATACTAACATTCGGAGAGTGTTTAATCAAAAAAAATAAAAAAGAAATAAATAAAAACATTCGGAGAGTGATTAAAATTTGGTATGATTCAAGTGGACGTTTTTTCTTCTTTATTTGGGGAAACAGATCTGTCAAGTGAGTATCAACATAACTTCAGATCAATATTTTGTGCAACTTCAAATTATATTATACTATACGCATAAAATATTTTGGAATTCTTACTCTGTTGACACGTGTCCCTCCCTCTTTACCAATCAGAATTTTGCAGCCCATAATTTGCCCAGCCCAATTCGCATTCCATCTTACCAAGAGTCCAAGTGACCCAGAGTTCAATTGTTGTTTTTTTTGTCAAATTGTGGGTGATGGACAGCTTTATAGAGAGTTATCCCTTCATAAAAGCAGAGCATGTAGAGGTGGCAAAATCTGACCTGATCTGAAAATCCGATCCGACCCATCCGAATTCAAATCCAACCCGATCCGAAAATATTGACAAGTCAATGATCCGAAATCCGAACGACCCGAAATACCCGAGACCCGAACGACCCGAAACCCGAAAGACCCGAGACCCGAACGACCCGAAACCCGAACGACCCGAGACCCGAATGACCCGAACCTAAATGACTTGAAATTGCATATAATGAATGAATGATCATACACCTGTTGATTTCACTGTTATGCTAGTATTATATATTATTTTTATAATATCTTATTTTGTTTCTTATAATGTCAATATATAATTTTAGAAAATAATATATTAATTTTCTAAGACATAAAATTCTATTTGAGACTTTTGAGCCCATCGGCCTCCTTTTACAGCTTGCGCAAAATTGAAAAAAGATAAATATTTATTTAATCAAAGATTTTTCATCACAAATTAAACACAGTGCGTAACTAGAAACTGACAAAATCTAACCTGACCCGAAAACCCGACCCGACCCACCCGAACCCAAACCCGACCCGACCCGAAAATATTAACAAGTCAACGACCCGAAACCTGACCCGACCCGAACCCGAACGACCCGAGACCCGAAATACCCGGATCCCGAACGACCCGAGATCCGAACGACCTGACCCGAACCCGACCTGACCCACCCATTTGCCACCTCTAAGAGCACGTGAGACTAAATAAGAACAATGAGAACGAGAAACCAGCACTAGATTTTGACCGGTCAAAACTAGGGATAATTTTTTTATGGCTGATCTTTTGTTGCAAGATTCTTACATGTAAAGATAAAGTGAATTATTTTGTTAAACTGTATTAACCCGTTTTACAAGAATATAATGATTCAAGGATACATATACTTATTTCATCATTAGGATACAAATAACGATGGTGAAAACAATTTCCTTTTTTCTTCTTACAGTACTTGGCATGGCACCTTTAATTTTTGTTGCATAACTTTATACGCCCCCATAAAATTTGATTATGTTTATTTATTTGTAGACCTATAAAAAAAATTTCAGAAATAAAATTTTCTATGGGGCCCTACCAAACTTCCAACAAACTTCCAAATAGCTTTAACATGCAACATAAATCATATCAATTAATTGTCTATTGCAATAAAAGCAATTTCAAAGCTTAAAACAAGAAAATGTCATATCATTTCTCTTTTTTCTTTTCAAAAAGAAGCAATTTGATGTACATCATAAATTAACAAATGTCACCATAGCATAATTTACAAAATCACTAAATAAGAAGCAACTTCAAATATATCTTGATATCTCGATATATTATATTACAAAAGATCAAAATTTTAAGTATAATTTTTTATCTTATAAAATATATTAAAATAAAAATAGTCCAGTTCATAAAAATCAAGATGCACAAGCTCAAACAGCAAATACAAACCAAGCAACAAATTGAGAACTTACAAAAACAACTATTTCTCAACTCTGAAACCAAGAGATATGAATCTATGGATAATTTTTATGCACACTCTTCCAAACTTGACCCGATTTCATATACACCCTTAGAATAGAACCATCATGAAAACAATATACAACTTCATATATGAATAATGAAACTAGCAAAATTTCTACATGTTCGCTCGCGCAGTTTTGAGCGAGGATTAGGAAGCCATGGTTGCAGGAAGCCAATGTGTGAACATCAGGAGTGCAGGAAATCACGTAAAACTGTATGAAAATATTAAAAAGAGGTGTTTGATCAAAACACGGGAAGCTATGAAAATAATGAATAAAATATTTAGATGATATATTTTGTTCTATTATGTTTATACCGTACAATTATGTTTTATTAGCAATTCGCGTGATTATTAGAAAAATTAAATAAAAAATATAAGTCTAGATATAGCGTAATATGTTTATGATATGTTATATATAATTTTTTTAACCATTAAAATTATATCATATGTGTCATGTGTGCATCTATAAAAAAAAATATTTTGAAAAAAATACATATATTAGTAAATTTTTAAATATACAACTTTTTAGATATATCTTTGAATTTGTACTCATTTTATCAAGAAATATGTTCCACTAAATTTGAATTTTATTTGTATTATGTAGTATGCAAAATTTTTGCATTGCAAACTTTACTATCTAAATAATTTGAGAGAAGTAAAGAAGTGATCAAATCCTATCCAATCCGTGCAAAAATCCACTCGGAGTGGATTTTCAAAAAGCCAAGAAAAATACAAATTTTGATGGCTTAGATCCAAATTCCTTGAATCCTATGCATCATTTATGCATGGTCCGAACACCAAAAAATTTGATTCCTCGGAAATCATAGAAACTCCACTTCCTACTCTCCAAAACTGCACGAGCGAACAGGCCCTAAATATCATGTATTCCCAACAAATATGAAGAACAAAATTACTACTCCTGTTAAAACTCTCTAGATAATAAAAAATACGGATCTCTCTTGCTTATTTGTCACCCTCATGGCCAGAATTCAAAAAGGTATAGCCGTATAACATAATTACAAAAAATAAATATTGATATAAAAAAATATAATAACCATATAAAATATATGATAAGTAAAATTAAGAATATAAATTGTCATCCGTATAAAAATTTATAATATTAAAAAAGATAAAATTGACATATAAAAAGACATAAAAGTTATATACGAAGTTATAATGGATGGATAAAAAGGTATAAATATGGGCGGTGTTTACGTGGTGTTTAAGTGAGAGATGCATATAGGACGCGTCATCAATGCAAAATTTCATTAAGGAGTAAGTTTTGTAAAGTCACTTGCATTCTATTACTTTAGACATTTTAAAATTTTAAAATATCTGTTAGAAATTCTCTAGATTGAAATTTTACCATTAAAATGTTAAAGTATTTCAAAAGAGCTCCAGAAATTTTGATTTAGAATTAACTCATGAATTTTTTAAAATCATAAAATAATTTATCCGACGCGAAGCTAGGGTGACATCTAGTTAATTTGATGAATTATGATAATTGTTTTGTGCAACTTTAAATCAATCTGATGTTTCATGATAATTGGCTATGTGATACATGCGATATTTTCTGCTTATTTGACTTTCCTTTTATGTGCAAATTTGCATTTTTATATGAATATTCAATTTTTATTTAAATTCTGTAATCCTCATTGTTGTATAATAAATGAATGATTACCACGTGCAAAGCACGTATAAATAACAAGTTATTAATAAATGGGATAGGTTAAACATTATTTATTGGTGGTGCTAAATTAATTTTGAATAAAAAAATATTATAGGTTAAAATTTAATAATATTTGGGAGTCGAAATTTTCACTAGCATATTTAATCAAAATATTAAAAACATTAAACAGTATATGACGACAAATATATGAAATTCGAAATTTATACAACATGCTAAAATGACATTTTATTCATATAATGACTGAATTAATCTGAATATATCATTTTTGTACAACAAAGAAGAACAGCATATTTTTTTTAGATTAAAAAAAAATAGCATATCAATGCAAAACATATAAAAATAAAAGGAAATTTTTTCAAAAACACCCTAACTTTTCTTAATATTATCAAAAACCCCTATCTTTTTAGATTCCTTCAAAAATCTCTATCTTTTTAAGCTTCTTAAAAAAAACCCTAACTTTTTTTAATATTATCAAACCCCCCTCGCTTTTAATTATATATTTTAAAATGACCATTTTACCCTCTATTTTAATATAGCTCTAATTATTATTTTATTTTGTGTTTATATTACAAATATTCCAAATTATATTGAAAATATATTTTTTATAAATATGTACAAAAAATGAAAAAAAATAAAAAAAAATTTCAATATATTTTTTGAAGGATTATTGTAGCGACAGAGCTTATAGATTCAAGAATTTTGACAGAGTACTATATATTTATTGTGCGTTGATGGAAACAAAAATAAAATATATGTATTTTTATGTGTTTGTGCCCCGTCGCAAACTTTTCTAGCAGTATTAATCGGTAGGGAGAAATTTTTTGGGACCCTAATATTTTGCGTCAAAATCCACTACTATATGCTTGTATTGCTATTTTGCTCCAAATTATTTTTAAAAATTACTTCAAATATTTTTTTTGTTTTTTTTACATATTTATAAAAAAAATATTTTTTAATATAATTTGAAACATTGAGAATAATAATCATAACCTTTAAAAAAAGAAAAATAATGTTATACTAAAATTTTGTGTTTTGGGGGGGGGGGGGGGGGGGGGGGTTAAATGGTCAGTTTTAAAAATGTAACTAAATGAGAGGGCGGTTTTGATAATATTGAAAAAAATTAGAGGGCATTTGAAGAAGGCTAAAAAGGTTTTTGAAGGAATCTAAAAAGATTCGGATTTTTTGATAATATTAAGAAAAGTTGGGGGGTTTTTGAAAAAAAATTATTTTATTTTAAAGTAACATATCATCTACTTGTCATATGGTGTGTATAAAACGAAAGAAACATACCGATGCACATAGTAATATTGATAATTATACATAAAAAATGATATGAAATACGATTAAAATTGTATTAACAAATATATCCACAAACACAACATTCATCATTTAATATTATAGAATAAACTTGTTTTAAAAAAACAATTACATTTTATATTTTAATTTAATGTCAGAAGGACCTTCAAGATCACAAGATCGATCTTTGCAGTCTAACTTACCCCATCTTGCATTTACTCTTTTACATGGAAATGTCACTTTACCAATACTGCAAAAATAAAACAAAAGTATGAGATGGTAAACTAAATTCAAGTTATTTACTAAAAAAATGAAAAATAAAATAAAAAACATTGTACTCATATAGATGTACATTTACTTATTTTCTTACCTTCTGTTAACCACATTATGAACATAGCATAACCATTGAGAAAATTCATCTTGCGATCCAGCATGAACAGGATTCGTTCTAAAAAATACAAAAAAGTAAAAAAGGTCTAAAAATTAATATTTAAATAATCAGCAGAAAAGATGATCGGTTAGAATTAACATTTAATTAATTGCTTGGAAGCAAATTAAAGAAAAGAAAAATAATAAATATAGAATTTTTCAAAAGATAAGGAATGTTGTACACTTACTTTAGAATTTCTTTAAAATGTTCAGAGCATTCTTTACAGGGGTATAACCGACTGATTATTGCCATCTACAAAGACAAAATTTATAAAATTATCACTTGTTTGTTTTATTATTAGTCATGTTTTCTAATTACTTAATTGTTTAAATGAGGTATAAATAGAACGAACCAGTTCTTTCACATCCCGTCTCTGTTGCCGTGTTGGCTGGTCTGGATACTGGGAAATTTGAAGCAAAAGATATTATCAGCACAATTCATCCACAATTCCAAATCAAGATAAAACAAGCAAAAAAAAAAAAAAAGAACATTCACACAGGCAAAACATCAAACACCTGAGCTGCAATGGTGTGGAGAAGAGTCCAAGTAGCTCTACCAAGCTCCTCTTTCGTCAGAGGCTTCACTTCCTTCTCCTACAAACACATAAACACACATAATTAACAATTCCAAACAACCAATTATGTTACAAATTGCAACAAAGAAAGCACCTTAATGGGTGATTGTCCAACTGGGCTCTCAGTTCTGACCGAGAAAGACAAGAAAGGCCGAAGAGAAGAAACGGCCAAGTCGTTGGAATCAGGTGCAATGAGAAAACGAGAGAGATGGGTTTGAACAGAGCGAGTGAAAGATTTGAAGGTTATGAATAGGGGGGTTAATAGATTTTCTGACATGTTTCGAGAATCAGAAGGTAGAAGCGGAAGAGAGGAGGGAAGGCATATTGTGGGCGGAGGCATTTTTGGTATTAATATAACCCGGCATTTTAATTCGTGGGTTTGTGAGAAAAATGAAATTATGATTTACGAGTATGTGTAGAATTGAGATTTGAGTTCTTGGATTGGTGTGTGAATCAAATTGAGGTTCATGAAAACACGAGACTTATTTCTCAGACTACACCTAAACTTGAGTTGTATTCAGGAGTGTGTACAAATAATTTTCAATTATCTGCTCAACCCAATCCGACTTGACTCACTCTATAATTCCGAAACATGTTGCTCTTTTTCTATGTTGCGCGGACACTTCAAAAACTCATCCGTGTCCGTGTCGGACACGACGCTCCTCGAGCACTCTTCGGACACGTGTCCGACACACCACGTGGCGTGTCAAATATTTTATTATTAAAAGTCGTTAGGACATTTCTCAGGACACTTCTCAGACACGTGCATTGAGCTTTGTTAGCGCAATTATTGTACTATTTCATCACCCTTTTATTTTAGAGACTAGTTCATCTCACTTTTCTATTTCAGTAATTGTGGGACTGCACATTTAAAGTGAATTTTGATTGTTTAGTGTCAAGTTTCCATAGATAAACATGTAAAACGTTAAATATTTTGTATATACGTATAAAAATGCAACTTCAAATGTTATATATATTGTATCAATTATAAAATATTACGTATAACTTTCGAATTATAATGTAAAAAATATTATGTATAATCTTTTAAAATAAAATAAAATTGACATAAATAATATATACAATAATTAAATTATATATTTTATTCATAAAAATAATATTATATATATATATAACGTGTCGTGTCATATACTTGTTTTATAACTGTCGTGTCACCGTGTCCGTGTCGTGTTGGACACGACATCCGTGTCTGTGTCCGTGCAACATACCTCTCTTGAGACCTTCAGACTCATGCACGTTTTTTTTCAGACTTCATTCGTGCGCATCAAAATATGTAAGTCATTTGTTATGTATATACAAATTGTACCTCTCAGTACAAAATGTATAAAAAATTTGTCATATAGATTCAAATTGTAGCTCACAAAACTTTTAATTACTTTTTTTTAAATTAGTTTAGATATATCTCTCCAAAATTTTAAATATCATTTTTTATTGCTTAAAAAATATGTAAAATTTCTTTAGAATATTTAGAAAAATATTATTTTCTTGGAAATAGTACAAAAAAATAATTATAAAAATAATTTCTTAATCAAAACAAATTGTGGAAATAATGTTTCAATTTTTTTCCAAAATTTTTTATTCTTTCAAACTTTTTTTTAAGTTTTATTTTTTCCGGAATTTGTGAAATATATTTTTATGTTTTCTTTTACATTTTGTGTCATTTGGTATCATAAAAAAAAAATTACTTCATACTTGAGTTATCTTTGACATTCATCCAATTAATTTGTATTTGGATAAAATAATTTTTCTATATTTTATTTTTTTCAAATCAAAATATTTGAATAAATGAAAAAAATAATATTTTACATAAAACTGAACAGTGGATAATTAAAATACAAATAAAATTGTATAAATAAATAAAATAATTCACATAAAACAAAAAAAAATTGTAATTAACTTCACTGTATAAAATGTAACGCAAATAGTATCATAAAAAATCATAACAATAATATCATGAAATATTATGTCAATAAATATTACTCTATTTATTTATTAATTTAGAGTGAATAAAAGAAATATATAACTTTTTGACAAGTTGTGTTTTAGTCACAATTAATGAAATATAAAGTATTTTTTAATTATGTTTCAATTTGTATGAGTTATCTTTTGTAATTAACAAAAAACATCATAAATTATAATTAATCATTTCATTTTTAAAAAATATTTAAAAAAATTAAATCATATATATAATCTGAAGCGGGGCGAGAATCACCATTAGTAATTATAGATTTTTTATGTGAATCATTTTACGATAATTTTTAGGAAAACTAAATTATGTGAATCATAGTAAAAAAAAAAACTCTATAATCCCAACTAAAGAGAATGTGCACAAAATCCTAAGACGCAATCCTTGGAACTGTCGAGACCATCTTACTTTTCTAGCCCATGTGTCAGACATCTCAATATATAATAGAAACATTGGTTCGTTTTTATAAAATGCCGAAGAATTCTTAAATGAAGAAAGCATGATTCAAATAGCCTCTCAATTCGGAGAAATCTTGTTTTCCTCTAAACAAATGCCCTAGAATAATGGCTATGTAAGAATAAATCGAACTTTAAATCTGAAAGAATAGTTAGAGGATCATATCATCACAACCTCAGACGAGGTGATAACTCAGTTTATATTGTTTACGAGTGAGTTTGAACTTTTGTGCAATGATGACCCATTCAAGCAAAGTATGCAAACAAATGACCTCTTGTATTCAAAACCTAAAATCTTATCCAAAATACCTACATGAAACCTTATATAAGCAAACAAAAGATAAACCTAAAAAATTGATAAATTCTCCTCAAGATGTACCTACAAACACCTCAATTGATTGTCTGCAATATTAATCTGAAACTCCTAAACAAGCAATAAAAAGAACAAGAGTAGCGACGAGAGCTCTCTACCTCTAGAATAATGAGTATCTTATCTTGGAACGGTCAAGGGTGTAAAGGCCTTCGACGCTATTTTTGGTATGAACAATTATGTCTACGGACTTGTTGCAAAAAAATTAGATAAAAAGGGGACAATATTTAGAAAAACTTACCATAATGATATGAGCTTGCACATCAGGCACCAGATCCTGGACTTGGATCACTTTGATGGGACGCAAGTTGTCCTAGCGTGGAATAGGGGCATTCATGGTATAAGGATCATAAGGAAATTTATACTTGTGCTATGCACCTTAGTGAGCATCTAGCTTCCTGTAATTTCAAACATTTCGTATTAGTGAATGCATTGCAATCCATGATCATCTTCTTGTTCAGTGTCTTGGTGTCGACGTTAAGGACCGGTAATGGGGAGAATAATGATGGTCTTGGCAGAAATATTCCACTTCCTGCAATACCTCAGTCTAAAGAATCGTCTTTATAAAGTACTACAATTTGTTGGACTAAAAAGGAACCTTTTAATGAAAATGAATTTAACAGCATTAGCCGTATTCAATAGGGGATATATCGGACATGTACGATGATTCTCCAATGGAGAGAAGAAATTTTGAGTAGAACAACCACGTAATTAAAAATTTGAAAAAGAAGTAACCGACTTACAATATGCGTGAGCCATGAAATTCTAAAAGCTAGTACGAATAAACAATGCAATCGATGTGGGCAATTTACCGAAAATCATTGTTGAAAGACATAAAATATTCAAGCATCCTTGTGCAAGTGTTAGTTCCAATTCTTCAAGAAGTAAGTTGCTTTTAACTTGATGACATCTAACAAAAACAAAAAGATTATGTATAGCAAAAGTTAATAGATGAGGCTAGTAGATGAACAACACTGAGAGTGCCTTGGAATTCTAGATGCTTACACTATATCCAAATATTTCTAACGTGTTAACTAGAAATTCTTCAGAACTTTTGGTGGAGTCCAGGAACATGTATCCTCCTAGCCGCACTCAAATACTAAGGAAATAAAGTCAACAAAGAAAAAATACAAAATGATAAGATTGCTTCATGACGTTTGAACGTAAAGAAAAAAACTCGACATTGATAAAGTAGGTATTCACAACAGAAGAGTCTTTCCCCAAGAAAATAAATATATAATAAGTAACCGATAAAAAAAGGCTTTATGAAACAAAAAAGAATAAATATAAAAATTTAGCATATTACCAAGCAACAATCCAGACATAAGGACTAATCATTATTAAATCTATCGTGAGATCATAGAAACAACTGTATCAACATAATATCTGCACTATTAAAAAAATATTTTATATATCTTTTCTTGACTTTTTTTTTTCCTTTTGTGCTCACCAGGACTACAACTTGAGATCTCTCTCAAAGTTCAAGAATGTCTTATCACTTGTGCTACCATGTTCTAGTCTAAATACTAAATTATTTATTTTCATGTTCTTTTGTAACGGTTATGCATCAAATCTATTACATGTTTGCATTTATAAGAACTACGCTTTAACTAGTTTATATTTCAAAATGACTTCGTATAAGTACATCTATGTAAACATCTTGTAGATTTTGCTCTACAAAAGTAAATATATTCGTATTTTAATTCCATAAAAGATACAATAAAAAAATACGGAGGATTGAAAGATAGTTCTACCCCGTAAACATATTACTTAGTTATCTTAATGAGGATAATTGCATTGGCAGAAGTGTATTGACGGTAATTGTTCTATTCTATAGGTCAAGAAACCTATGACAATTCAACATTTTGCCTCGTTTTAATGACCAATATATAAGATTTAGACAGATCAAAAATAGACATTGATATTAATTGGAAATAGTTTCTCGGTTAGTGGAGAGTTTCACGGTTTAAGCTGCAGAGAATTAGAACTACAGAGAAAACGTCTTGGTGTTTCCGCACCGTTTTCTCAAGCTTGTTTTTCCATAAGTTATTTATTTAATTTTAAGTTCTTAATTTTATTTGAGGATGAAATGTAGATTCACAAGTCATATTTTATTTGAGATTTACGTGATTAAATGTTTTCACCAAAGTTGAAGAAACATCAACGCTATATCATTGATAAGAACAGTTTCACCAACAGTTATGTTAAGAGTCATTGATTTTCCATTGTTTGTCATGTCGTCAACGCCGACAATATTGTTAGTGTGATATATCACTTTTTTCACTAAGGCTTATTTTTAAGCTATGTATTTCTCGACAATTTTTGCGTTTCAGAATTTTTACGCAATGTTTTTCTAATTTTTTAGACTGTTTGCCTGTAGGCCCCACTCGCACACTCTACTCATCCTATTTTATCCCCTATATCTCAGTCTAATGCTCGAACCTATGCCCTGTGGACTTGATAGGTTATACCATTCACTGGGCTACTTCTAGAGGTGGTACACAATGTTGTTTCATAAATTATCAATTATTTTTATGGTGAATAATTGGATTTTTTAATTTGGGCACATCGATATATAAATTTTCACACTTTCGTAATCTTATTTTCAATTTGGGCGCACATATGTAAGAATTTAATAGTTCGATGCACAGAAAATGCCGGCCTATTTGGCGGATCATATTAACATTGATCAACCTTGTTATTTTACTCAATAGTAGATTAACAAGACATAGATTGTGGGGCCCACATATCACTATGTGGGGCTTGTTACAATGATACAGATTTACCTCCCACTTATCTCTATGTGGGACCCATTTACCTTATTCACTGTACGTGGGTCCCACTTATCACTAAAATCAATTTTTTTTTTCTGCTGTGGGTCACACTTATCACTACAGTCCAAATTTGTTGACTGTATCATGATAAGTAGAGGACAAATATATGTCAAGTTAGAGTTTTTCATCATTAGTGGTACCAATAAAGATTATACTTTGAAAAAATAAAAAACGAATAAAATAATTAGGGAAATTGGAAATCACGCGGGGTACTATAGCGACCCTGTAGCGACGGATTGAAATTATATACTGTTTTCTCGCATTTCTATATATGCTATATAATGTTTTCATTTTTTTAAATATATACTGTTTACCGAATGAATTTTTATATACTGTTTGTTTTCAGTTTATATGTTTGTATATACTATTTTCATTTTTTTTAAATATATATTGTTTTATCGAATGAATTTTTATATATTGATTGTTTTTAGTTCATATGTTTGTATATACTGTTTTCAATTTTTATATATATCGCTACAGGGTCGATACAGTACCTGCCGCGCGGTATCACCTCCCAAATAATTAACATGAGTGATTCAATTTACTCCATGTAAGCTGACTGAGTCATATCAATATGATAGCTTAGACAACTTTAATGTTGCTAAAATACAGGGCATTAATGCAAAAATCATCTTATTACTATTAAACATTGTATGTGTAGATTTTCATACTTGTAATCATTAATATATGAGTCACTATTCTTCCTAAATTGCAATTTGCAATAGATCGTAAGCAGAATTCAAGAACAGAACCACAAATCCATGATCCTAAAATTCATAAAAACCAAAATAAACTACAAAACCACAAATCCAGCCTAATTCCTTCTTTTCTATTATGCCACATCTCAAAAGACC
This sequence comes from Juncus effusus, assembly GCA_027726005.1. Taxonomy (NCBI): domain Eukaryota; kingdom Viridiplantae; phylum Streptophyta; class Magnoliopsida; order Poales; family Juncaceae; genus Juncus; species Juncus effusus. The sequence continues at coordinate 5,935,369 of CM050904.1, read as the reverse complement.
TTGCTGCTAACAAATCAAAGCACATATACAAAAGAATTTGGTTTTTGTCAGTTCTCCATATTTTTCCGAATCGTTTTCTAAAAAAACTTTCTTTTGAGTATTACTTTCTTTTTATCACTGCAATGTAATATTTTTATTTCAGATGGACCAACCATCATGTTTGAAGCAACTAACTCAGAGTGAAGAACTTTTTTCTCACCTCATATGTAGTACTTAACTTTTTGTGTTTTTTCTCATTAGTTTATATTTGACCATTTTAACTCAATTTATTCAATTCTATCTTGGCCTTTACTACAAAATATTAAGAAAACATAGGATTTGTTTTTATACTTTCATTTATCTTCTATTTAATGTATTAAACAAGCATTTCCTATTTTCCCTTTGTTTTACTATCTTCCTTACAGATGATATCAAATTAGGTTCTAACCGACTTAAAGGAGGGAATATCAGATACAATTTATCTGAAAGGCCCAATCGGTGTTGAACTGAAAGAAGTGAGTGAAATCAAGAGAAAATTCGATTTTTCTCAAAACATGATGGAGCAATTTTGCGGAACAACACGCGCTTCAAAGCAGAGAGGATTTTCTGGTACAAAGGGTACAATATATTCCAAGTACAAGTATACAACAAATATGGATTTGAAAAAATGGTACGATGGGTACAATATATTCAAAGTACGCAAATTGAATAGAGATGTGGGGGGGAAAGAGCGAAAAGAGAGAGCAGAGAGAAGAAGAGGGAAGAAGGAAATGGAGGGGGAAACTGAAGGAGATAGATGTGGGAGGGGGCTGGAAACAAATCCAAAGGCAGCAGAAACCGATGTGCATTCCCTTCACTCCCTATAAGTCTCTCTCTAAAACCCAGAAGTCATTCCGCTGTCTTTTCCCCCCACACAACAAAAACACTTCTAACAGAACCTGCCCAGCCATGAAACCTACAACTTTCAACCACAATGGAAGAAACATGAGAAATCAAAACTTCTCAAGGAGAACAAATGGACACCAAGGGGCACAACATGCACCTAGAGGAGGAAACGAAGCCCAACAACACCAGCCTCGTACTCAACACAGAGGCACACCTGCACCCGTTACTCTCCAACAGCAGGTAAACGCTGGTCCCTCTTCTCGTAAGCGTCCCCTTTCTCCACCTTCTCAGTCCTTCACCCCCCCGACACAAAAACTCACCTACCCACCGGACCCAAACGACCCTTCATGGTTTGGTTTATGCACCAAGTGTGTTGAACCGGGTCATGATGCAGCGGCCTGTAGAAGGCAGCGGCGCTGTTGTCACTGCTTCTGTACCGACCACCTATATAAGAACTGTCCGGTTCGTCTCCGAGAGGAGACAGACCTTGACGTCCTTATCCCGAGAGGTCGGCCAGCTGCTGAAATGATGCCGACGGACAGGGTCAAATCAGTGGCTTGTTTCATTAGACAAACGCCAGCGCATCAATAGCTAAGAGAACTGGAAAGTGCCATAGTTATAGATGCAAGAATGGCTCAAAAACACGATCTCGACGGGCTGAGAATGCTAGTTCAAAGGAGTCTCGACTGGAAAGAGCCCTTTGAGCTCAGGTACTGGGGTAAGATGCGATATCTTCTCCGACTGCCTCAAAGTGTTCAACGTGAGTATTTCCTCAAGAACCACCTCCGGCTGCTTCGCCGTGCACGGTTTGCCTGTTACCCATGGACAAATGCCATTGGAGCCGAAGTAATCCACTACAACTTCAAATTGTTGTGCAAATTGGAATACTTACCTATCCATGCCTGGTGCGAGACGCAATTGGATATGGTTAGCTGTACTTTCGGGGAAATTCTCTCACACGGACCTCTAGAACAGCTCGACTCCATGCACAAACTAAGGTTAGTCATCACAACAACTGACCTCAAGCTAATTCCGGAACTGATCGATTTGTATGTCGGTGGTTTACTTAAAAAAGTACCGCTTGAGGTTGAAACGGTATTGGAGGAGAAAGCCTATTTTTTAGGCCCAAAGACACTACTCCGACGGGACTGGAATACATGCACATGATTAATCTCACTTCGCCGACTAACCTACCAATCCACAATCCACCACAATTCACCCTGCAAATCCCACAATCAAGTGCCCAATCGGCAAATGAGAACTCAAACCATCTCTCTCAGACAGAGGAAAACGAAATTGACAACAAGTGGTTCGAGACAATGATGAAGGTGTGGCAATTAGCGCCGCCATCAAAAGAGAAGGATGCACTAGCCCCACTCTTCTTCTCAAATCCACTTTTCTGCAACATGCCGAACATCGGTCTCTCGCCGACACCGCAAGATGCGGCAAAATTGGCACAAGAGGTTATCCAACTAATCACCGGAGAAACAACACCGGTGAGAGATCCTGGTCCAAGCTCCGCTCAAATCCGTCAACCACCGGCCACCAACATTATGCCGACGTGGAACCAAACAAAACCGCACTTTCAAAATTTTGTCAATCTCGAGGAAAAAAGTCAAAACGAGGTGGGCGGACAGATCGAGGACAACAACGGCCCAGGATTGCAGATGGTCATAGCAAACCCGCCTGTCATAAGACAGACTGCAATACGTGTGGAGCGCATGGAGCGAGAAAATGGCATGCACAGCGAGCACAGGACTAGAAACCTGCTCTCTGACGACTCCACGTATGCTGGAAGGGGAAACAAACAAGGTGACGAAGCTTCCAAGAGAAGGTACACGAAAGAAGAAAAGGGCAAAGGCCAAGCACTATTCCAGCACAACGTGACTATACTTCAAAGAGAAAAAGGTCAGAAAAGCAACTCTTCTTTTTCCATTTCCTCTCTTAGCTCCCAGCGTTTGAAAAAAAAAAAAAAAAGAGAGAGATCAAGAGATCATTTGTCCCCTTCTATTCTAAATAATACAATACTAGGGCTTAGAAGGTCAAAAAGAAATATAAAAAAGGTTAGGTTTTTTGATGGGACCCAAGTGAAAGAATTCAAGAAAAGAAAAAACAGGAAAATTTTGGCCACTAAAAAACAAAACTCACAAATTAAATGTTCGGACATTCTAGAGAGCCTTCATGCAGAAACATTAATTAAAAAAAAACTAAACTTTCAAAAAGCTAATAATATTAGAGAAAGTTGTGGGCTTAAGCCCAACTTAAACACTAATGTATTTAATGTAAAAAATATTCCTATGGGTGGGCCAAAGGGTCCTAACAGTGGGATATTAAAATTTACTAGAAAGGCAAACTCAGACTCTGGGCCAACAGAAAAGAAAATGAAAATGAAAGGCCGCCTGATTTGGGCTTTGAAATTAAATCGCAGCAACTCTGAAAATGATGTATATTTTTCAAATGTATGTGCTTTCATTCCAGCAAAGGACAAGACCGATTGTGACTCGAAGTTTGATTTTGAAGAAGACGGCCTAAATAAGGTCGACTATGGAGAGGGAAATGATGATTTTATGTAAGCCAAGGGCTAAGAGAACCGAGGCTTGTTTTGAAAATTGTAGAAGTTTAGATGTCTAGAACAATATTTAATTTCTTATCTATTTTATTTTGGAATGTAAGAGGCTTAGGCAACCCGAAAAAGCGTATGGTTGTCAAAGACTCGGTTAGAGATGTTAAGTGTAACTTAGTTTGTTTGCAAGAAACAAAATGGGATTCGCCCAACTATTTTCATATGAAATCGGTATGCCCTTCTTAATTTAAAAATGTCATGTTTAAAAAGGCTGATGGAACAAGAGGAGGTTTAATGGTTGCCTGGACAGATAACCTCTCTTTGATCTCTTCAACCATCGGCTCCTTCTCCATCTCTTTAACTATGTCAGCACCCAACGGCTTCGTGTTCGTGTTAACAAATGTATACGGGCCCAATGACGACTCATTGAAACTCGACTTCCTAAATGAGCTAACGGCAGTAGGCAACAGCTCAAACCATCCTTGGATAGTAGTTGGAGATTTTAATCTCATTAGATCTCATAGAGACTCCACAAGTATGGGAAGACACCACAACTTCGCCTATGATTTCAACCATTTCATAAATGAAAATAATCTTATAGATGTTCCGCTTCCGACGCGACAGTTCACGTGGTCAAACAAATGACCGAACCCAACTTTGTCAAAGCTGGATCGAGCTCTTACCTCGCAACACTTCCTCTCGCTAAACACAATCGCTTCTCTCTCTGACTTGCCAATGACAACGTCAGACCATGCACCCCTGAAACTAGTCATAGAAAGACCAGACAGTGGGAATGCATCATTAAGAGGACAAAGAAAATTTGAGCGAATGTGGCTCTTGAAGAATGATATGGTGCAACTATTCAAGGATACTTGGACATCTACCCCTCTCTCATCAAACTCAGCAATTAACTTCCTCAAAAAATTAGCTGCCACTTGGAAAGTGATGAAAGAAAGGGAGACTTTATAGACCAAGAACAGAAACATCAATCTAAAAAACTCGAAAAGAGTAATACAAATTCTAGATATTTTAGAGGAATCTAGAGAACTAAATAATGAAGAAAAGAAACTTAGAATAGAGCTAAGAGAACAAGTGCACAACATAGCTCTCCAACTAGAAACAAAATGGCAACAGAGGGCATCGTGACTTGGCTAAAATTGGGAGACAATAATACTTCATATTTTCATGCGGTTGCGACAGCTAAAAGACAGCACAACTTCATATCTACCATTTTAGCAAATGGCCGCACTTACCACGAAACAGAACAAATAGCCTCAATCTTTTATGATTTTTACAAAGAAAGTATAGGATCAAGGCAATTGAACACAACTCCATGTGATGTTGACACATTACTAGGACCACCTACAAATGGCCAAGACCTTTCATCTCTAAGTAACGCATTCACCGAAATGGAAATTAAGAAAATTGTGGATTCCCTCCAAAAAGGTAAATCGTCTGGCCCAGACGGATTGACCTCTGAGTTTATTTCCGGAATGTGGGAGGAAATGAAAGAAGACATCATGAAAATGGTTCGGGACTTCCAAGAAAACAAACTAGATTTATGGAGGATTAACCAAGCTACGATCACACTAGTGCCCAAGAAACAAGATGCTAAATCACCGGAAGATTTTAGGCCTATAAGTGTGATTTCATCCCCGATTAAGATAATCACGAAGTGTTTAGCTAATAGATTGCAACCTTTTCTATCATCCATGATACATTGCAATCAAACTGCATTCATTAAAAAAACGAGCAATAACAAAAAGTTTTGCTTCCTCAAGAGAATTGCTACACTTCTTCCACAAAAGGAAAATCCCGACAATCATGCTTAAAACAGATTTCAAAAAAGCTTTCGACAATCTATCGTGGGACTTTCTTCGAAAGCTCCTCACGGCAAAAGGATTCCCCGAAAAATGGACTCGCTGGATTGAGAATTTGCTACATTCCTCGAGTTCCTCGATTAAAGTCAATGGAACTATATCCTCTTATTTCTTCCACCAGAAAGGACTAAGACAAGGAGACCCACTCTCTCCTATGCTCTTCGATTTAGCGGTTGATATTCTTCAAGACCTAATTAAGAAAATAAATCCCCATCTAACAAAAGTCCTCGCAATGGACGCCCAAGTGCTTCAGTTTGCTGATGACACCGTGATCTTTTTCGAGGCTCATGCGGAAAACATCAAAATCATCACGCTAACACTTGATATCTTCTCAGAGATAACGGGATTAACAATTAATTGGGAGAAGAGTAACTATACCCCCATAGCTATACCTCCAGAATGTTACGATAACATAGCAACAGTCTTGAGATGTCAACGACAACCACTACCAACTAAATATCTTGGGTTGCCGTTGACCTTAAGAAAACCGAAAAAACTAGCCTTCCTACCACTAATAGAAAAAATACAAGGAAGAATAGCCTCTTGGAAAGGAAGACTACTCTCATTTGGAGGGAGAATAACCTTAATAAAAGCAACACTGAATGCTCTGCCTACATATGCCATGCAGGTTATGAAATTACCAAAAGGGGTACTCAAAAGTATAGATAGACTAACAAGAGCATTTCTATGGGGAGGAAAAGAAACATGCGGCCCAGGAAAATGCCTCATGAATTGGAAAAGAGTATGTATGCCTAAAAGAAACGGAGGATTGGGAATACCTCACATGGAAATAATGAACAACGCACTACTACAAAAATTCATTCGGAAGCTAGATAGCGGAGATGGTAACCTATGGGCAAAATATATCAACTTGCTATATGATATTAACTCATCTAGAGCACTAGTTGACACCAACCCCCAAAGCCTATTTTTCTTCCTGAATGACTTGAAATCTATTGCTGATGCATACATGACTTCAGTCGAAAGGCCTAACGGACAAGCCAGGAACTCGTGGAGATGGGAAAAATCGGGCAAATTTACAGTCAGATCGGCATACAAGTTCATGCGTGAACCAGGGGTACAAAATCATTGGGGAGCAATATGGAAAATAAAAGCTCTCATGAAAATAAGATTCTTCTTATGGTTAGCTTTCCACACGAGAATTAATACGGCAGACCTACTAGCTAGAAAAGGTTGGCCCCATACTACAACGTGTATTCTGTGCAATAGGACAACAGAAGATAGAGACCACCTCTTACAAAACTGCACTTTCATGAAAGCAGCATGGAGAATTGCTGAAAGGAAAACGGGTGCTCATATTAAACTAAGGGTGAGCGGAGATTTCGTACAAACATGGAAAGCAAATAGACGGAGAATTCCAAAAAACCATAGAAGGAATTGGGAAAGTCTCTGGGCAGCGATGGCATGGACGGTGTGGAAAGAAAGAAACGCGAGGATCTTCAACAACACACAAAAGACGCCGGAGATGGTGGCTACACTGGCAGCGCAAGACACTGATGGGTCTCGGACGTGCATAACGCAGCGGAAAACTAAAAATTATTCGTCCAAAACCCATCCCGAGAATCCGTGCGTATCGGTTAAATCAAAAAAATAAATCTTAAAGATACCTTTCGGATTACGCTTAATCCGTGACGCTCAAACCATGCATGTTGTCTAAGCGCCTCTAAACCGGTTACCGTCCTAACCGATTTTACGTCCATCTAGGCCGTCTAGGTCGGATCGTGCGGAAGTCATCTACCGCACACACAATCGGTCTCCACCAAAACTCTCAACAACCCGTTCTCATCTTCTTAAGCCAAATAGATCACAAGCGCCGAAAGTACGAACGCCTCTACCGGAGTCCACACAAACAAACTTCTTAAAACGGGAAGAAGAACAATATATATGCTAGTAGCTTGTTCTTCTCTTGCACAAGAAAACTCTTTTTCTTCTTCTTATTTTGTCTCACAAAAGATGTATAATTCTCTCATATAATTGCACCCTTTCATTTTTCATATAAAAGGAAAGCACCCTTTAGTAATTTTGTCACACAAATGAGAAAGGATATTTTCTCTCTTTTTGTCTCACAAAAGAGAATGAGAAATAATAAGAGAGAGAATCATTTGGTACAATGAATTTGGAGCCCTCTATGTCCTTATATAGAGGTGAAGAGTCATGTCTATTCACACTAAAAGATGTGTATGACATCACTCATCATTTTCCACATATCATCATCTAGACTCTTCTAGATTACATGATCTTGTGTGCTCATAGTCTTTATATACATATATATCACATCTTATCACATAAGATGACAATATCTTTTGTGACATTCCTATGCAACTCATCATATAAGTCGCTAGAATTTTCTGCGCCCGTTTCAGTTTGTTCTTTGTGTGTGACCCTGTAGGTTCACTTAATGTTGGTAATAAACTTGACAGTCTATAAATCATGAGCGGATTCTAGCAAGCCATCATGACTACCCAATTTAAGTGAATATCAGTGATCTGATTTACCTAATCAACAATCACGTATTTAGTCCCTTTGTCACGCGATATCTATATCGATCATAAGGCATGTAATACGCCATCCTTATATTAATCGAATTAATATTTCTTGTTCCCGAATTAAACTGACAAGAACAAATGACATTAATAACTCTTATTAATTCATTTGAGTATGGCCATACATTTCTTCAGTTCAATTCATCAAGAGGCCTAAAGATATCTCTCTCATTTATGAGAGGAACAAATCCCGTCTTGATTGCACTCATCCCTCTACATGATTCATTATATACCTAATCATAACCGTTATGACCACCCGGTTAAAGGCAGTGTTAGATTATATTAAAGTATAAAATTACTCATGTTGGGAACCGAGACAATCTCAGGTCAAAGGACTATAAATACTTTATATTACAAGAATCGCTAATGACGTAAAACATGTAGCATTCTTATGGCGGGTCAGTCCAGTATATGGTCTCTAACATATACCTATATTAATGACTTGATAACTATTTATCCATGATCAGTAAAACATAATAATCAGTCAACTAATATACTGGTGTACATTTATAGCTTGTATATATATATATATATTTATTTATATCCGCAAGTATATTTGTCTCCACAAATATCCTATAAATGACCAGGGACGATTTAGAATAGCATTCATAACACTTTATAGTTTTACTATCAAAGTCACACACTTTGATGACATAAAGTTGAATTGCATATTCATGGTCTATTTTAATTATATTAAAATAACCTATACGCACATATTATATGAAATACTTAGAATAAATATTATGTTTGTTATTACAATCCACCATCTAGGTCACAAACACTTTGGCCTAGGGCATAACACCATCAATCTCCCACTTGCACTAGGCCAAATCAACCAAGTATCTCATACTCATTGATCTATGTGGTATCACATACCAGTTGACCTAACATGATCACCATCATTTAAGGGATTGGGTTCTTAAATGGATTATCAAATATTGTCATATGCAAATACTTTGCATAATTTTTATGTCCACCATAATCTAAGAAGAATACTTTATCCTTCTCAAGTATATAATCATACTCTTGATTATTATTTAGTGACTTTCACTAAGATTAAACTTATGTGTGCTTGTTGCACTTAATTCACATCATATGTAATTATGCTCCCACTGAATTTCTTGTCAACATAAGATTTATCTTTAATTTTTGATAAAACCAAACTGTTTGGTTATTTCATCAAATAATAAATATTCACCTAGAGATGTTTGCTTTAATTCATAAATGAATTTATACAACTTGCAAACTCTTTTCAAAATTTATAGGATCGACAAAACTCTAAAGTTGTATCATATACATACTTTCATATGTTTCTATTAAGAAACAACGTCTTGACATCCACTTGGCATCTTTTATAGTCATACTATGAACATATGCCCAAGAAAATTCTGAAATACATAAGCATGATGACTTGGAAAAATATTATCATAGTCTATACTATGAGTTTAACTTAACCACAAATCATGCATTATATGTTTGCACATTATCCATGTCGGTCTTCCTTTTAAAACCGTATTTCCATCCGATGGATCAATCAAATTCAAAACTTGATTGTCTGACATGGATTACATCTCAACTTTCAAAGTCTCTACCCATTAGAGCCTTGACTCATCATAGTCTATTAATAGAATGTGAACTCATCATCTATGAGTATGAAATTTTTATCATTAGACACGAAAAATCTATATTTTTCGGGCCTGCGATAAATTCTAATAGATCTAAATGAATACACTTATGTTATATACTCAGACTCTTCAACATCTTGAGAGTCTAGTTGATTAATTGCATACTCAATCACTAGTTGAAATCTGAATTAATTTCCATCCGAGCATTACTGTCAGTATGTGGAATTTAAACTTTTCAAATTTACTCCCAGTAGTTCTTTTGGAAACACTTCTTCCAAAGAAACATAATTTTCGAGTAACAAACACTTTGTTCTCATATTAATTATAGAAGTAATATCCTTTACTTTTCTTAGGATATTCCACAATAAGCACTAATCCGATTAGATGCATGATGCTTCAAGTAAGTATCATATCCTCAAATCTTGATAAAAGATAATCTGATACACCTACCAGTCCATATCGCATATGGAGTCTTTTACAACTACTTTAGATGGAATTATATTCAGTATAAACGCAATAAGAGCGTAACCCCGAAAGAAATAGAAGATATATTTAACTCATCATAATCGAACTATATCTAATAAAGTTCGATATTGTTATCATGATGATCAAACACTTAGTTCTCGACTCCTCGATCTCATCAAAGAAATATGATTTTTCGAAACCAAGTTTTATTCTCTACTTCATTATTTGTAACTTTTGAACTTTTCAAAATATTCAAATTTATTGTTGCAATAAAGCGATGAAGTAGTTTTCTCTAGCACCTTCACTCATTGATGAACATACATCGTATGAGAGCCAATAAGTAACTTTCTTTCACCTTACTTTGTGAAAGATGTATATGTCATCTTGTCTAATAAATAAGTTACACATGTTTCATATAGTTCTCATGATGATCAAACACTTAGTTCTCGACTCCTCGATCTCATCAAAGAAATATGATTTTTCGAAACCAAGTTTTATTCTCTACTTCATTATTTGTAACTTTTGAACTTTTCAAAATATTCAAATTTATTGTTGCAATAAAGCGATGAAGTAGTTTTCTCTAGCACCTTCACTCATTGATGAACATACATCACTATGTATGAGAGCCAATAAGTAACTTTCTTTCACCTTACTTTGTGAAAGATGTATATGTCATCTTGTCTAATAAATAAGTTACACATGTTTCAAATGATTCAAAAACAAATGAATTTGAAAATCCATCTTAATGGATTTAATAAATGTTCATCTTATTTAAGTAGACTAAGCGACAATGCTAGATTTAAATTCTTAATATTAATGTTATAGATGGACTTATAATTATCTTGTTCGATAAAACACATAAGGTAATTTTTCTATTCGAACATTTCCAAAGAAAAATGACCTTTGTGAATGGTGAAATTATTATTCTCAATAATAAATTAATGATAATTCACAGTTAAACTCGAACTATAAATAATACAAAATCTATTGTCGACATTAAATAACAATTATTTATGTCGGCGATAAGTCCAAAAAGACAATGTAAATAAATGAGTTACTCGAGAAAATGCGACAACTTTTGCTACATTTGTCACTCATCTGCTAACATCATATTTACTCATAGTCTACAACTTAGTCAGCATATTTTCACAAATGTGTGATTCACATCGTGTATCTAATACACATGATGTGAAATAGACAAGTTAATTTCTATAACAAAAATATTTGAAGCGGTAGTCACACTACCCTTTCTTTCCCTTTTCATATCTTCTTGAGAAATTATGGTTTCTTTCAATGAACCAATTCATTGCGAAAGATACTAATTTCTTACATAAGGCCGAAGCCTCCGGCAACATCTTGCCCTTATCTTTGGGAGTACTTTTTACGTTCCTCTTAAGCACGAGAACATTATTAAGAACACTTGTCCATGTTCATTTTAACAATTATAAGCATCTTATGCTATCTGTCCTTCTCAAGGACCTATCGTGAGACATAAATAGATATATTATTCGATTTGAATAATATTCAAAGACTATTATTCTTTAAATATTTCATATAATGGCTCCCACTATTTTTAATCAAATCAATAACCCTTAATTGCATTGATTCGGACATTTTCAATCCTTGAAGTTTCATAGTGAGACAAGATCCATATTTCAATTAAGTCCTAAGTGAGCTTTGGCCCATCGCCCAAAACTTAACTTATTTAGGTAGGAAAAATTCCAATTGTATATCTCATACAACTCTTGAACAACATAGGATAAGCATCATATGCTCGACGTATATATCCTATCGTATGCCCCGAGCCCAAGTCCGACTTGATAGCCCAGTTAAGTCAAACCATGTCTAATCATCGGCAAAATAGTACCCAACACACTCAGCTTTGGCATGACCTATGTTGGCTCCCATTTCCCACATTCTCTCCTCCTAAGATTGTCCCTACATACCCAGCTTTGGCATGACCTATGCAGGGTCGATCAGAGTATCGAGAGATTTAGACTTATGGAAGACACTTCATGACTTAACATTGTTTTGAGGGATTTTATTTAATATTATATGTTATTATGCAATATTCAAAGAACATCACATGTACTAATAGAATAAAGATAATAACAATGATATATCATGGCCTTGATCTTTATAAACTAACATAAAGATTTCCTAATATATATTTCATCTCCATGAAATTTTTCTTAGATTGTATATGGAAATCTTACCTCCATGTATCGAAATCGATGAACTCTTTCATCTCCATGATGTGTGGTTGAAAATGAACTTGTTATCTTAATGATGTATTCATGATGGACGATGAACTCCTTCATCTCCATGATGCATGTGTTATGCCTAATGAACTCTCTCATTATATAAATACATATCAACAAATATATCAAATATAAACATAATCATATTATGTTTCGATTATTTACCCATTTATATATATATAAGGCTTATGAATGCGAATTTGGGGCACGGTCGTCATTGTCAACATTTGACAAATCAAAAACCAATATTTGATTTGGTCAACATTTGACTCGGTCAACGATCAACATTTGACAAGGTCAACAGTCAATGGTCAATATTTTGACTAGGTCATGATCAACTTTTGACCAATTTAATGGTCAACAATCAAGGGGTAAATTAGTGTAGTCAACTGTCAACAATTAACAGTCAATACAGTCAACAGTCAACATAGTCCACAGTCAACACAGTGGGTCAACAGTCAACTGTCAACATGATCAACATGGTCAACACCTGGTCAACTTTGTCAACACACATTTTTCTACACATTAATACATCATAGGTATCTTTTCATGAATTTAATACATCACATGCAACTTTTCATGAAATAATGCATCACATGCACCATTTCAAAAAGGCAATTCATGGTATGCACCCTTTCATGAAGACACAACTATTCAAGAGGTCGCAACTCTTGCGATTGTACCTTTTCGATCGTACCTCTTAGTTGCGCATGTCGATTACACCCGTTGGTCGAACCTCTTGGTCGCAACCGTTAGTCGCAACCTATTGGACGTGATATTTGGATCATATCCATTGGTCACACCCTTTAGTCACACCCTTTGGTCGCACCCTTTGGTCACACCCATTCGTCGCAACCTTATGGACGTGACATTTGGATCGCATCCGTTAGTCACACTCTTTAGTCGCACCCTTTGGTCACAACCTTTCGTCGCGTCTTTTGAATGTGACATTTGAATCCATCCCTTGGTCACACCCGTTAGTCGCACCTTTTGGTCGCACCCTTTGGTCGCATCCGTTGGTCGCAACCTTTCGTTGCGTCTTTTGGATGTGACATTTGAATCGCATCCCTTGGTCACACCCGTTAGTCGCACCTTTTGGTCGCAACCTTTGGTCGCATCCGTTGGTCGCAACCTCTCGTCGCGTCTTTTGGATGTGACATTTGAATCGCATCCCTTGGTCACACCCGTTAGTCGCACCTTTTGGTCGCACCCTTTGGTCGCATCCGTTGGTCGCAACCTTTCGTCGCGTCTTTTGAATGTGACATTTGAATCGCATCCCTTGGTCACACCCGTTAGTCGCACCTTTTGGTCGCACCCTTTGGTCGCACCCTTTGGTCGCATCCGTTGGTCGCAACCTTTCGTTGCGTCTTTTGGATGTGACATTTGAATCGCATCCCTTGGTCACACCCGTTAGTCGCACCTTTTGGTCGCACCCATTCGTCGCAACCTTATGGACGTGACATTTGGATCACATCCGTTGGTCGCACCCTTTGGTCACACCCTTTGGTCGCAACTCTTGGACTCAACTTTTGGATCGCATTCCTTGGTCGCACCTTTTAGACGCAATCCTTGGTCGTGACCTTTGGATCATATTTCTTGGTCGCAACTATTGGATGCAACACTTGGACGCAACCTTTGGATCGTATCCCTTGGTGGCAACTTTTGGAGACTACTTCTGGATCACATCTATTCATCGCATCTTTTGATCGCATCTCTTAGATATAACTTTTAGATCACATCCTTTGGTCATATTCTTTGGATACATTCTTTGGATGCAACTCTTGGATCATATCTATTAATCGCATCTTTTCTATTTAGAATATTCAACACTTGAATACTCTTTATGCAAGCCTTATAATTATAAATCAAAATTATAAATGGTATCTAAATAGTATATATCACATATATACCGACTCAATTTAACCGAAATACGTACGTCGCTCTGATACCACTGATGGGTCTCGGGCGTGCATAACGCAGCGGAAAACTAAAAATTATTCGTCCAAAACCCATCCCGAGAATCCGTGCGTATCGGTTAAATCAAAGAAATAAATCTTAAAGATACCTTTCGGATTACGCTTAATCCGTGACGCTCAAACCATGCATGTTGTCCAAGCGCCTCTAAACCGGTTACCGTCCTAACCGATTTTACGTCCGTCTAGGCCGTCTAGGTCGGATCGTGCGGAAGTCATCTACCGCACATACAATCGGTCTCCACCAAAACTCTCAACAACCCGTTCTCATCTTCTTAAGCCGAATAGATCACAAGCGCCGAAAGTACGAACGCCTCTACCGGTGTCCACACAAACAAACTTCTTAAAACGGGAAGAAGAACAATATATATGCTAGTAGCTTGTTCTTCTCTTGCACAAGAAAACTCTTTTTCTTCTTCTTATTTTGTCTCACAAAAGATGTATAATTCTCTCATATAATTGCACCCTTTCATTTTTCATATAAAAGGAAAGCACCCTTTAGTAATTTTGTCACACAAATGAGAAAGGATATTTTCTCTCTTTTTGTCTCACAAAAGAGAATGAGAAATAATAAAAGAGAGAATCATTTGGTACAATGAATTTGGAGCCCTCTATGTCTTTATATAGAGGTGAAGAGTCATGTCTATTCACACTAAAAGATGTGTATGACATCACTCATCATTATCCACATATCATCATCTAGACTCTTCTAGATTACATGATCTTGTGTGCTCATAGTCTTTATATACATATATATCACATCTTATCACATAAGATGACAATATCTTTTGTGACATTCCTATGCAACTCATCATATAAGTCGCTAGAATTTTCTGCGCCCGTTTCAGTTTGTTCTTTGTGTGTGACCCTGTAGGTTCACTTAATGTTGGTAATAAACTTGACAGTCTATAAATCATGAGCGGACTCTAGCAAGCCGTCATGACTACCCAATTTAAGTGAATATCAGTGATCTGATTTACCTAATCAACAATCACGTATTTAGTCCCTTTGTCACGCGATATCTATATCGATCATAAGGCATGTAATACGCCATCCTTATATTAATCGAATTAATATTTCTTGTTCCCGAATTAAACTGAACAAGAACAAATGACATTAATAACTCTTATTAATTCATTTGAGTATGGCCATACATTTCTTCAGTTCAATTCATCAAGAGGCCTAAAGATATCTCTCTCATTTATGAGAGGAACAAATCCCGTCTTGATTGCACTCATCCCTCTACATGATTCATTATATACCTAATCATAACCGTTATGACCACCCGGTTAAAGGCAGTGTTAGATTATATTAAAGTATAAAATTACTCATGTTGGGAACCGAGACAATCTCAGGTCAAAGGACTATAAATACTTTATGTTACAAGAATCGCTAATGACGTAAAACATGTAGCATTCTTATGGCGGGTCAGTCCAGTATATGGTCTCTAACATATACCTATATTGATGACTTGATAACTATTTATCCATGATCAGTAAAACATAATAATCAGTCAACTAATATACTGGTGTACATTTATAGCTTGTATATAAATATATATATTTATTTATATCCGCAAGTATATTTGTCTCCACAAATATCCTATAAATGACCAGGGACGATTTAGAATAGCATTCATAACACTTTATAGTTTTACTATCAAAGTCACACACTTTGATGACATAAAGTTGAATTGCATATTCATGGTCTATTTTAATTATATTAAAATAACCTATACGCACATATTATATGAAATACTTAGAATAAATATTATGTTTGTTATTACAATCCACCATCTAGGTCACAAACACTTTGGCCTAGGGCATAACACCATCAGACACGGCAAACTGGATTAAATTTTGTTAATTTTCCTTTTTTCTGTTCTGTAGAGTTGTAAGGGACAGTAGTACAGGATAAACCTGAACTATAACTTTGTAACTCGATGCTTTATTAATACAAACAAGAAGAATTGCATCTTGCATTCTTCTATTCAAAAAAAAATATATATATAGTCAAAGTACAAGTATACGACAAACATGGATTTGAAAGAACATGCAAGAAATTCGATGAAAAAAGTAATACTCCTCTCAAGTGCCGAAGGGCATAAAAAGAAAAGATGGAGGTCGAGGCCGCCGTAGAAGTAAGGGGCCATTAGATGTCAAGAAGAAAATAGACAAGAGTAAGGAGAATAAAACCCTATTAATATATAGACTTCTTTTCTATAATTAGTTTAACCATTTTGCTCCGATTTGCAGAAAATTCTACAGTTCCAGAAGAAAATGTGCTAGTAGGAGAAGAAAATAACGCATCGTCACAATATATTGCTGTTGGACCTCCATTAGTGGCATCTAATTCTTTTCTTTCGGTATTAACATTTCTATTCATTTCTCATTTTGTAGTTGATATGCTTTAATTGATAATTTACAACATATTTTTCATACAGGGACCGTATACTTATGGATCTGCCACTGAACTTCTCAATAATGCAATAAACGGAGGATCTTCTCTACATGCAACATCCTCGTCAGATATATATAAATTATTTAAATAGTTTGCTGTTGCTTTATATTAGTTGTTTTATTTACTTATCTATTTACATATTTCCTGCAGGCACGGAGATTAATTAGCGACCTTACAACTTGTAGGATTGGAAATATTTGAAACTTTTGTGTAGTGCCAAAAAAAACTAAATATTTGCATTTGTTTTTTTTAAATCGAATAGCATCGTATCAATGCAACAATGACCAAATTGGAAGACAGGAGGGGTATTTCTCATGCTTTTTTGTTTAGGGATGCATGCAATATTTGGAGTGTTTTGTTTTTTCTATTTTGGGTAAAACATGTTTTAATCTCCGTTAAAGACAGTTACTAATTTCTCTTTAGAATCTTTTTTTTTTTTTAGTGATTTCTCTTTAGAATCTCTGTCAAATGAAACATGTCATCGAACATGGAAACCATATGTGTTGAAATTCTTCAGTTCTATTGACCCAATCAGGAGATTTATAGACCAACAAACAAAAGAAAGAGAATCAAGCATATAAACAGTTATTTCGGAGAGATTTCAACGAAAATATTATGAGTATGCTTAGATATCCTATACTCAAGATTTCAAAGATCAATATCATGATTCAAAAGAATAAGAAAAAAAAATGTACATAGTTATTGCCACAAAATAATACACATAGTTATCGCCTTCTCTCCAAAGCCCCCATCTTGGACCTGATTTGAGCACATGTATTGACTGGTCTTCAATATTTCAATTTCTTCATCTATCAAACTATAATGGAGCCAAATAAATTATTAATCAATTTATGCTTCAGTATAAATTTATGTATAATATTAATAATATTTCTTTACTGGTAAAGTACCAGTAGGTCGAGTACTGATTCCTCGGTTCTTAGATGTTGTGTACACTATTAGTATTCAAATTCTCTAGTGAAATTAACTAAAAAATATATTAAAACACCCTAATGGAATCTTTGTTCTTTGGAGCGGTGATTTACCCTGATTCCAACTAATTTCTCAAATAATTATCAAAATAATCTCAATTCATGACAGGGTAAGATATATGTTTTTGAAAAGATATAGAGACGATACTCAAAAAATTGGCGAACTGCTTGATCGAGCGTTTATATTATTTCTCTCCGAGGATTTGTTAATAGATCCAGCGAGAAAGAGATAAATCGAGCGACGGTGGTTCTTTCTGGGCGGAGAGAGAGAGAGAGAGACGGGATAAGGGGCGGAAAGAGAGAGAGAGAGAGAGAGAGAGATGGGATAAGGGGCAGAGAGGAAGAAGAGAATGAAACCAGTCTAATGGAGATCTCCATTAAAGAAGAAATGGGAGAGAAAATTTTGATTTATTAAAAAAGTTCAACCTTTCATCTTCCAGCTAACTCTGTTAAGTTAGGTTCTGTTTGTAAAGTTCAATGACCTTTCATCTTTCAAGATTTGATGCTAATCCAACGGTGGATGTTGTATTTGAAAAATATTTTTTTCAAAGCCTTTTGGAGCATATCTCCTCCCTAGTAGCAATCAGAGTCGCGTTCATTTTAAAATGAAAAAAGTACACGATTAAACATATTTTTATCACAAAAAGGATTATTACACGAGGAGAGGGAAACTACAAAATCAAACGCTGCAATCTCTCCTAAAGAAAATATTTTCCGCCATGGCAATAAAGGATCCCAATGTTTATTACAAGCTCCCTTGTTGGTATTTAATATTTATAACCATTAAACTTTCTCAATACAAATGCGTACTTGATTTTTTTTTAACATTTCTTTTTAATACACTTTAAGAAAAGTAACAATTTCTTTTTAATACAAAGGCTTCTCATGCCATTCGCGAGAGCGTGGCAACAGATATTGGCGTCAAGGTCCTAAGTGTCAGTCACGAGCAAACTCTTTTTCCGATACCACTGGACCCAACTCCGGCAAAAGAGTTCTTTGAAGAAATCACTAATACTCGCGCGGCACAAATGGAAACAAAGTATTTTAGGTTACACACCGATCCGCCGGCCACAAACCGTAGACCGGCGGAAGACTCATCAAACTCTAACTCCTTTGAGAAGAGAGAAAGAACCATGATGGAAAAGATTGAACGAGAAATGCGTCAGAAACCGCCATCAACGGTCATGTCGCCATCCACAACTGCTCGATTGAATGAAAAGCTGTCACAATCCTCACTTCTCAATCTGTGGAATCTCGCCAACCCATCTCACACAAAGGACCTACTCATGCCGCATGTCTTCTCAGCTCTGAGTTTCCAAAGGAACTAGTGAAGAAGAGCCTAAGGTTGACCGGCATGCAGGAAACAGAAGGAAAGTTAGAAATGGAATGGTGTATAGCTCGATGGAAGAGAGAGCGACCAGGAGGAAATTCAGTAGACAAGAGAAAGGAAAATGGTAAAGGACCAGTGTCAGAAACGCAGAGGGAAAGACCGCTTCTGAGCAAGACAAAGAGAAAGGTAAAACAAGCTCTCTCTCTTGAAAAATTCCAACTTTGCATTTATTTGTCCCCCTCCCCCCCCCCCCCCCACTTACTATGATGCAGTCAGTAATTTTGGACTGTAGTGGTAAGTGGGGCCCACAACAGAAAAAAAAAATTTAGTGATAAATATGACCCATGTGCTGTGAATAAAAGTGGTAAGTGGACCTCATATAGAGATAAGTGAGGGAAAATCTGTGTCACTGTAGCAAGCCCCCTCTCTCTTCTAATTCATTATTTAAAAGAGCAAAAAATAATCCTTTCTTGGGAGTTCCGCCTATTTTAAAATTTGCTAGTCTAGGTCTAAGAAGGTCAACAGAAAGAAAAAAAAAGTAACTTTTATTGATGGCTCAAAAGTAGTTCCCCTCAAAAAAAAACCCAAAAATAAGACCACAAACAAAATGACAAAAAAAACCTAAACAAAGCCATAAAAGAATCTGGAATTTTAGAGGGCCTTGAACTTGAGTCCGGCAATCCAACAGCTTTTGATTCCTCAAAATGTGACAATGTTAGAACACTATGTGGTGTTAAAAAAAAGATTTCTAATAATAATACACAACTTGTCCACAATCAGACCATCAGAATGTACAAATGGTAATGCCACCCAATGATATTCCCTCTTCCTCTTTGGGCCATGCAAAGCTTAGAGAAGCCGGGCCGAGTAAAGATAATAAAATGGGCCCTGGACATAGGCCTAAGTTATCAGGGACTTGTGAAAAGTCAAAATCAAGAAAAAATAGGAAAACTATAATAGGTCCCTGCGCTCTAAACATTAGCCAAAATAATAAAGTTGTTTCCACTAATTATTGTGGTTTTATTTCATCAGTGGAGAACGGGGAGTATAAGGGCAAGTTTGATTTTGAAGATGACCTGGATCAAGTCAATTACCGTGATGAGGACGACATATACTGAGGATAGTAGTTTTTATGTGCACGTTAATGCACTTATGATATTTTGTTATTGTAGTATTTTGTTATTTTTATCATGGTAGAAAAACTATTTAATTCTATTTCGATATTTTCTTGGAATGTTAGAGGCCTTGGGATGGCCAAAAAATGCAATGTAATCAAAGAATCCATTAAGGACTCTAATTGCAATCTAATTTGTATGCAAGAACCGAAATGGAAATCAACCTCTTATTTTGATTTTAAACGAGTATGCCCCCAAAATTTTAACATTTTGCAAAGAAAGAAGCGGATGACTCTAAGGGCGGCCTCCTGATTGCTTGGACAGATATTTTTTTCCTTGCTCAACATTTTAGTTTTAGATTACTCAATCAAGGTAGTTTTATCATCAAACACAGGGTCCAAGTTCATTTTATGAAACATCTACGGCCCAACAGACGAGGCATTGAAGATGGATTTCTTAAATGAACTAGCCCAGATTAATTCCTCACACGATCTACCTTAGATCCTTGTTGGGGATTTCAATCATATCCGAAACTTTTCTGGACCAACAGGAGACGCGCACTCACTTTCTTCCATCCTTAATTTTAATCACATGATTAACATTCTTGCCCTTCAGGAGGCCAATCTTTATGGAAGAACTTATACGTGGTCGAGTGCTAGACCCGTGCCAACTCTATCCAAGTTAGATAAAGTTTTTTACTCTCACCATTTCATCCCTCTTAATGTAATCCCATACCTAGTTGATCGCCCTCAGAGTACTTCGGACCATGCACCATTTAAATTCACTCTAAGCTATGAGGCTAAGAGGGTGAAAAGAGCATGGAACCTTGAAAGATCTTGGCTTCAATGTCAGGAGGCTAGGTAAATAATTTCTCAAACGTGGAATATGGTTCCCTCACAAACAACCCAGCAAAGATTTTCCTCACTAAGTTAAGACAGTTACGTCTCAACCTACATGAATGGGCTGCATCAAAAATGAAGAATGATGATATATTCTTAAAAAAGTCTTAAGTTTTTTGTGCAAGTACTTGATCAGATAGAAGAAAAACAGATTCTAAAGAAAGATGAGAGACAATTACGCATCTATCTCAAAGAAAATATTCATCTAATGGCCAATAGACTGGAATGTAAATGGCAGCAAAGGTTAGTTTGCACATGGCTAAAACTTGGAGTTCAGAACATGGCATATTTTCACGCTTTTGCTTCGGCAAGAAGGAATAGGAATCTTATTCCGTCAATTACACAAGGCTCGAGCACAACCAGTGACCCAGATATGGTAAACAAAGTGTTCTATGAGCATTTCGTGAATACCATGGGCTTAGTAAAAAATAAAGTAACTGATGCGAGCTGGCATACCATCTCAAATTGAGAGGCCACAGATGGATTTGTCCTCATTGGCTAAGCCATTCTCAGCTGAAGAAATTAAAAACTGGTTCAGGAAATTGCAAAGGGTAAAACATCGAGGCCGGATGGCCTCCCGATAGAATACCTCTAGCAGTTATGGCCCATGTTCAAATGTTATATTGCAAGCATAGTGCAAGCTTTCTATTCGCACAACCTTGATCTTTGGAGACTTAACAAAGCAACGATAACTCTACTTCCAAAGATGGAAACTCTGTCGGTGGTGAAGGACTTTAGACCGATAAGTATCATATTGGCGCCAATCAAAATTATTTCCAAACTTCTTGCCACCAGACTACAACTGCTTATGCCTAGCCTTGTACATCTGAATCAGATGGCATTTAACATAGATCGATTGCTGACGCTTTCTTAGTCACAAGATAGCTTCTGCACTTTCACAAAATAAGAAACATCCCATCTGTGATGATAAAACTCGACATAGCTAAGGCTTTTGATAATATTTCATGGAAGTTTCTTATTGAGTTATTGAGAGAAACAAGATTTCCGGAGAAATGGATAATGTGGATTCATATGCTATTTCTTTCTTCATCCTCCAAAGTTAAGACCAATGGGATGAACTCCCCGTTCTTCTTTCACCATAGAGGCGTAAGATAAGGAGATCTGCTTTCTCCACTACTTTTTAATCTAGCGATTAATGTTATCCAACAAATTTTCAAAAAAGTAAGTCACCTATTCGTATCGGTGTCATCGCTAGGTCCTCAGGTGGTGCAATATGCTGATGATATGGTCATCTTTTTAGAATCTCACACTGAAAATCTAAAACTTGTTTCCTACACGTTGGATCTACTTTGTGAGATAACGAGACTGTCCATAAACTGGGATAAATCTGTGTTTTTTCCTATTGCGATACCACAACATCTACACCCAATGGTAGCATCAATATTGTGTTGCAATAAAATGATGCTTCCAAGCACGTACTTAGATTTTCCCCCTTTCGCTGAAGAAGCCTAAGAAATTTACATACTTACTTTGATCAACAAATTAAAGGGACCGATTGCTTCCTGGCAAGGTCGTTTCCTCTCAAAAGCAAGCTGAATAACTCTCATTAACAGAACCCTCAATGCATTGCCGGTTTTTACAATGCAGGCAATGAAGCTACCTAAATAGGTTATCCTGCAAATAGAACGTCTTCTAAGAGCTTTTCTGTGGAAAGGCCAATCGGAATGCAAGCCGGATAGCTGTCAGATCAGCTGGAGGAAGGTTGCACTCTCAAGAGCGAATGGAGGACTCGGGATCAAGAACATCCAAACCCAATGATGCCCTTCTATTGAAGAATCTGTGGAAATTAGATAACGATGAAGATAACCTCTGGAGCTATTTCATTCGGTTATTATATGGGACAAGCAATGTGACTCAGCTGGAGGAAGTGCATCCTCAGAGACTTTCGTTTTTCATAACTGAGCTTCGGGTCTTAATGCCTGCTTATAACACAAGCACCTCTCGTAGGACACAAGAGGAGGTCACAAGGAGATGGGACAACAAAGACACTTTCTCATCTGAAATGGCTTACAATTTTCTAGTTAATCCAAAAAAAAAATACGGGTGGCAAAGAGCACTTTGGAGAATCAAAGTCCCGCCAAAGATTAAGTTCTTTCTTTCGCTTTGCTGCCACAATAGAGCCAACACAGCCGATATCCTCAGGAAAAAGGGATGGCCACATAACGAGAAATGTAGCATTTGTAATGCAACAATGGAGACAAGAGATCACCTCTTCATGGATTGTTTGTTCACGAATGCAACGCGCATGTTGGCTCAACGCTACGCATCAATAGACATAGCTACTACTGCGGGATCGGACTTCACCACAAGCTGGCTGACTAGAAGGAAATTACTTTCAAAAGAAACAAGAAAAAAATGGGATTTGGGCCACTATAACCTGGCACATATGGAAAGAGCAAAATAATCGCATTTTTAACAACCTAAAAAGACTGCCGCTAGTTGTTGCAAAGAAGGCCTTAGAAGATGCAAATCTCTGGATAGCAGAGTGCTAATCAAGTCTTTACTACTAGAATTAGTTCCTCATAGAAAAAATTAGGTTTCTCAAATTTGATTATATCAAACTACTGTAAATTGACTTTTATTTATTTAATACAATTCTGAATAGTTGCAATTTGCAACTATTCCTTAAAAAAAAAAGACATTCGCAAGAGCGAAGCTACCTGAGAAAATCTTCAGAGTCCTGCTCAACTACCAGGTGGTAGCAAAATATGGAAAATTGAGTGTCATTTTACCAACGGTGGAAAAGATTAGCCAGCCGTATTAAAGGTTCCATAAAGGATGGAAAGAGTTCTCCTTTGAAAAAAACCTTAAAATGGTGACATTTGCATTTTCAAAATGGTCGGGAAGAAAGAGAAGAAAGAGAAGATTAAAGTTCTGATGATGGATCAATAGTATATATTGTTTTCGTGGCACTAATGACACCATAGACGAACTTTATATAGTATCTTATTATTATACTATTGAGTAAAATAAGAAGTTTGATCCGTGAGAATATGATGTACCTAATTGTCCGGACTTTGTTGTGCGTCGAATTGTTAAATTTTTACATATGTGCGTCCAAATTAAAAACAAAATTCCAAATTTGTGAGAATTTACATACAGACGTGCCCAAACTAAAAACACATCGAAAAGCTAATTAATCGGCGTAAGAATAGTGAAAACTTGAGAAAAACATTATGTAAAAAATTCTGAAATGAAAAAAAAATATTGTGAAAAACTTAACTAAGAAATATGCGTTAGTGAAAACACGTGATATGTCATTGACAATATTGTTGCCATTGGTGATTGAGCAATGACAACCAACCACAAATCAATGATTGTTCCACAACCATCGGTAGAACATTTGTTATGAATGATATATTGTTGATTTTTTTACCGTTGGTGAAAAGATTTACTCACTTAAATTTCAAATAAAATATGACTTGTGAATCTACAATTCA
The DNA here is from genome assembly GCA_027726005.1 of Juncus effusus. Taxonomy (NCBI): domain Eukaryota; kingdom Viridiplantae; phylum Streptophyta; class Magnoliopsida; order Poales; family Juncaceae; genus Juncus; species Juncus effusus. Next base: position 5,910,920 of record CM050904.1, on the reverse strand, counting down.
TTCTCAAATGAAATTACGAACTTAATATTAAATACAATTAACTTATGGAAAAACACACTCGAGAAAATGGTGCTGAAGACGAAGATATTTTCTTTGAAGTTTTTTTTTTTTTTTTTTTGAGGAAATCTATGAGCGTTCGCTCAGTTCGATTTTCATTTAAATATTAAAAGTTCTTACATCTAGTTTGCAACCTGCAAACTTTAACTCAATTACAAGGGAATGATTTAAATATAGGAAACATCTAAGAACTACTTAAACAGACTACATAGGAGGTTTTGTTAGCAGTGTTGTAGCCATATTTTCTTTGAAGTTTTAATCATCTGTTGCTTAAACCGTGAAAATCTCCACTAATTGAGAAAATATTTCCAATTGATATCAATATCTCTTTTTTAATCTTATCTAAATCAGATGTATTGGTCATTAGAATGAGACAAACTATTAAATTATCACAAGTTTCTTGATCTATAGAAGAGCAATTACTGTCAATGCACCACTGTGAATTCAATTACTGGTAATTCATCATTTTTACCATTTTTTTCATTATTAAAAAAGACATAAGAAGGAAACAAATATGGAACACATGTTGTAGCCATATCCATATCGAATACAAATATCCTCAGGATACTTTAGCAATTTTAGAGTTAATATAAAAATTTCCCCTTATTTTTACTAATAAGTTAGTTAATAGACATTAAATTATAATTAATCATGTTTGTATTATAGAGGTGGGAAATGGGTGGGTTCGGGTTCGACTCTCTTGGGTTCAGGTCATTTTATGGTTTGGGTCATCTTCGGGTTAGGTCAACTCGGGTTGGATTGGGTTGTACTTGGGATTTATTTTGTACGGGTCATTTTCAGGTGGAGACTGTTTTCGGATCGGGTCTTGCGAGTTCGGGCTCATCCGGGTTTCCAGGTCATATCGGATGCAGGTATGCAAGGTTGCTAAAATCAGGATTTCAGTTGCACAATCGTAGAATTCTAAGATTCTACCATGTCAAAACGATTCAAATTGGTTGTATAATCGCAAATTTCTAGAATCATGGTAGAATCACGACTAGAGTCGTTAAATCGTATAGAATCGGGATTTTTAAGATTCTAGGAATATTTCATATATTTGAGTGACCTGCAATGAAATAATTGTAGAGTTTCATGACCTCCCGTAATTTTGATAAACTTAAGATGATTAATTGAGTTATAAGTCGGTGGTGACGTGAACTGCTTAAATCAGCGATGATGTGTCAAACACGTGTCAACTCCATCAATAAATGGATGGAAAATTAACCATGTGATGTAAATTGCACAATTTAAAAGTTAAGTGACCTATTGGAAATAATTAAAAATTGAATGACCTATTTGGTTATTTTTGAAAGCTGGGTAACTTATGGTGAAATTTACTCTAGATATTAATGTTTTGATACATTAGAGTTACATTTTTCAGTATCGATCTATGTCAGGTCTTTTGGGCTCGAGTCTGTTAGGTCTCAGGTTTTTGGGTCTTGAGTTTTATCGGGTTCGAACAATAGAGTTTGGGTCGGCTCTGATTTTGGCAATATCTAGCAATTAGTCACTTCAGGTTCAGGTTATTCGGATCCGAATTTGGATCGGATGAATTCGGTCCGTTTGGATTTTCTAAATTTTTCAGATTGGGTCGAGGTTATTTTTGGATGGATCAGGCGGACTTGTCATGTTCGGATTAGATTTACCACATAGTAGTGACGGAACAGTGTAATTAGTAACGGTTTTTATGAAAGAACCGTTACTAATAGTGTAATTAGTAACGGTTTTTATGAAAGAACCGTTACTAATAGTGTAATTAGTAACGGTTTTTATAAAAGAACCGTTACTAATATGTATTTAGTAACGGTTTTTTTAAAGAACCGTTACTAATAAAGCTTTAAAGACGGTTACTAATAGATAAGAGAATTCCATGGCCATTATTTATTTTGGGCTTTAATTACACTATTAGTAACGGTTCTTTAAAAAAACCGTTACTAAATACACTATTAGTAACAGTTCTTTTATAAAAACCGTTACTAATTACACTATTAGTAACGGTTCTTTCAGAAAAACGGTTACTAAATACACTATTAGTGACGGTTCTTTCATAAAAACCGTTACTAATTACACTATTAGTAACGGTTCTTTCATAAAAACCGTTGGCGGAACATAGTAATTCTTCAATTTTTACGCTAATTGCCCATTCATGAGCCATGTTAATCTTTAATGAAATATTTTAACATGTTCCGCCACTACTATTGGCGGAACAAGATTTTTAATACTAATTAACCACGTTTAGTGCGTAAAATGGACCGTTTTTGGCAGAACTGAAAATCTATCTGTTCCGCACAGGCTATAAAAAAAAAAAGTCCAAATCTGGATGGAGAGTGGGAGTGATTTATGCCAAACAGAAATAGATCCTTCCTGTTTGGATTCTGTTTTCAGTTTTCACCTCTACCCTAGAAACATTATCCACAACACACTACTTAATTAGCCATCTCACTTAATTGAAAACGACTTGTTGTTTCTTACTAGCCTAACAATGGCGGAATCAGAGAATGAGACAAGTAAGATACAAACAAGGAGCATCTTGCTCCAAAATGCCTCACTCCTTCACCACATCCTTCGTTTTCATTCCAAAAATTGCTTTGTAGAGCCGAAAAGAAGAAGAATACTAATTGAAGTGATAAGAAGGGAGAAAATAAGAAAAGGGAAAGAGGGTTTTATGTTCTGAAGGAAATGTTGGGAGAAGAAGAGAGCATATCGATTCCTGCTCTCATATCAAAGAAGAAGCAATTGCTTTCTTCATCCATGAAAAGAACCAGTGAATGGTATAATTCTTATCTTAATTGAGCTGCATATTTATCTGGTGATCATGTTAAGAGTACAAGATATGAAAATTATCTACTAATAATATCTTTATTTTTATAATTACAGGATTTCCTCTCAAGATATTCCAAGTGATCTCACCATTCAGGTCGAAGGCGCAACCTTCAACCTGCATAAGGTGATCCAATATCTTTTCCATTATTTAATATATCATTTTTATAAATATTGATATAGCATTTCAGATATATAATTTATCAGTATTCAGTATATCATTTTTGTGTCATGTACCATTTTGTATATGTCATTCCATTGTATAATTGATCGATCTACTATTCTTGCAGTTTCCTTTGATCACAAAATGCGGCTACGTACAAAAACTCATCTCCAAATCCAATCCGAAAATAAAGCAAATCGAATTAAACGGCATACCAGGAGGTAAAGAGGCATTTGAATTGGCTGTGAAATTCTGTTATGGATTAGATTTCGATATAACAACAGAAAATGTCGCGATGTTAAGATGTGTCTCTGAGTTTCTAGAAATGACTGAAGATTATGCAGCTGATAATCTCATAAGCAGAGCCGAACTTTATTTACAGGTAAATCATAAATGCCCTAATTAAATTATCAAATTTTGCTTTTTCTTCGAAATAACTCATTTGGAATTTCCTATTTAACTATTCAAACTCAATCAACCATTCGAAATGTTCAAGTCAAGTTATACTTACAATAAACCACTCAAGTTATATAACCAGTTTTGATAATTTGATGCTCCATTTTAACTATAATATGATTTACCACTTGCAGGAAGTGGCATTAACACAGCTCTCAAGTACAATAACCGTTCTTCACAAATCCGAAATGCTTCTACCAACATCCGAAAAAGTCAAGCTAATAAGCCGCTGCATAGACGCAATAGCTTACATGACAACCAATGATCCGAAATTGAGTCCATCTTTAAGCGGACACTTAACGGGCTTGAATCCGAATCCGAAACCGGTTATGGACTGGTGGGCTGAGGAGTTGACTGTTTTGCGAATCGATATTTTTCAAAGGGTTTTGGCGGCGATGAAGGCGAGAGTGTTTAGGGATTTCGCATTTGGGCCCTTGGTTATGCTTTATGCACAAAAGTCCTTAAGAAGTTTGGTTAGTTCAACTTTTTTTCTTTTTGGACAATTTCATATGTACCCTTACAAAAACTCAGTATCAAATTTACGATCCAAAACTGCAAGTATCAAATTTAGTCCTTGAGAAGTTCGCAAAGGATAAATCTGATATTTTGTTTTGAAAGGGTATATATGTTCCTTAAAAAAACGAAAGGGTATATATGTAATTCCTCCATCTTATTTTTCCGAATATCTAAATTTTTGCACATATACTCTCTAAAAACAATTCTACACACATAAAATCCAATACTAGAACATGTTCTAGACAGCTTTATAAGACAATTTAGCGTAATATTCAGAGCACAATTAAAAAGACTTATTACTAAAATTGACCGTCATTTAACCAACATTTCAATCCCCAATTGTCATCACTATCAACTCTCCGACCAAACTCAATTAATTCTCAAACTCCACCTCATTATCAGGACATCTACAAAAGAGGCAAAGCCAAACCCTCCCCGAACCAGCAGCACGAGAAGCGCATAATCCTGGAATCCATCGTGAGCCTCCTCCCCAGGGAGAAGAACTCGATCTCTGTCTCCTTCCTCTCCATGCTGCTCCGCTCCTCCATCTACCTGGACACCACCCTCGCCTGCCGACTGGATTTAGAAAAGCGGATGGGGACGCAGCTCGGCCAGGTAATATCAGGATAGTTTATATGAAATTGTAGGAACTTACAATTGGGACCTGATATATCACGACACACTGTAGCATGTCCAAATCACGACGATAGTATATATAGCTAATAAACAGTATATAAAATTGAAAAAACAGTATATATAATTCATTTTTTGTGACAATATATACGTAAAACAGTGAAACAATATATAAAAAATAAAATTATATTAAAAAGCGGTAAAATAGTATATATAAATTACAAAATTATAAAAAATATGTTTAAAACACTAAAAACAATATATAGAAAAAAATATTGAAAAGCCGAAAAACAGTATATATATACAGTTCCTCGTAATTTGTCTTAACTTCTATACTAGGCTGTGTTGGACGACCTGATGATCCCTGTGTTTGAGGAGGGCGGGAGCGGGGTGAGGTTTGACGTGGAGACCGTGGAGAGGGTGCTGGTGAATTATATCGAGGAGGAGGGGAGTAATGGGTTGGATTATGGGATGGAGGACGATATGGTTTCGTTGCCGCCCAATGATGCTGCCCAGGTGGGATATAGATGTTTGAATTATTTATATAGTTGGAATGTAATAATAATTTTTTTATAATATTAATAATAATTATTATTATTATTAGTTTTATTTTTTATTTTTTTACTTTTTTACTTTTTATTATTATTATTTGCGGGGTTGAATTTTGGGATGGATGAGGATATGGTTTCGTTGCCGCCCAATGACGCTGCGCAGGTGGGATTTTTGAATTGTGTTTAGGGAAATTTAAAAAAAAAGGTTTAGTTTTTCTGATATTTTAAGAAACTTATGAACGTTTTAGATTTCTCAACAAAACTTCTAAAAGTGGATTAATTTTTATATACGCCCGTGTGGTGTTTAAGTTAACAATTGTGTGGTTAAATATTTTTATTGACCAAAATGTCCTTTCTATAGAATTTTTTAATACCCTAATATTTTTTTTAATAAACCCACCTAATATAATAATTATTATAATGATAATAATAATAATAATTATTATTATTATTATTATTATTATTATTATTATTATTATTATTATTATTATTTATCTTTTTGTTTTATTAAAAAAAATTAATTTTGCATGTAGAAGTCATAAATAATGCCTTTTAAAGGAACTTTTACATATTATTAATATTTAATTTAGTTTAACTATATTAGGTTGTGGATTGGTTCTTGAGTACTTTTTCTAATTTGTGTGAGAACTAATTCCTGCATATAAAAGAGATAAAATTTGGCCTTTAAATCACTTTTACATACGAAAGTACAGTAATTCAAAAAAATTTAAATATAAAAAAAATTATTAGTATCTTTGAATGCAGGTAGGGAGGTTGATGGAGAGTTACTTGGCCGAAATTGCAACAGATCCAAATTTAAGCATTGAGAAGTTTGTTAATTTAGCCGAGTTGATACCTGAACAAGCGAGATTTAATGAGGATGGAATGTATAGAGCCATTGACATATACTTGAAGGTACTTTGTTTCAAATTATTTCTAGCAATAGAATTTTAAATAATATTATATTTAACTTTTCCATTGCTTGTTTGTTTAATCTTATTTTTATTTGCCCTGTAATTTATGTTGAATCATGGATACAACTTGAAGAAAGTCAAAGTAAAATAGAAAACTCTCTCTTTTTCAATGTGGCAATCTGTCTTTTTTTTTTTTTGCAAATCTTAATAGAAAAATGTATAAAAAATAAAAAAAATCCTCCAATGTAATGGACCCTATAGTTTTCAATGTAACAATCTGTCATTTTCCAGATCTTCTAAAGATAGAATAAAAAAATAATAAATAATATAACAAACTCTCTATTTTCAATGTGACAATCTATCATTTTACAAGTATTGACAAAAAGTAAATATGTACATATAACAAAAAACTCTATTGTTCCAATATACCAATCAATCATTCTCCAAATCTTAAAATAGTTCCAAAAAGCTAACTACACTAAACCCTTTCTTTTTTCCCATAATAATGCAAATTAAACTCACAATATTTGTCCTTAAGTTAGGCCCATCCATCACTAGGCGAGGCAGAACGGAAAAGAATCTGCCAATTGATGGATTGTCAGAAATTGTCTCGAGAAGCGTGTGCGCATGCCGCCCAAAATGACCGACTCCCAGCACAAACAGTCGTCCAGGTATATAACATAAATGAATAAAGTCACCAATAAGGTAGTGTGTCACAACTTATAAAGTTCATATAAAATTGGTTAGCACACCACTGGAGCTATAATATAAGTTTGAAGCCACCAACCGAAGGGATAAATGCACCCTCCTCTACGTTAATTTTGTTGCAAGTTAGTCCTTTGTACTATCCAGTTAACTTTTTTAGTTGATGTATTTTATAAAATAGTGCATGGTTAAATCTGATTTAACTGAAAATGTTAATACCGTCAATACATTTTCTAAATAACCATTTTACCCTTTAAAAAGGAAAAAAATGTTTTTCAAAATTTTAAAAAGGTATGAAAAGAAAAAATTACTTTCAAGATTTTGAAAAAAAATCCATTAAAATTGTGAATGGCAAGATAGGCTTTAATCAATTTTAACGGGGTGTTAACATGTGTCATTAAGTCACGGACTAACCATGTACTATTTTATAAAGTACAGTGATTAAAAAAATTAAATGGAAATACAGAGACTAACTTGCAACAAAATTAATGTATAGGGACTAGGCGCATTTATCCCCCAACAATATCATGTTACAACGTATAAATTTGCCAATATAGAACTCAAGATAGAACACGTTATATATGTCCAGGTCCTTCACTCCGAACAACAACGCCTACGCGACACGTCAATGTACGGCGCAAGTTTCATGGGCGCAGAATCTCCATCCATCTCTTACAAGGCGACCTCACTTGCAAGTGGGACTAGATACCAGACTCAGTCTTCCGATGAAGTCTCTCGCTTACAGCAAGAAAACGAAGAGCTCAAAATGGAGCTTCTCAAAATGAAAATGAAACTAAAAGATAATCCGGTTCCAAACACATCTAAAAAAGAGGCTCCTCTATCAGGAAATTTTGTTCCGTCTGCTGGGAAACCTCCGTTGCCGAAGAAATCGTTCATTAGCTCGGTTTCGAAGACACTTGGGAAGATAAATCCGTTTTTGAGGATGGATGGTATTGGTTCGAGTAAGGCTCGGACAAAGCCTCCCAAAGATAGAAGACACTCGATATCTTGAGTTGCTTTAAAAAGAGCGCATATTGGTTGCCCTTCTTTCTTCTCCGGATTTTGATGTGTCAGCAATTTTATTTGCCTGTAAATTAAATTTTGGATTATTTCTTTTGTAAGTATGTCATGAATCTGACGAAGGAAAAAAAAAGGAGGCAAACCGAATTGACCTTATAAAAATGTTTGTGTTGCCTCCTTGTGAATGTATTAATAAGACAATCAAGTTGTTGAACTATAGATAAGTGTACATGTATATAACTGAGTAGCTATCTTTTTTGTTATTTTTGTTCTTTTCTTTTTTCTCTTTGGCATAGGAAGGGTCATAGAATTCTGGAGCCTCGTTTATATGTTTGTAATATTCCATTGTATATTCCTATAAATTAATAACTTGGTTTGAGCAATATGCTAAAAGTATCACAATCATAGGATATGTAGAAGGGGAGAGCAAAACAACACGCGATTCACAAGGCGAAACCAAACACGACTCCCAAGGTGACAATTCAGGAAAAGCAAGAAGCAAAAGGAAGAGTTCTACTTGTCAGCTTTGGCGGTGCAACTGGCGACAAGCAGGCAAAACAGAAGACAAACCAACTGAAGACCGGCGGGATTCCTTCTCCTCAAAACAAGGCATCACCCCAAATCCAAATCGTCTCTTCTCCTTCTCCTTCTCCTTCTCCTTCTCCTTCTCCTCAAACAACCTTTTTTCCACAAAATACGCTTTTTAAAAAAACTTTCGCTCAAGTTCTACAGGAGGGAAAACAAACCGAAAAAAACTTTCGCTCAAGTTCTACAGGAGGGAAAACAAACCGACAACCATCCTAGTAGAGATGGCGAATGGATTCTGGTATCTCGATTAAAAAAAAAAAAAAAAAGCAAATCTGAAAAATCTAAGTGCATCTTCAAAATCTCTGCAACTCAGAACCTTTGCTCAATCAAAACAACAAGCGCCTCATCATTACTACCCAAGCGCAAAAATGGACAATCCCCTAAAATCCAAGCATAAACCAACCTGCTTCAGATGCATGGCGTCTGATCACTTCAAAAAAGATTGCCGGGAACCCATTCGATGTTATAAATGCAAGAGATTGGGTCACACTTCCAAATCATGCACTCCTCCTCTACCCCCTTCTCCTAAACCTTCTCTGAAAATTCCATTACAAATTTTACGCAAAAAAATGGAAATTGATCCCAACGATCTCGATCGACCCAAAGAATTAAAACTCCATCTCCCACCACGAGTTCACCTCGAGAATGAATACCTTCTAAGGTCTGCCATTTTCACCGCCAGCAATGGCATTCCTGAAGCACGCCATGGACGCCTCATGAACCAGTTCCTCCAGCGTATGTTCATTGACCGGTATGAGCAAGACTTCAAATTCTACCCCTACTTTGAAGATAGTTTTGTTTGCATTTGTTCTTCAATTCAATTGAGGGACGTGGTTGTCAGTTTAGGGGAAATTAGAGTTGAAAATATCATTTATCGCTCTGAAATTGTCACACCTCAAACTGGCACCACTCATAGTCCATCCATTGTGGATGCCAAAATTCGTGTAGAAAATGCACCCCTTTAGAAAATGCACCCATTTATTGTTATAATATTGATGATATGACTCGAATTGTGAGTGGATTTGGCAAACCACTCACAATTGGCCCATATGGACCACAAAGATGGACCTTTCGTGATGTACCAATGGTGGTGCGTTGCGCTAATCCAGACAAAATCTCATACACCATGGGATATAAAGAAGGATGTCGGGATAGAACAATCATCTTTCACATTGACAAGGTGATCAGAGAGTATCTCCCTGGTGAACTCAGTGGCTCTAACGATCCAGATCTCAGAGCTTCTGAAGATGATCTTGAGTCCACTGACTCGACCAACCCGCAACATCTCAGCAGACCCCAACTGAAATCTCTGACTCAAGTGTTCAAATCATCAGTCCTCCAACAACTCCGCCTCACAAACCTACTCAAAATCTCATTCAACCTCCACCTCCACCTGTCAAATACCAACTCAAGTATAAGCTGAGGAAAACCCTGTTCTGGAAGAAGAAGGCCAGATTCAGTCAAGTATGGCGCCCCAAAGTCACCAAACATCAAGCTAGTTCCTTTGAATATGTAACAAAAATTTCCAACTTATACCGGTTTTTACGCCAAATTCAGCTCGTTTTGCAGCGATTTTTCAATTTGGAAATTCTATCACCAAAATTGATTTCTCCCCCTCTGCGTGACACATTCCTAAGTTTCATTGCAAACTCATGCTTAATTTCAAAAACTAAATCCAACGGCTCTTTTTTGGTGAAAAATGGCACTGAAGAACAAGACAAATCGACTGACAGTAGCCGTTGCATAGTCCCTGCACTACAAGCCCACAGACAATTTTATAATAATTAGAGCCCAATCCTCCCTCAGTCCAAATCCATCTTTCACCCCACCTCTTCTTAAAAGCTCAACACCACTAAATAGCACCCCAAACCCTTCTGCTATTTCTTCTCCTTCTCCTCTCTCCCTCTCCCATCTGCTTGAAGACCTTCAACCTCTCTGACCACTTCTCAAAGTCAAGCCCTTCGCCACCAGTCCGCCGGAGCCCTCGTCTTCTCAACAAAAATAGAGGTCTCTATACTTCACCTTTACAGAAGACACAACTGGTTAAGTACAACGAAACTACAGATTTCTTGGCTAAGAAGAGGAAACGAGCGCCCGTTCCAAAAATTGAGCCTCTTAAAATTGATGAAGGCAATCAGAAGCTTGACAGGGACGGAATTCGCAACATCTTTCTCTCTGTGGGCATCTAGGAAATCGATGATATCAAATTGAAACTGGACTCCTTCATTGTAGAAGAAGGAATTGAGATGCCGGTTGGACCAAATGAATATGAAGGCGAAGAGCTTATTGAGACAGTGACTGGTCCTTAGACAGCACTCTCTTAATCAAAGAAGTTAAGTTTTTTTATATGTTACTAAAAAATAATTGTTCTGATTTTGGAAGACTCTTCATCCAATTCGGACTACCTAGTAGTATTGGCAGTCTCCTTTTGGACCTTCTAGTCAAGCTTTTGCATTCCTGTGCTTTGAGATTCCTTTCCCGTTCTATAGGGATCAACATTAGCTCAGATGATCCTATTTTATGTGTATTTACTTGGTGTAAGTTAGGGTTTAGTTCTTGGGGATTAAAGGGCTTAGATGATAGGTTATGGGCACTTTATGAATTGAGCACTGAAAAGACTGTATTTGTTGTTCTCAAATCTTGTAATCTAAGCTATCAATGTACTCTAAGAACAAATATTTTATTTTTTTCTTTGCTTATTTTTTCTGAGAGCTTGAAGATTGCCCCTCTGTTTTGTCATTTATTCTTTTTAATTTTATTCTTTTATGTTTTTTCATGAGGAGGGCTTTCTTCTTTTATTTTTCTTTTTTTCTGTTTTCTTTTTGTTGTTCACCACATCTCCATGATAGTTAAAAATATCTCAATAATGTCATGGAATGTAAGAGGTCTCAATCATGCATGGAGGAAAAAGATCCAGCATAAAAAAAAGTCATAGCCCTTGAATCCCCCCTTCTAGTATGTCTCCAAGAATCTAAACTCAAATATTACAATGCTTCCATTCATAAAGAGATATGTCCAAGGAGCTTATCTGCATACGCCACTCTACAAGCCCAAGCTACAGTTGGATGAATACTAATAGCATGGAATGAAAGGAGATTCAAGATGGTGGACCAATGGCAAGGCACATTCACTCTTTCAGTAATCTTAAAATGCCTATGGGATGATAAGGAAATTATGATGACAGGAGTTTATGGTCCAAACAATGGAAACATGCGTATCAATTCTTCCAAGAAATGAAGCAAACTAGAGATAAGAACGATCTACCATGGATGGTTTTGGGTGATTTCAATGTTACCCTAGGAAATCATCAAAGAAGAGGACTTCAGATCATTCAAGAGAATCAATCAGATTCCGATATCTTCTAAACGAACTTCATCTAAACGATTTACCATTACAAGATAAGAAATTTACATGGACAAGTACAAGAGATCAACATATAAGGGCAAGGTTAGATAGAATCTTGATATCTTTAGAATGGTCCAGAGCTTTCCCTAACGCAATTCAAAAGGCCTTATCATCTACTGAATCTGATCATTGCCTGATTCTTCTAACGGCAAAAACAACCTTCCCTGCCTCTAACGTTTTCAGATTTGAAAACTATTGTTTACAATTAGACGAAATAAAGAACTTGATAATTGACCACTGGACTCAAAGTATAGCAACCAACCCAAAAGAACTTTCCAAATAAATTACAGAACTAACAAAAATAATAAAAGAATGGAGCAAACTAAGAGTAAATAATATTAATATTCAAATACAAAACTGTCGTACTACTATACTTTGGATTGATAAAAAAGAAGAAAATACAAACCTTTCTAACATCGAAAAATGATTAAGAGAATTGATAAAAGAGAGATTCAGGTTCCTAACCTCCTGGGAAGAAAGAATGTAGAAACAAAGAGCAAAAGAAAAATGAATTAAATTAGGAGATGTTAATACAAATTACTTCCATCAAACTGCAACTATTCATAAGCGAGCATCTACAATATCTATAATCAAAATGGGAAATCAATAATACAAAGATTATAAAATGAAGGCACAAGTTCTATTCGATCACTACAAAAGCATCATGGGCACAGCAGATAACTCGTGTGACACCACTCTTCTAGATATCAACTAGCTTTATAACTCAGGTAACAATAATCTCAATTTAGAACTTCACGAATTAGAGAAGAAATAGAAAAGGTCATAAATGAATGGGGGAAAATAAATCGCCCGGACCAGATGGGCTCACTGGAGAATTCTATAAAAAATTTAAACTTATACTCATACCAGAACTGATAGCAACATTCAACTCAAATGATACACTATGTACGGGGCTCGCTGGTCTAGATACAACTTACATCATCCTTATTGCCAAAATACCAAATGCAGCAAGACCCATTGATTATCGACCTATTAGTCTTATTCTTTCTGACCAAAAACTGTTCTAAAAAATTTTGTCCAATAGACTACAATTAAAAATTGATTTCATGGTTCGGGGAAACCAACCAGCTTTCATCAGAGGAAGAAATATCACAGAAAATTTTGTTTATTCACAAGAACTGCTCCACCTTGCCAGATTAGCTTAAGTGTCACTTATCACAATCAAAGCCGACATAACAAAAGTTTTTGATACAATAGATTGGCAATTCATATTAGAGGTATTATACACACAAGGATTTCAATCCAAATGGATGTTATGGATTGAAAATAGTATCCTCAAGAGACTCGGCTAAAATACTTGTTAATGGAACGGCTGGTAAAACAATCTACTACAGAAGGGATGTTAGACAGGGAGACTCATTATCCCCGTATTTATTCATACTAGCAATGGATGTCCTATCCTCCTTAGTGCATCAACTCTCAGAAAAAAACTTCATAACACCGGCAATACAATCAACACACCCCTCCCTCTTATATGCGGATGATTCCATCTTTTTCATGTCACCAAACATCACTCAAGTTAGATGGTACAAATTCATTCAAATTTTATTTAGTTCGATTTTTGGTCTCAACATAAACTACAATAAGTCTGAATTTGCCTTAACTGCAACCAACAATGTAAGAATAAATAATACTGAACAAGAACTTGGATGCAAACATACCGAATTTCCCATAAAATGCTTAGGGTTACCTTTATCAGACTACACCCTACTCAAGCAACACTTTATGCCATTACTTGAAAAGATAGCTAAAAGATTATCGGGATGGAAAAAAGCATGCTCTCAATAGGTGGTAGAATAATACTGATTAGTGCAGTTTTATCAGCAATCCCGATATACTACATGTCAGTTTTCAGATTACATGACTGGTTAATAAAAGAAATTGACAAGATTAGAAGGAAATTCTTATGGAAAGGAAACAACGACAACCATACAGGCTATTCGCTCCTAAACTGGAGAGAGATTTTTAAACCAAAAGATCATGGAGTAATGGGAGTATTAAACATTGACGTAATGAATACAGCTCTTCTAATTAAATGGATATGGAAATTTCATCAAACTAGCACGAATAATTGAAATTCTCTAATAACTATAAGCACAGGCTTATAATATCCTACAATGGATCCTAGAGTAAACTCTAAAGCGTCGACACTGTGGAAATTATGTACAATCTTTCTTGAGTAATTTTATCTATCATCATTAATTGAGCTCCAAGATGGTAATTCCTGTCAATTCTGGAAAACTAACTGGACTGAAAAAATATTACAAGATGCTTATCCGAACCTCTTCTCCTTCGCTACTAATCAAAATGGAGCGATTAGGGAATTTTATAGTCAAGGAAACTGGCACAACCCATTAAGAAAAAATCTAAGCATACATGCAAATGAAGAGCTTCAGGCATTACGCCTGCAATTATCCAATAGAATCCCCACTAGAAGAGACAGAATATTATGGAGATGGGAATCACAAGGACAATTCTCAGTAAAGAGTATGTACAACTTCCTCACAAAGGGAGTCCACACGATCAACAATCTCAGAAAAATTTGAAAACTTAAAGCGCCAGTACGAATCAAGACCTTCGCATATCTCGCCCTCAAAAACAAAATCAGCACAACGGATAACCTAGCTAAGAGGGGAAGACTTCTACCTAACAAGTGCTACCTCTCCAACAGAGAATCGGTTAATCATATAATGAGAGAATGCCCATTCACGGAAAGGACATGGATATTCTTGCAACAACAAAATCCAGGAACACTGTACTCTCAAATAGACAAAGTCCTCCCATCCCTAAGAAATGCAAAAAAAGAAAATCAACTTACCATATTTGCTCTAGCATTCTGCTTCCACATTTGGAAGGGGAGATGCAACAGAATATTCCAAGACTTATCAAACACACCGATAAGATTAGCTCTCATGATACAAGAAGAATTTTTACTTTAGAAAAAAGCCATGTAAATTTTTTTTTAACCTGTAATTAAGACTTGTAAATACAACTCTCTATCAATATACGAGGATGTAGGACTTCGAGCCTACTTCTTAAAATAAAAAAAATAACTTGGTTTGAGCACAAGTGTAAGAGGTTATTCTTTAAATCCAATTGTATAGTTTCATTTTGCGGCAACATATTTTTTAAATTACAAAAATATGTTATTACAACAGCATGCACTTCATTGTCAAAAAAAAAAAATACAGTTGGAGACTTTGAAGAAAAAAAAATCCAAGAAGCTGACTCAGATAATTTAAATATTTTCATAGATCTTGGCAATTTAAAGTATTGTAAGAAAATATTTTTCTGTTAGGAAGTCAAAACAGTTGATGTATCGATAACAAAGCTAACCGCCATCGACAGGAATATTAATATTATTTTCATTTAAAAAGAATTATACATACTATTTCATCAAAAATATTATACATAATATTATTATATTTCATCAAAAATATTATACATAATATTATTAGAATTTTCATTTAGAATTTTGGTGACAAGGGAGGTCCTGTTCAATCAACGTCTCAATGTACCAGAAACTATGAAACTGCAAGTAATATATGTACTTTGAGCAAAAAAAAAAGTAATCTATGTACGCCGGCACAAGGACCTACAAAATATTGACTTTCACACTTAAATATCTTCTTTTTTACGGAATTTGTTAAAAACTCAGTTTCTCTTATCAATGTCCCCATCTTTTGGAATATTAAAGAAATCCCATATTTTAAACTTTCAATATTTCAAAAACGTTTTGACTCTAAAATAATCAAAACATTAACATTTAATTCTCAAGCCCGCCCTAACTTTTGATATATTTTTTTTTATAAAATTTGACATTTTTTTTGCATAAAAAACATCCAACTTATTTTGAAATAATAGAGAAATAATATATAAACATCCTAATTTTTTTTGAACTAATAAATAAATAATTTTCCAAATATTTTACATTTATTAATTATTATTTATTACGTAAGGTCTTTTTAATAAAAATAAAAAAGTTCTCTTTGTACTTTAAAAATCATGAAGTTCTATAAAAACAAGAGTGAAAAATAGTTTTTAATATTTCAAAAGTTTGTGGGTTTGAGAAATTTAGGGGAGGGGGTGTTAAAAATTCTTTTTTTAATATTATTACTTTTACTATTAAAATTTTAAGGATCAATAAAGCTTTGACTTAGCACCAATGTTACGCGGATACTTCAAAAATCCAGCCGTATCATATCGGAGACTTGGATATCGTATCGGATACGTCACGTGGCCTATCCTAATATTTTATTCCAAAATAATAACGGATATTTCACAGATACTTTCCGTATCCACATCAGATACTTTTAATGTAAGAACAAATATTCTTAAAACACATGTTAATATATAAAAAAAATGAATAAAATAAGATTAAAATATCTAATTATTTAACTAACAATACCAAACAAATATTATGCATTAAGGTATTTCTATAATAACATATTTTTTGTATTTCCTACATGAAATTATAATATCTAAATATATATAAATTAATTAAATATATATATATAAAATATAATTAATAAATAATAAAATAATATATAAAATTGCCGTATCCATATCCTAGATTTTTTTTTTTTTTTTAGATTTTCCGTATGGCTATATCCGTATCTGTGTGACATAACTTAGCACACATTACGAACATGCCATCACACAGTTCCAGAGCGATTTTCAAGTTCACAAATGCATTTACAAATAAAATAAACTTTGATAACAGATGAAAATTATATCAAAATACTTAAGTGTGCAATGTTTTTGGATAAAACACTGAATTCAAAATTCAAATTCCTTCTGTTTTGGTGCTCATGCTGTACACTTTTAGTTGCACCAATTCATTTCTCCTTTTGAGTCAATGACAAGAAGGAATAAGGTGCATAGGTGAGCCGCCGTGTTGGTTCAACAATCCACACCCAATAATTAACTACCAACTCGGCATCTTTTTTCCAGAAAGATTGCTATATTGCATCAATTGAAACATAAAATAAATAATATAATCCATACAAAAAATAAGATTTGGATACCTTATTTAATGTAATAATTCTAGATTGTTCTTACAAAAATTGCAACTTAACTTAAGACTTTGTAGGTCCAAGATTTAAGTGTATACAATAAATTTTAGCGGTAATTCAAATTTTACTCGAAAAGTTGGCTTTACAAGAAAAAGATGAATGGTCTTACGGTGACACGAAACCTGTCAATTTATAATCTTCATGATTTGATTTCCTCTAACAAGGCCCCCCGTACATTATTAATTATGATTTATTCCCTCAATCACAAGCAAACCCCTATATTACTTAAAATTGCAAACGAGCCTATGTTCTATGATAAATTCGAGAAAATGGTAGAATGTCAGAATGCGAAATCTTTCTTATGTTATATGGATATTTCATAAATCAAACTTTATTTATACAAGATATCGATACTCGATGGATATGTATCAGATATTTTACATGGCGTATTTGAATATATATTTTATTTCAAAATAATAAATACTTCTTGGATATATATCGAATACATCTGATGTATAAACATATATAATTGGAATATAAAGTGTTAAAAATGAGAAATGAATAATAAATATATAACTGGAAAAAAATATATAAATATAACTGGACTATAAATGTTTTTTCCAGTTATATATGTTTAACATAACATGTTTGCAGCATTTATATAAATATGTAACTGGAAAAAAAAATATAATTGGAATGCTTCGAGAAAGAAGTTTCTCGAATACACTACTTGCGATGCTTCTAAAAGTATAATTGAGAATAATAAATATTATTTGCAACATGATATTTCTTTAATAATATCTTTAAAATATAATTTCCAATTATTTATGTATAATATAATTAAAAATATAAAGTAATATACAGTTTCACTTCAACCCAACATATCGATCTGCATATGTTCCATGAGTACTGCATATGTTCCATGGGTACAAACAGAGATATCGTATCCGACAAAATACTAATACGGAGATACGACAATTTTAGAGAAACTGAGGATACGATACGGCAATTTTATATTTTATTAATTATATTTTAATTATTTTATATATTTAATTATTTTATATATATTTAGATATCATATTTTGATATAGGAGATACTACAATTTTATTATTACAGAAATAGCTTGATGCAACGTATTTTGTTACTGTTAGTTATATAATTAGATGTCTGATGCAGATGCAGAAAGAATCTTTGAGTTATCCGTAATTATTCTAAAATAAAATATTATGATATGTCACATAGCGTATGTGATACATTATCCAATATTACGATACGTGTATAAATATATAATATGATATGACTGAATTTTTTAAATGTTGGTCATGACCTAACTACACTAGTGGCGAAAATTGTCTCTGTTTATTGGGGTCACAAAAAAATTTCCTCTATTAATTAACATTATACAAAAAAAATTAGGATGATGATAAATACATAAAAATACATGTATTTCAAATTTTATTTAATTAAAACGCTACTGATATATATTATTCTGTCAAAATCTTAAACCTCCACAGGTCCTATAAAGCTCCCTCACTGGACTATACCCACAAACTTGGGGTTGGTTGTGAATTGAAATATTCATCTTCTGAAATTCCGTCATATTAGAAGGACCATATTGCCAATGGTTTTCGGATGAAGTAATTAAAATGAGATTATGAGAAGTTAGGTTAGTTCAACCGACACTGCCTCCAAGGAGGATGATTTGAACTTTCGTTTTAATTCACTCTTTCGCCATATGGACCCCCCTTAACTGTCGTCTTTTCATACAGCCACGTGTATGTAACTTTGAATGTAAAGTTACATCTGTTGTATTATTTAGCACCCACATTGCCCCAATATTAACAAAGTAAATATTTAAAATTCAGATCATTACAATTTTATAAAATCTGGGTATAAAACTATTATCTTTTTCATAGTTGTGAAAACTATTATATCCAAACAAATATATCATAAAAAACATATTTTTTTATGTAATTCAACCTTAAAACTACTTAGCTATGATGACTAGAATAAATCATAAAATAAAGGAGCCCTAGATTTGTTTAATTTTATTATCTGATGGGCGAAATAAGAAGGAAGTTCTTTCAAACATTCACTCTCTTCATTCTAAATATAACAATATTATTTTAGAATAATATATTATAATATATACACTTTCTAATATTTGTTACAAGAATATATACTTTGTATAATATATACAACTTTATATATTGTTTTCACCATTTTGTATATTGTTTTATATCTCGTAAATGGCGTGATAGTGTATCGTGGAGCATTGTCTCTATTATTTCGACTCTTCCTTTCACTATTTCACTCTTCTATCTCAGACAATATCATTGGGATAAATAACAAATTTTCACTCTTTCAACATTTCACTATAAATTCTACTTATGTTAGCAAAATTATTTCTTCAAATAAACACTTAAATTGCATATCATGTTAACAATTTTATCGTAGTATGACATAAATGTTGTATCTCTTATACAGTTTATAATTGTATGGGAATTTTAGTTGATTGTTGAAGTAGGCATGTTGAAAAAAAAAATTTGTAAAAATAATTTCATGATACTTGAATTTGCAAAAGTGAATTTTTTGTATATGCATAAGTAAACTTTTTTTAAACTTTCTCTGAAGTAAGTTTAATTTAATTTCCTAAGTAACTTATGAACTCATAAAGTTTGCAATCTCAAAAAAATAATTTATAATGTATAAAATATTCATCAGTAAATAAAAGCAAACAACTAAAACCTGATTTATCCACAATTTCAAATCTTATAATTTAGAGATTGTGTTAGATACTACAATATTATCCTACAATTTCAAAATTGGCTTTTAGCCCTTTTTTCTCATTGTTGGCGATTCAAATTCAATATTTTAGGCATTGTCTACAAATAAAACAAATATTTTTTTCTAGATTTTATTTCTCTATTGTTCAAAATAGATCAAAAGTTCATTTTGACTAATCAGTAGCCCAAATACAAAACTATTCGACACAAAGAGTTGAAAAATACCACCTTCATAAATTCAAACATCAAATCACATATTTAAACAAATTATTTTTTACAATGCTGCCTCAGTTAACAATCCAATAAATATGAATTATCACTATTCCACACTTATTTTTAAACACATAGAAAAAATACATATGACTTATGAGAGTCCTGAGGCAAACAAGGTGCAAATTGGGTCTCCAAGTAATATATAATGTCTAAGAAACTCCTTATAATCGACACGTCTCTTTTCTGTTACCGGTAAGACCCGGTCACACCATATCATCTCTTTTAAATATGGTCCCTTGAGATGCCCAACATGGTAGATGGTATCCCATCCTGGGATTAAGCACAACGCTCCATTATTAAGCCGAGAGAGGAGAGCATACTCATTTTTTCTTCCATCTCTCTTTTTCTCATCGCTGATGGGGTGGTGGGATCGAATCGTCTTCCCTCTCAGGCGGGTCTGGACTGGGTTCACAACCCGTATTGGCGTCCGCAAAACCGGTAGGAATACAACCAACCTCTTTCTCTAATTGAACTTTTTTCTCTCTCTTTCTCTTGTTTATTTTCTTAACCTTTATATTTTGTTATGAACTTTACAGGACTGAGAAGACTGAGGCAAGAGGTAAGCACGTGTGAGTACGAAGACGTGCGTGTGATGTGGGAGATGCTGAGTCGTACAGACACCTCGATCGGACGGCCGAGACTGGCCCGCCGCCCTGAGAGATGGGCCGTGCGTGACTGGACCCAGTTCAGCTTCTGCCGGAGCTTCTAGAAACTTCCCTTCTATTTGCTCTTTTTTGTTAATTACTATATGAGCATCTCTGGAGTTCGAATTCTCAAGCTCTTCTCTCTCTCTCTACATGTGGGTCCCGCATGTAAGTTGGTATAAGAATTTTGGAGAGAAGAGGTGATGTGAGAAATTCGGGTTTGTCTCTCTGTTACTGGCTGCTTCCATTTGTAAATACCGCCAGTAAGGGAAGAGTGGAGAGTTTCTTTTTTTTGGTTTTTGTTTTCCTTCTTTTTTGTACCAGTGATATCAATAATATTTCTATCAGTAAATATGTTTTCCTTTTCTATATATTTTATATATTTTTTTTGCAATTAATTTGGGAACATACATGCTAGTGGTATAGCTGAAATTGAAACAGGACATAAAAATCTAAAGACAATTTAACATAGGATACTGAAATGTTAACAAGTATAACCTACTAATGGGCTCTAAATCTCACTATCAGACTGTTCATTAAAAAAGCAAATGAAAGAGATATTCTTTGATTTATCGTGTTTAAAAAGTTTATCTTAAGCGGTTAGATCTAATTTAATTTGTATTTGCTTTTAGCCATACGTTTGGTCGGCTTACAGATGATATTTGTGACATAGAATCATTTTCCTAAGATGGCGGTATATTCTTCTAGAAGAAAAGTCAGCACCAATGTAGCACGAGTTCATTTATGATGAGCTTTCACTAGTTGTAATTAATAATTGATTATTTGGACCAATTAACCACATAGATTAGTTCTCGTACAAAAAACTATATAGATTAATCAAATCATTAGATATTTCTAAATGTAAGGCAGCCTTTTGTTCTTGTTATAGTGTCGGTACACGTTGCACTGGAAAATTGACATGAAAACAGCAATAAACGTAAAAAAATTCTACACACCATTTTAAATATACCCGAACAATATTTTTGTGTATAATAACTAATACATAATTAAAAATATCACTCAAAAGATTCATTAATCTATGCTGTTGAGCCCCACAAAAATTCTTTTGACAACAAAGAATAGTATATGTACAGAATTGGTGAATAAAAACAAACTAAAATCAAAGATCATTATCAACAAAGAAAAATTAATTATGATAACTAAGTCATTGTTGACTTCATATGGAAAAAAAAAACTAAATTATACCTTCATAATATTAATCTAGTCCCTTTAGTTCAACTGTCTAGTTGAAATGGCTCAAGAGAACCCCAAGTTTTACCAACCATTAACTTGACACGCAAAGGCACTGTAAATAAATAAATAATACAATGCTAAATAATGTTGTTTTACTAAAACTAATTATAATTTTTTAAGAAAAAGAAAATACCTAAAAGAGAAGCTGCACTCTCCATACATGTTTGAACCAATTTTGCTGCCTCGGAAACCAAGCTTGGTTCGACTTCCAATACCAACTCATCATGTACCTATTTATCAAACAAGAAATAATTAAAATAAATGAAGCACATTTTGGTGAATTGACTGTCTTTTGGATGAAATACCTGTAAAATGATGTGGCAATTTCCTCTCAAATTAGAAAACTTTGCTCTCATTTCATCATTGGAATCTGGTCCTTGATTAATGTCATTAATCACTGAGTGAATGTTTATCATGGCTATCTTTATAATATCAGCAGCAGAACCCTATTACACAAATTACACAAACAATAATATTAAAGTATATATAAAATATATTTAAAAGTTGTTTTTATTATTAGATTTTTTTATCATACTTGGCAAATAGAATTGACGGCTTGTCTTTGAGCTTTAGCCTTTTCATTTCCACTTCCCGTGTTGATTTTCGACAAAAAACGCTTTCTTCCCATTAAAGTTTCAATATACCTGTCAAATAAACGATAAAATTTCAATTCTAAGTCTCAACACTTGCATTTGCACAAAAATACCATGGACGCCCCCTATAAGAGATAAGAAATATCACATATACCCCTACAAAAACGTAAGAAATATCATTTACATCCTTTTCTTTTCCCATTTACTTCGAAAAACATCCTCATGACTACTCTCCTGTTTTCACTTTTTAGATTTTATCAATAATAACATGAATAAAAGAAGGGTAGTTTCAGCCATTTAAAAGAAAAGGTAGATTTACGTATTTTTTTAATTAAACTTTAAGATTTTTAACTCTTAAGATTTTCTTTTAATTAAACTTTAAGAATTTTTGTAATAAATATAAAAAAAAAAGAATTTTTGTATTTAAGCTTTAAGATTTTTTTTTTACAAGTGCGAGAGATTAATTAAACTTTTGACATATTTTTACAAATAATTAGTGTAGAAAACTAATGGGGCTCGTTGTAACCAACGGTAGGGGCCTTGTTTGCAATTTTGGCAATAATACAAGGGCTTTTTTTGCAAATTTCCCTAAATAAAAAAAGAAACAAAAAGACAGAAATACCCTTTATGGCGACAAGATTCAACAGCCTGTCTAAGCCAATCAGAAACGCCGACAAAAGAGCTCTTAAAGCTCTTAATCTTCCTGCTCGCCTCTTCATTCGAGCACTCCAAATTCTCCGCAAGAGAATTAGGGCCCATTCCGTACAAAATCCCATAAATGAGCCTCTTGGTATTCTCTCTCTCTTTAGGGCTCACATTAGTCTCCGATTTTCCAGTCCATTTTGAGGTTATTAGTGTGAAAACGTCTCCGTTAGGGTTTGAGAGGAGGGAAATTAGGGTTGGGTCTTTTGAGAAGTGGGCCATTAGGCGGAGCTCGATTTGGGAGTAGTCGGCTGCTATTATCAGCCAGTTCTCCTGCAATGCAAAAAGAATTGCACGGAGTTACAATGGTGCGTAAATGTAATTAAGAATTGGGGAATTTGCAAAAAGCCCCTACGTTATGTCGAAATTGCAAAAAAACCTTCACTATTCGAAATTGCAAAAGATCCCCTACTGTTAGTTACCAACTGACACTGTTAATTAATAATTCTTAAACTTAATTAAGAATTATTAATTAACTTAACTAAGTTAATTAATATTTCTTAGTTAAGTTTATTAAATGCTAATTAACTTTAGAAAATCTTATGAAATAGAGAAAAATGTTAATTAATATTTAAAACATATTTTTAGGTACTTAAAGTATGAAAACTAACGGGGTTAACTCCTAACTAACAATAGGATCTTTTTTGCAATTTTGGCAATAATGTAGGGGCTTTTTTGCAATTTCGTCATAATCTAGGGGCTTTTTTACAAATTTCTTTAAAAATTTTAAATAATATTGGAATGTAGGTTTGTTTGTAGGTAAAGAATACCTTGGAAGGGATAAAGAAATCACGAGGATTAATCTGATGGTGTTCTGTTTCACATGACTCTGAATTGTCTTTACCATTCATTGTAAATTCCACCAAATGCTCAACACACTACAATAAAAAAGGAAAAATTACACTATAAGGTATAATTTAATAACTTATAGAACACACCTCTAAAAACTATAAATATTTCACATATACCCTCCTCCTATACCTTTTACTGCCCTAAATTATGAAAGAAAGAGGAACTAAAGAGGGGCAAAATATAGAAAATTTATCCTCATTTTATAGCACTATTAACAAGTTTTGCAGAAGTAAAAAGCAAATTAATCCAAAATTAAAATAAAAAGATTTAAAACCTGGAGATTTGGTTCTTCCATTGATAATCTTCCAGTGGCAGTTGAGGTTTGGAGCCAATTGCCGTGTATTTTATACTTTTGAGACTCGACACACAACTTGGACTTTGAGATAATCGAGCCCAGAGTGCTGTTCAGAAGCTTGGCTAGTGTCCTGTGCTCTTTGATCACCTCTACTATAGGATGCTTACCCCTGGTTAAATATTTAGAGGATGGAAATTGAGGAATTGATCACTGTGAAGTAGTAAATGTAAGGTGGAATTTCATGTTTGCCCCCACAAAACCTCAAAATATCACATATATGATGATATACACCTTCAAAACATGAAATGTCATGGATATCCTTAGAAACATTAGAAATATCACCAATACACCTACCCTCATAATTTTTCAACAAAATGACTAAATTATCAATTTTTCTCAGTTATTCTTGTATCCATAAGGGATGATTAAGCAAGGATAGTTAAGCGATTATTTTTTGACACAAAATATGGACATGAACAGGAGGGGTATAACACGATATTTCCATCTTTTCAACGGGATACATAATATTTCTTCTGTTTTGTAGGGCCATCCATGATATATTTCTCATTTTGCAAGGGCATACATAATATTCTGATATTTTACAATGTTCCACATAAAATTATCCCTAAAAGTGATTTGTATGAAATATTAATTAAATTATACCTTAATAGATCTAGTGAGTGTTTATTAGTACTTGGATGCAATTTCCCATCACAGCCTTTTGGTACCGGTAATTTCAATTGCTTGTAAAGAACATTAGCAATATCTGCTGTCGCATGGAGAGAGAAAGGCGTTCCGGCCAATTTATACGCATTTTTTTCTAATTCTCTGAGTTTTTTTATTAATATGTGTCTCGCGTTGAGACATTTATCCATGTCTACTCCCACTCCCCTCAGCTCCATATCTGCTAGCACATTAACCTGTAATTAAATAAATAAATAACAATAAAAATAAAATGAGTTCTGCAATATGGAATGTGAAGTACCATGAGAACCCCTACTAAACATAAGAAATAGCATCAATTCCTAACTTCTCAAAAATATTGTGCATATTACCCTGTTCTTTACTTATTCATATACAAATAAATATAATTAAGCAGGGGTATTTCAAGATACTAGCTCAAAAAATTAGGGGGCATATGTGATATTTCGGTATATACAATATTTTCTATGCTTTGTTGTCTTGCAAGGGCATACATAAAATCGCACCCTAAAAAAGTTAAAAAAATAAAATAAAATAAAATAAAATATTTTCAAACAAGAGATTCTGAAGAGAATTAATTCCGCACATACCAAAGGGCCCTCGATTTTGGAGATGATGTCAGCCAGTTTTTCCGAAGCGAGCAGCTTGTTCAGAACGGAAGCCAAGGCGCGAGTCTGAGCTGATCGTCTGCAGCAGCCGTTGTACGCGGCCTTGTGCATCTGGTTCCGCCACCGCCCGTCCCTGTTGGCCGCTGCCGATGCCTCGCTGGATAATCTTTTCTTTCCCAACTGAAAAAATTTTGAGAAGGAAAGAAATAAATGGATGAATGAATAAGTAAATAAGTAAATGTATAAGTAAATAATTAAATAATTAAATAAATAGATAAAGAAATAATGTATAAATAAAGAAATAAATAGATTAATTAATTAATTAATTAATAAGTACATATAAATTATTTATTTATTTAATAATTAATAAATTAATTAATCAATTAAAGCTGCTAGGTTTGAATAATCTTTTCTTCACCAACAGAAGAAAATTTTGAGAAATAAATAAATAAATAGTCTGTTAAAGCTGCTGCCAAGGTTTGTGGTATTTGAAGAGTGTGACCATGTATGCATAAGAGCGTTTCATAGAAGATGTGTTGAATGTAAGATGACCTAATTATGAATGAAATTTCTTATGATGAATATATTAATGAAATTTAAATTGTAAAAATATGATTTACCTTGTCAAGATTTGGAGTATTTTTGCTTTCCTCATCAGGCCAAAGTATCCAAGCGATCAAACATATATCAGTTGCATCATATACGCAAATTGTTTTCATCTTCATATATGAATTATCGATTAATTCAGTCCCATTAATTTCACTATTTTTTCCGATTCCAAGTTTGCTTAACCTCTGTATAGAAATACAAGGCGATTTCAAAGCCTGAATTTGCACCTTCAAATTAAATGTGATTTTTCTCACATTAATTTTCCCCATTATTTCCACTATCTTATTCCACCTGCTTTTCGCCCCCTCCAAAACTTTACTCACATCACTTTCATTATTCATTGCAAATAAATCCTTTGAGAAATTACAATAATAGACTTGTGAGCCCTCCCAACACACAGCCAACCCAATAATTTCAAAAATTACGACAGAGCCCTTATCGAACTTTTTCGCAAAATGCAAGTCAAAGAAGAACTCGCTGGACAGAGACCACTGAGCCAAGAAGGAATCAAACCCGCCTGAAAAACTACTCGCATTTAATGGCCCTTTAGAACTTTGCGTACCAGTATTACTGGTACAATTAACATTATTTCCTTCACAAATACCCTCTCTTTGACTCTGAACCGGTACCAAATTTCTCATTTCGGACCCCAAATTGGTGATTTCATTTTCCGATTTGGACGATTGAGGACTCTTATTAGACTCATTTTCCGATTTTTTAACTTTATTATTAGACTCTCCGTTCGAATCATTTGAAATTGTCAGTAAAACGGGTTTTGAAATTTGAGGGAGATTCAAACCGAGCGATTTAAAAGCAGAAAAGGCAGCGATTCTCGCCTCTTCAGCCTGATCCAAAACAATCTTTCTCGCTCCGTTCTTAATCTTCTTAGCAATCCCCAACTGCATTTTACTATTTCCCCCTCCTGAAAAAGAAGAATTCTCAAAAAGGGCGTTTGCGATTTCTGAAACCGAAGCTTC
This sequence comes from Juncus effusus, assembly GCA_027726005.1. Lineage (NCBI taxonomy): Eukaryota > Viridiplantae > Streptophyta > Magnoliopsida > Poales > Juncaceae > Juncus > Juncus effusus. Next base: position 5,883,760 of record CM050904.1, on the reverse strand, counting down.
AGCGATTGAAAGAGCGGTTCTCAATCCGTTTTTATACAAAGCTCTAGCTCTAGGGCCTTTAACATAAGGAATGGTTGTCAGTTCGGCTATTTCGGCACGAACTCCAAAAGAAACCCTGTTTTGGAATTTTGCGATCAGACCCTCAAGATCGTGCCAACCGAGTCTCTGGCAGAAGACTGAGACCATTGATGCGAAACGGCCCGCGTTTTCTTGTAAAGATTGGATCATGCCTCTTGCCACTTTAAATGCTTCACACACATCAGCAACTGGTACTTCCTTAAAAAGGGAAAAAAAGGAAAGATATTAATTTCATATATACAATTAATTAATCAAAATATAAATATACAGTTCGGAAACTGATAAGTCGAATTTATGCTTGTAGAACTCAAAATTTTCATAAATACCCTTCTAGACTAAAAATATCAAATGTATCAAAGTCCATTTGCGTTTGAGAAGGGCTAATTTACACTTCAGTCCCGGAAGGAATTCCAATAACAACTTTGTTATATGCAATTTTGGAAGGGTAAATTTTACATTTTGAGTTTTTGGAAGGATATAAACGAAATTAACACCTTAAACAACAAAATTTTCTCACCTGAACCAGCCTAGCTAACATAAGTGCAACATAGAACCGCTTGGAAACCCTAAGAGTCGCCTCATTGAAAATGGTACCGCTACTCGTACCAGTCCCTTTTGAGTGGGCCCCACTTTTCTTTTTTGCAAACGGAACTGGTGCACCGTGAGCCATGTGCATTAAATATGGCTCTGACACCCCCACTCTGTTCCCTACTGACTGTAAAATTCCAAAGTTATAATAATTAATAAAATCAATGATAATAAACCCGGACAAGGAAAGAGTTGTTAATAGAATACCTGGTCAAGTGAACTGAGTTCCATGAATCTCTCATAATACAATTCCCAATCGGGTTCAAGCTCCACATTAATTGGCGTGACTAAGTAAACCAGATGCAAATCCGAAGAGAGAACAAACCCTTCTCTCGCTCTTGATAAATCGTCCAGCACGACCTTCAATATTTCCCATATTCAAAAAACATAAAATACTAAAAACAAATAATACAAAACAGTTTATCACGTTACCCCTAAGAAATATCATGGATACCCCTGGGAAACAGAGGAAGCACCATGAATACCCTTACAAAACATAAAAAATGTCATGTACACCTCCTTCCCATGTTTGCCTTGAAAGATACCAAACTACTCTTGCTCCATTAACTTTTATTTAAACATCAACAATTGAGAAAAAAACAAATAATTTCAGCATTTTTTATTTGAAAAATTAAGATATTAGGTGTATACCTTATATTCCTCACATCATGCAAGGCTATGTACCCACGAAATTCCTCATTTTGCACTCTTCCAACAAAATTCCGCCAAAAAATTCCCCTAATAATACACAAGTCTAGGGACCATGCAATTGGACACCGAATCAATCATGAAAGTCTAAATAAGGAAAGAAATATTGGAAATAAGGCAGTTTTTCTTTTTCCTTATTTAGACTTTCATGATTGATTCGGGGTCGGGTTGCATGGTCCCTAGACTTTTTGAATAAAACATACCAAAGATTCCTCTAACGAAAAGAACTCCCAAACTTTGCATTCTTACACACAAAATTCCCCCAAACAAGTTCCTAATAAACCACAACAAGTCTAGGACCATGCAACTGAACCCCGAACCAATCATGAAAACAAGAAAAGAAATAACATAAATAGGGTAGTTCTTTTTCCTTATTTAGACTTTCATGACTAATTCGGAGCCAGGTTGCACAGTCCCTAGCCTTCTTAAATAAACCATACCAAAGATTCCTCCGGCGATAGAGAACTCCTGAAAGAGGCCCGTCCAAGCGGAGTCGCCGCATACATCCTCGCTCCACTCCACAAACTTGTTCCTACACAACCACCGGAGGCTCTCCCGGGCGGACTTGATCACGTCCTCAAAGGGTTGCGTCGAGTTGAGCAGCGTGCAGCGGACGTACCGCTCAACGTCATCGGCGGTCTGGACGGAGCCCCCAAATCAATCATGAAAGCCTAAATAAGGAAAGCAATAACGGAAATAAAGGCGGTTTTTCCTTTTCCTTATTTAGACTTTCATGATTGATTCAGGGTCGGGTTGCAGAGCCCCTAGACTTTTTTAATAAAACATACCAAAGAACTACCCTAGGGACCATAATAAATCTAGGGACCATGCAACTGGACCCCGAATCAATCATGAAAACCTAAATAACTAAAGAAATAACAGAAATAAGAAAAAAAATTTCCTTATTTAGACTTTCATGATTGATTCGGATCCAGGTTGCACAGTCCCTACCCTTCTTAAATAAACTAGCCTTCTTAAATAAACCATACCAAAGATTCCTCAGGAGAGAGCGAGCTCCCAAAACTCGCCTTCCCAAGCGGAGTCGCCGCATACATCTTTCCCTCCTCGCTCCACTCCACAAACTTATTCTTGCACAGCCACCTAAGCGACTCGCGGGCGGACTTGACGACGTCCTCGAACGGCTGGGTCGAGTTGAGCAGCGTGCAGCGGACGTACCGGTCGACGTCGTCGGCGGTCTGGACGGAGCCCCCGGCGACGACCTCCATTAGGGAGTGGGTCATCCCGTTCGAGGTGTCGGAGAGGCAGGAGTGGAGTGGCGGGCAGTCGGAGGTTATGACGGAGGTTATGCGCTTGAGTTCTTCCGGCCGGCAGATGAGTATCTGTTTGGTTGTGGAAGGAATTGAGAAATGAGAGAGAACCGTGTAGAGGAAATTATGTTCTGATACTTGGGTAAATAGTAGAAAGAATTGCGAGAACATAGTATTACTGTATTAAGTGATATATCAGATATTTTTTTTATAGGCTTATACAAGAATTTTTCACTTCATGCTTGGGTCCTAGAGACCAAACCTAGAAATGGACTAAGAAATTAAGGGTGGGACCCATAATTTTAATTGGTTTTTAATTGGATATTTCTTATCACAAAATCATGGGTCTAACGGTCACCTATATTTTTAAATCCATTTCTAGAGTTGGTTTAGGGCCCTGGCATTATTAGCTCAAATTTACAGGGGTATGCAAATGATAGTTCGATTTTGAACGAATTTCTATGGCCCTAGCATTATTATTTCACATTCATAGGGCTACATACATATCCATATAATAGTTTCAATTTTGTAGGGGTAAACATGACATTTTGATCTTTTTAAGGCATATAAATGAAATCATTCGTTTTTTAAAAACTTACGCTCTCTCCTTTGGTATCGATTCCGGTTCTGCCAGCACGACCGGCCATCTGTCTGTAGCGACTACCGTCGATAAAATCACGGCCAATTTTCGGCTGTCTGAAAATAACGCGCCTGGCTGGCAAGTTGACTCCTGCAGCCAACGTCGACGTAGCGGTCAGCACTCTCACCAGTCCCTTCCTGTAGCAGGTTTCCACAACTTCCCTCTCTTCCACCTTATTAAAATGATTATAATAATTAATTTAATAGGTATTACAATATTGAGTAAATTCAAGTAGGTCATTGTATGAATGAAGTGTTATAATCTCACATTTGTTCGCTTGTTTGGGGCTTAAGTACAGAATTATGGGTAAACTGATACTAATTTTGGTTCGATTATAGTAATTAATTAAATAGATACTGCAATATTGAATAAATGCAAGTAGGTCATCATCTGTATGAAGTGTTATAATCTCACATTTGCCATCAATTCGCTTGTTTGGGGCTTAATTGCAGAATTATCGGTAAATTGGTACTAATTAGGGTACAATTTAGAAAGCTCAATTGAAATGTAATTAGTCAAAATTGGGTAAAGATTAATTTAATTTAAAAAAAACTCATTGTCGTACCGTAAGACCAGCATGGTGATATTATAATAATTAAATTAAATAGATATTATAATATTGGTTAAATTCATTTAGGTCATCTTTTTCGGTTGTTTGGTGCTTAATTGCATAATTATGTGTAAATTGCTACTAATTAGGGTTCAATTTAGAAAGCTTTTAGCTTAAATTGGGTAAGATTAATTTAATTTAAAAAGAATTCATAGTAGTACCGTAAGACCAGCATGATGATAAGCAACGCCACAAGAAAGCGTTTCTTCCAAGACAGGATCCAGGCCGGCTGGGGACCGTTTCAGGGCCTCTATAGCGGAGGAAATATCAGATATTTCCGACCCGTTCTGCTCGGCCGATGACCCGTTTGAGAGTTTGTCGAGAAACTTGGCCACGTGTTTGGCTGTAGACTCGCATCCTTTCCGACTCGAACAGAATATGAGTACCGAGTGGCCTTCTACAACAACCTAATCATTTATCGACCCAAACAAGTTAGACCGTGAAATAATAAATTAGGATTTCTATGCATTTACAGCCTCCTATGTTTGTGTATTTTGTTAAGTGTCTTATAGCTTTGAAATTGAAAATATAAAAAAAGGCATTATTGGTTAAGGACCATCCAAAGTACTAGGACACTCAACAAAAGGTATATAAACACTCAAAAATGTTCACTCCCTCTCAATCAACACAAAAAATGTATATTAACTTATTATTAACATTCGAAAACTATGAGTCTAAAAATCACTTACATAAAAGACTCACAAAACCAAGAAACTGACCTCATTACATAGTTCAACAATATGATCCGGATCCTTCCCCCCAAGATCCGCACTTCTCTTCATCACCCTTACCGCCTCCATCCTCTTATCATAAATAGTATTCCCCACTTTCACAAACTCTTCCAACGGAACCGGCCTAAAATCACACATCACACAAAACGCATTAAATGAAATATATTTGAGATAATAATCTCACCCAAACATTAGACGAAATAAATAGGGAAATCTGAAAGAGCGACCGGCTAGAGCACGCCCAAAACGCGACGGAATTTTGTATATACTATTTTTTTTCGCTTTTCAATATACTATTTTTTTCTATATAGTGTTTTCATGGTTTTACGTATATATTGTTTTTGTGCATTTTTTTACTGTTTGGAATTTCTATATACTGTTTTTCCGCTTTTCCGCTTTTCGATATACTATTTCTTTCTATATAGTTTTTTGGAATTTGTATATATTGTTTTTCCGCTTTTCAATATACTATTTTTTTTCTATATACTGCTTTCACAGTTAACATATATACTATTTACAAAAATTGAATCCTATCTACTTATTTTTTATTTTATACCCTGTCTATTATCTCTACATACTATTTTTTCCCAAAAAAAAGAAAGAAAAAATGAAGGCCTTTACATCTGGTCCCAAACAAACACATTTCCAACAACAATCTGACCTAAAATCGGTCTGGTAAAGAGCAGCGTTTAGCCACCCGGCGGCCGCGCCCACGTTCGGCGGCATGGTCGCATCCCCATGATCTGCAAAACTCTTGCATCGAGATCCGTGCCCGAAGAAACGGAGTTGTTGGATGGTGAGGAATTCGAGATTTGCAAATACTATTTGGAACTTGTACATACTGTTTTTCCATTTTTGAATATACTATTTTTTTTTATATATACTGTTTTCACTGCTAACGTATACTATTTACAAAAAATGAATTCTACATACTGTTTTTTGTTTTATTTTATATATTGTCTATTGTCTCACTATACTGTTTTTCCGCTTTATAATATAATAACAATCTGACCTAAAATCGGTCTGATAGAGCGCGGCGTTCAGCCACCCGGCGACGGCGCCCACGTTCGGCATGGTCGCGCTCATCCCCACGATCTGCAAACCTCTTGCATCGAGATCCGTGCCCGAAGAAACAGAGTTGTTGGATGGTGAGGAATTCGAGGAGGGCTTTCCCTCGCCGGACGCGTAACGGAGTTTGGTTAACATGAGTTCGAGAAGGTAGCCTCTGTGCTGGTCTCCTACCTGGGTAAATCATAGGGAAATTTTCAGAAAAAAAGTTATGAAAAAATATGTCACTGATAATTGCAAAAAAAGATCCGAAATTATTGAGATATTTAAAATTTAGTTTAGTCCCTACTTTTGATTTATATCTAACACAGTGAACAAACTTATTTTAATCACTGTAGTTAACAGTTTTTATAATGTAGGTTTTTTTTTGCAATTTAGGTATAGTGCAGGGCCTTCTTGCAATTTTTTCTCAAAATAATGATGAAGAGAATTAATGAAATAACGCTTTTTCTTGTTATTAAGGCGTGTGAGAGAGAGAAAAGGAAATTATTTAAGCTTATTTATATTATTTATGCGCTCTAGGAGGTTTCTACATGCATAATGTAAAAAGAACAGTAACCTTATTCTTCTTCCAAATCAACATTTCTAGCAAGGCTATTTTGGTTCTCACACAAAATTTCCAACATTTACCATGTCGAGTTCATCTATAACAATGATTCCGAGCTCAGACAATCGACCTTCCTCCAACAATTTATAATGTAGGGTTTTTTATTTGCAATTTAAGCATAATGCAGGGGCATTTTACATTTTTTTCTTAAAATAATGAAGAAGAGAACTAATGAAAAATCACTTTTTTTCTTGTTAACGAGGTGAGGGGGGAGAGAAGGAAATTATTTAAGCTTATTTGCCTTACCATGTGGAGTTCATCTATGACAATAATCCCGAGCTCCGACAACCGGCCCTCCTCAAGCAACCTATTCACCAACGAATTCGCCTTCTCAATCGTACACACCGCGACCGAAGTGTCCTTCGCTAAGGAACTCCCGCCTTGACTCCCGTAATAACTCCTCACGTGCTTGCCGAGCGGCTCCAGAAGCTTCTCCAGATGCTCCGCCTGTCAAGAGGGTAATTATGAGTAATTCGAGGGGGGTAAGTGCATAAAGTGATAGAATGAATTACCTTTTCGGCGCAGATGGAGACGTAAGGGAGGACGAGCATGGCCATCTTTTGAGTTGAGAGGATTCTTCGTAGCATTAGTATCTCGGCGACGAAACTTTTTCCAGCACTGGGAAAGATTGAACATGATACATTGGATTAATGAAGATATGTTTATTTTGTTTGGTGTGTGATTAATGGTAAAAAAAGTCTTGTTTGCATATTTGGCGCCTAAAACTTTCATATTTACATATCTACCACCTAACAAAACATTCACTCTTCTGAAAAATGGCAAACCTATTAACTTTTTTCATAACTATAAACCTAAAGGAGAGTAAATGAAAACAGGTAACACATCACATTTTTGAAAGAAATACAAGTTTTAGGTGGCATATCTGTAAATATAAAATTATCAACGCCACACATGTATATATAGAAGTTTTATGTGGAATATATTCAAAAAAACTCCAAAAAAATTAAGAAGTAAAGAATATATCCATGTATAGTATTTTTTTTTATTGTGTAACTCCAAATCACCTGGTTGATGCACAATAAACTAGATTTCTTTTCTCCAATACACCTTCCACAAGTATGCATTCTACCTACAACAAACACGTATCAATTTATCAACATTATTCACAAATATATTAGAAGAAATATAATTAACATAACAATCTGACCTGCCAGGGGTACAATTGTAAAATCCCTTTTTTCACATACACCCCACAAAGCTCAGACGGCAACCAATTCCTAAGCCTCAACTGATCCTTCAAACTCATCAAACTTATCGGAGTCCCCGTTTCCTTATTCTCATTCCCTCCATTTCGCTCCTCACATGTGAAATCCAACTGCTTAACCGGCATCGGTGAAGCCTCAATATTACTCTTCTCTCTCATCCTCATTTCATTACCTGGAACACAGGATGACTTATCCTCCAATAGATTCGCGCCACCTGTCCCCGGTTTTAAAACCATTCCATCCACAGCCTCAATGGCCGCGTTCCAGAAATCTTCGCCGGGCGAAATGTCAGAGTTTTTTGGGGTTTCTTCGGCCAGATTCGGGCCCAAATCGGGCGGATTTAGTGCGCGGGTTTTAATTAGGTTTGAGTTGGGCGTGCTGGTGCATTTTCTTAGGCTCATTAATGCTTTGCCGTTTTGCTTGTTTGATCCCTCGTTAGGTATTTCCTGTGTAATTTTGTTGGGTTTTTATCGAAATTTGTACTCTGGAGGAAAATGTATTGAATACAGATAAAGTTTAATAACATACCTTGTTTTTTGTAGTCTCCATTTTAGTGTGGATTTTATCAGATCCGGAAGAACTTCCTTTTCTCCTCTTTTGATTCGATTCATCCTCATTTGGTGGTTGAATTGCAGAAGGGACATCACTGAGTTAAAAAGTAAGAGCAAAAATGTGAATTAGCAGTAAAACTGAAGGCAAATAGACTTCTAATATAAGGCAAATTGAGGTCTAATTAGCAGAAACCCGAATCATAATTTCAACTTGAAGATGAATTGGGGATTAAATTAGACTCATTTGGGGCCTGATTGGGTCTAATTCGCACAAATATACCAATTCGGATACTGTACAGTGAACTACTAGTACATAAATCCAAATCCTTGCTTCAAGCATGAGCTTTTCAACAAAACATTAAGCAAAAAAATCACATTCAATCCACAACTATGATCAACAAACCTGCAATACAGCGAGAGGAAATCGGTCGTGAACTTCCTAATTTCAGGATTACGCGACGACACTTCCGCAACGCCCTTCTCGTGCACTGACTCCCCGACATTCTTCCGCTTTCTTGATTGGAAGAACTGCGCGATTCAAAATCAATCAGAATAAAGAACAGTTTTAGCGAGATGGAGAGAAAGATAGAGAGAAAGAGGAGTACCTGGTCGATGCGAGATCGAGAGGAGTCGGACTCCATTGGAGGAAGTTCACGGGGAGTGAACTGAGAGAGGGAAGGGTTTTGAATTGGGGATGGAAGCGCCACGGGAAGGCTGATCGATTTTAACAAATGCTCTCCGTTTTAGGATGTATTGGAGGGGTCAAGGCCAAAGATTTTTTTTTTTTTTTAGGAATACACAATAGCTACCGTCTATTGTTGCTTTGAATTAATTAAAGAGTTGTATTAACATAAAAAATAATAAAGGAACATAATATATCACGATGGAGTTTCTTGTCGTGATATCATGATGATAGTATATATAGCTAAAAAGCAGTGCATAAAATTGAAAAAATAATATATATAATTTATTTTTTGTAAACAGTATATACGTAAACAGTGAAAACAATATATAGAAAACAAACAGTATATTAAAAAGCGGTAAAATAGTATATACAAATTTCAAAAATAAATAATATATAAAAAATAAAAATGTGTGTAAAACAGTAAAAACAGAATATAGAAAAAAAAATTAGTATATTGAAAAGCGGAAAAACAGTATATATACAGTCCGTCATAATTTGGACGTTCTACGGTGCGTCGTAATATCACATTTCCCGAAAATAAAATACTATAATATTATAAAAATTACTGAATATCCCCTAATAAAATCTATCTATATTAGTCGTCTCTCCACAAGGTAATCATTTGCATCGTCTGTTTGGCGCACCCTCACGGTCGTGCTCAGCGACAAACATACAAAAATTCGAGTTATTACAAACTATTTCATAGCATGTGGAAACTTTCTCAATCAGTCAAGTACCTGCGCCAATTAAAAAGAAAAAAAATAGAAATCGTTAGCTAAATAAATTTAGCTAAGTAAGTAATTACATAACGACACAGCTTCTATATGACTAACATTTAAAATACATATAATAAATAAATACTCTTTGTAAACTTGATATTTAAACTTATATAAACTAAATATTAATAAAAATATAATTGTTTTTCAAAACATCTTCAAATTTCATAATTACGATTTTTATCAAAAATTATATAGAACGTATAAATAAAGAACTAAAAACATTTTCTTAAAATCAGATTAAACTCCTTTTCAAAATAAATATCGTACTTTTCCAAATTAATCCTATTTCATTAAAATTCCCCATTTTCGTTGAAACACATTTCTTTTGTTTTTCAAAAACAAAGATTCTCTTTCAAAAACATAGTTTATACATACATAATAATTATCCCAACCCCTTACTTTTCACCTCCTTTTGAGGCTTCTCATTGAGCCACATCATCATTTTTATCTCGACCGTTCGATTAATTTTTTTGTCAAATCTTAACTTTTTATTGTCTCAAACTTATTAATATTTTATGACAACATGTATGTGGTTATTAAAATATAATCATATAATTGGTTGAATTAATATTTTGTGTTTCATCTCCGATTTAGTGAGAATCATTCAATTTATTTCTGATCATCAGATCTTAATCAGATGATTTTAATGAATCATGGTAGAAAATTATGTTCAAATATTAATACAATTAGAATATGAAGTGATCGCTCTTTAAAATATAAATAATTTTTTTTTCTTCTTTGAAAAATATTAATCCTTCATGAAATATTTTATTTCTCATGTTAAAATTGACAAATATAATTTTTTTGAAATTTTCTCTTTATTTTGAATTTCATATTGTTATGGTTCTAATTTAATATTTTTTCTTACTAAAATATGTGAATATACACTATATAAGAAAACATATAAAAAATGATGCGCTCATTAACTACTATCTTATTTTTCATCTTGCTTTGAGCATTCACAAAAGTTCTATCATGAATTTTCTCTCGGGCGTAGGATCAAAAAATTTCTCAAATTCTAGCTTTTAATTTAAATTTTCACAATATCACATAATCACTTAGATTGATGCTTTGTATTATATCTTCAATTACGTGAGAACATATCATAAAAAAAATTCAGTGTATTGAGAATTATGTTATATTACCTAATGTATTATGGGTTTATAAAAAATATATGTGATCAATTTATACATAATCCATATCATTTTAACCACTAAAAAAATATAAAAATATAAGAAAAATAGTGATGATAATTTTTTGAAGATAATGAATCATGTAACATTTTTCTATGTATAGTTTATGTACTTTTCCCACATATATATATAATATTATATTTTCCTTGTAAACATCATGTTAAATATAATAATTATTTTTTATATTTTTAAAGTTAATCATCTATAATTAAATTTTATGTACTTTCAACTAAAATCTATGAAATAAATTATCTTTCAATTTTATTTTTTCTTATCTCCTTCATCTAAGCATGATTAATACTTGATTTTTTTTTAATATAATATGTGAAGAGATAACGGCATAAGAAAATTAAAGAGAATAAAAAAAGGATGACATTTTAATCTTACAAATCTTAATGCAAATATAAATTTATCATTTATGTTATTTTATTTATCATATGTATATTCATTTGTATAGAGTTAACCTTGTATAAACTTAGATGTGATATAGAAAATATTTTTGAATGAATAATAAACGAAAAAATATTTTCTGATGTAATTCAAAATGATTTTATACATAGCCAACTTACTCAACATAATTATTATATATAATTTATGTAATATGAATTCATTTCAAACTTTTATTTTGAATTTTCATAATTACAATTTATACATTATAAATTTATAGATTGAAATAAATAATAAAATTACAATATTCGCAGCGAAGCGCCACCATTATCCTAGTGAATATCAAAACAAACATGCTTGAAATTTAACAAGAGATATTTAAAATATACAAACATATATACAATGCTCTTTCGATATTAATCATTTACATTTTGATTTTACACATTATTGATAGTTATTAATTTTAAAAGATTTCCTTGCATAATATAGTTCCGCGTCATTTTTTTTTTCTAAAACCATTGGATTAGCATCCAAATGATTTTTGACCATTTGATTATGATCTTTACATGTATCATATTATTTGCATAATATACCTCCACATTATGGTTTTTTATTAAGACATTGGATTAGCATCCAAATGAATTTTGTCCATTAGATTAGAATCCAAATGATTTTTGTCCATTTGATTAGAATCTTTACATGTACCACTTTGATTTTATCTTGTGGTGTCACTCTTCAAATGCTAAAAATTTTCTAGCCCCGACAAAGTTGCACATAGGCTCATTTTTATTTACCGTTGGATGAAAATATGAGAAGTCGACATTCAATAATATTACTTTTTTAATTGTTGGAAATAAATACCGTGGTAAAATGTTATGTGAAAAAAAAATTCTGGCATAATAGAGCTTCACATCATCTTTTTTCTTGAAGCATTGGATTAGCATCCAAATGATTTTTGTCGATTGGATTATGATCTTTAAATATATCATATGTTATTCTCAGTTTGATGATATTTAAAGCTATTATGAGCTACTAATATACTTTTGAGAATGATTTTTAAGATCAGAAGAATTCACTTTCAAGAAATCGGAAATGAAGATTCAATAATAACGAACACTTTTCTCCAATCTCGGAAGGACAAGAAGACGCACGCATTCTCTCAAGTTATCATGTTTTGGAGCTCTTCAGTGTTTTTGTCGTGTTAGGTTGTGTTTTGAGTTTTATGTTATTTCATACTAAAAAAAGCTTATTCTTGCAAAACTGGGCATTCCGTTCAGAACGGAATGTTCAGTTCCTGTTCCATCCAGAACGGATACACTCTCTAGTTTTGGCTGAAAAATTAGTGCATTCCGTTCCGAACGGAATATCTTCATTCGGAACGGAATGTAAAGATTTCTAGCCGTTTGAGCATTAATTCTATTTGATTCGTTTCCTTTTTGGTATTCTGTTCTGAACGGAATAGATCCCGTTCAGACGAAAAAGTCTGTTTTCCTTATTTGTGGGTTGCTCCTTTCATCTTTATAAGGGCAACTCCAATCCAGATTTTATTACCAGTTTTTGATAAGCAAAAAGCAAGAATTCTCTCTCTCTCTAGTATTGAATAACATTCATTCAATAATCTCGTGAGATTAGGGAGAAATTAGTGAGCGTTTGTGTTATTGTTGTGAGATTGAAAGAGATCCTTTGTAAGTTTGTTTCATAGCTTCATCAAGAGTTGTTGTAAGGCGAATGGTGGATCGTGGTCTTGTAAAAGAAAACACTATTCGGATTAGTTCATCAAGGAGCCGAAAAGCATACCTGAAGAGTAGGCGCTCATGAATGCGGTAAGGGCCGCTAGCGAGAACGGGTGGTTAAAACTTCACGCAGTCTGAAAGGAAACGCGCAATCATCAAAGGCACAACAGAATAAAATTGTACCCATTTCCTAACCGAGGATCCATGTATTATCAATCTAATCGGAAAAATAAATCTTATTTATACCTCGGATTCAGCTAATCTGGTTTGTAGGGCTTCACGATTCGTCTCCAAACGATCTCCCTACATCTCTTGCGGATCTGATCACGAAAGACGCTACTACTCCGGCACCGCCCTCTACATGTATCCACACACGACTGACTCGTTGGCGGAGAAACCGAGATTACTAGATCCGGTTTCTCTTTTTTTCTCTCTCTCTCTCAATAAGGCCGCTAGGGTATTCAGAGTCTACTGACCTAATCAGATGAACCCTTCATCTATTTATAGCATCTCATGCTTACACCTCTTCACCTTCCTTTTGATTTTCTGTGTCCAACCTATTTAGTTCTGTTTGTGTGCGACCCTGTAGGGTTCATTTAATATTGGCAATAAATTTCAAGTTTATAAATTATAAGTAGCCTCTAGTACGACGTTATGATTACCCAAATTAAATGAATGATACGTGATCATAACCTATACATCAATTATGGATTTAGTCTCTTTCTTAAATGATATTTATATTGTTCAGAAGGCATGATTTTATGTCATCATTATTATGATAAATTCTCTTTCCTGAATTATAATTAGACTGAATAAATTAAAAGATATTAACAACACATGCTAATTCTTTCATACACGGCCATGTGTTTTCCTCCAGTCTCAATTTATCAGGGGGTCCTGAGATATCTCTCTCGTATTCGAGAGTAACAAATTCTATCTTGATCATTCACATTCCAACTCATGGTTTACTAAATATCCGATCATAGCTTTTATAATTATCCGATTAAGGACAACGTTTGACTATGTCAAAGTATGAAGATATACATGCAGAAATCTATGATGACCTCAAGTCAAAGGACTACTCATACAGAAAACACTAATGACATATACCATGTATATTCTCATAGTGGGTCGATCCAATATATGTTCTCCAACATATATTTATATTAATGAATTGATATCCAATATCCATGATCTGTAAAATATGATCATCATCCAAATAACATACTAGTAACTATATGTATGATTTGAGATTTTCAAATATATTTGTTTTAAAAACAGCTCATATATGACTAGGGATAATTTAGAATTGTATTCACTTTGCTTTACGGTTTTACTATCAGAATCACATATTCTGATGACGTATAACGGACATACATATTCATGGTTAATTAATAATCTACCAACCTTTACGCACAATTATTATATGAAAAAGTTTATCAGATAAAACATCTAATACAAAAATAAAATGTCTGATACATAATCCCTTTCCCACACGGCAAAACAGTTTGGCCTATGGCATTATTCCTTTCACAATTACCCTGCCGAACTTCGTCAACAATTATTGTGTTCGGTATCTTTAGTACTTTCATTCTTTTACTTTCAATTTAGTTTTATTTACTTTATTTACTGGAATTAATTCAATCACCCTCGTTAAAGTCTAAAAACAATAAAAAGTATAAAATCCTAAAAAGAGTCAAATTATCAAACTTCCACACATATTTGGCCTATGCACCCCCCCCCCCCCCAACTTTTAGGCCTCAATCGAATAAAAATACAAACCGTTTTAAATTCCAATTTGAAATAACGTGTATTTTGATTCATCACGACCCCCTCCCCCCCACAATTTAACCTAAGACATATTCTAAGGGGAACTATGAACAAGAAATCATATTAGTTAAATGTTCTTAATTATTTTCACTAATATGCTTTCTTGTAGATATGCCTAAGTTCATCATGTAAGACCGACCAATGGTATTTGGATATTGATTGTTCTTACCATATGACTAGGATAAGAGTAAGTTCAAGACCTTAAGACCTTTTGATGGAGGAGATGTCACTTCTGGCGGAAATCAGAAGGGAAAGATCGTTGGCGTGGGCTCGATCGGCACAGGTAATTGAATATTGGAGAATGTCTATTTTGTGGTAGGACTTGGACATAATCTAATTAGCATAAGTCAATTATGTGATGCAGGAGATTATGTAAAATTCGATAATGTGATATAATCATGTGATTCGAAATTCATATAATATCACAATTTGTATGGGAAAAAGTGTAGGATTAGTGCCCTAGCCAAATGTATTTGTGTTGGGAAATGGATTATGTATTAAGACATTATTATTTATTCAATAAAGGTTGTTTCTTATATATCCGTGTGTATGGGTTGTGAATGTAAATCTTATATCAACCATGAATATCACTTCGGGTTCACGTCATCAGAATAAGTTATTCTGATAGTAGAACTGTGAACCAACGAATGACATTCTAAACCGTCCCTAGTGATATGTGGGATGTTTATAGAGATAAACATACTTCAAGTAAGAAGCTACATATCTACACTAGTATATTCGCAGACCGGATGATCATGTTCTGTTGATCATGGACATAGGGATGTCAAGTCTGGAATATAGGTTCGTGTTAGAGAACACGTACTAGACTGACCACACTATGAGAATATACATGGTATATGTCATTAGTGATTCTCATATGAATAGTGTTCTTGTTCCTACGACCTGAGGTCACCATGGATTCCTATATGAGGAACTGCATACTTTAATATGATCTTACATCATCCGTAACGGGATGATCATTAGGGTCGTCATTAGGTATGCACTGAATCATGACGAGGAATGTGAGTGACCAAGATGGGATTTGTTCCTCTCATTAAGAGAGAGATATCTCTGGGCCCCCTGATGAACTAGGACTGAAGGAAATGCATGGCCATGCTCAAAATGGATTAACATGTGTTGTTAATATCATTTTGTATTTACTCAGTCTAATTCTCGATCAGGAAAGAGACTTTGATCAAACTCAAGAATGACATATTACTGTGCCTTGTAATCAAGACGTATATCGTAGAACAAAAGGAATAAGCAAACGTCTATTCAGATAGGTTTATGATCGCTGATCATTTCATTTAACATGGGTAGTCATGACACCAGTCTAGAGGTTACTCATGACTCACGATCTTTGAAAGATCGTTGTCAGCGTTAAATGGAACCTACACGGTCACACATAGAACAATGTCTAGTCGGGAAGGAAATGCTCTTAAATGGTTATACATATGATGTATAAATAGGTGAAGGAAATAATCGATCATTGGATGATTGATTTGAATGATTGTGCAAGATTTGCATAGTTCCGTTGGCAACAGAACAGTTCCGTTGCCAACAGAACTCAGCCAATATGTCGGCAGCTAAGTTTTCAGATTAGGAAACCCTATTCCGTTGGCAACGGAATAGGTCCGTTGGGAACGGAATACGCGCTGGAATTAGGTTTTTAGTTATGGTAACTAAGCAATCCTTTACCTCCCTCTCTAGTATAAATAGAAGGACATCCCCTTCTATTAGAATACTACACAGAGCCTCCAGGCTGCCGTATTACAGAGAAAAAGAGAGAGAGCCTCCTGAAAGTATTTCCGGAGTCGTTTAGCCGAGTCCGGTTATTCCGACTATTCGAAGTTCGACGTGGCGAGTTTAAAAATGCAAAATTTGATGATTTTTGTTCACGAAAGAGTTATGAACGTGAGTTTTCTACTCCGCGCACTCCACAACAAAATGGAGTAGTTGAGCGTAAAAATTGCACGTTAATTGAGCTTGCACGTACCATGCTAAATGAACATCCATCTCCGAAATTCCTTTGGGATGAAGCACTTAACACTGCTTGTCATGTCACAAATCATGTCGGCCTAAGGGCTATTTTGAAAAAGACTTCTTATGAGCTATGGTATGGTTACATGCCCAATATTTTATACATGAAGGTATTTGGTTGTAAATATTTCATTCTTAACGAATATGATAGACTTGATAAACTTGATTCGAAATCTAACGAAGGTGTCTTCGTTGGATATTCTAATAAAAGTAAAGCTTATAGAGTTTATATTAAATCTTCACGGATTATTGTTGAATCCATGTATGTGCATTTCGATGAAACTAAAAAGAGGACCGAGAAAGGTATTTCTATGATAGATGCAGGTAATGAAGGCGATTTGACAGGAGCATCTCAACCCAACATTCTCGAGCTAAACCTTAGTGGTCCGACTTTAGACGCAACCGACAACATTAACATGCCACAACAACAACCGAATGACGACAATCCGACTCAACCGACTCAAAACCCTAATCAAGGCGACTCACATCTGACGTAACAAACTGAGCCGGAAACCCCTCAATATCAAATACCGGAGGTACTACGTAAGGTGGCCACACATCCTCTATCGAATGTCTTGGGAGATCTACGAGAATGAATTCGAACCCGATCTGGCACGAGAAACCTAGTCGCGTATTGTGCCTTCTTATCTCAAATCGAACACAAATCCTTCAAAGAAGCCAATGGAGACTCGAATTGGATTTTAGCAATGCAAGACGAATTGGATTTTAGCACAATCGTGTATGGACCCTAGTTTCTCGACCCAACAACCGATCCATTATCGGTAGTAAATGGGTCTTTCAAAACAAACTCGACAAACATGGTATGGTTGTCAGAAATAAAGCGGACTTATTGCTCAAGGATTCAAGCAACAAGAAGGAATCGACTTTTGCTCTAGTTGCTCGGTTAGAGTCAGTTAGGCTACTTCTTAGCATACGCAGCAATTAAAGGGTTCACGCTCAGTGGCGGAGCTTGAAATTGATTTTGTAAAAATATTGGGGGTCCAATACATATAATGATTTATAATCGAAAATTTTCTTTCAGTAAAATACACTAGATTCAACTAATATATAGCTCTGTCACTGTTCACACTCTTTCAAATGAGTGTTAAGAGTGTGTTTCTTAATAGATTCCTCGAAGAAAAGGTCTTTTTAATCTCACTTTTCATTTAGTGTTGTAGTTTAAGAAGATATTGTTGATGTTTCAATAAGAAAAGATTCAAGAGAAAATAAAAGAAATAAAGTTTTTTTTTTAAAAGTTGAAAAAGAGAAAGTAGGGAACTGATGACGATTTGTGTAATATGTGAATCATTAATTACAATAAGTAGCACTTTATTAAAAAGTTTTAAAAAGCAAGGCTCGACTAGATTTTTGTTCAAAAAAATAATCAACAAATAAATCAAATATTAGATCTACTCAAAAACTTCCACTTCCAAATTTTTCATATACTTGATTTAAAACCTTATTTGAATATAACAAAAACTCTTCCAAGTTCTTAATACTCAAACAAATCTCAACACATCACACAAAAATTTCAAACTAAGTTATCCTTCCAAATAACTCAACTCAAATCTAATTTTAAAGTGCCAAAATTTAATCTTAAATAACATAATAAAATGCAAAGTTTAACTCAAGATCTCATCAACAAATGTTACACAAAAAGTCTTTCCCTACTATAAAGACTACTCACTCATATCCACAAAATCTATATTTACAAATTCTTGAGTTATTTTATTCATCCAACAAAAGAGAAAGAAATAAAGAAAATAAAGAGAATACAAATCGAAACCTAAAGATGGTAATCGTTCCCGATCCCTCTCCCTTCTTGGTTGATCTAGCACTTGCTTCTTCTAGATTAAACACTTCTCTCCATCTCAATCTCTTTTTACTCTCAAGAAATTTGGGTTTGAAACTTTGTAGACATTAATGATGGAAAATAAAAAGAAGAAGAAGAAGAAGAAGAAGAAGAATGGTGAAAATGAAGGTGTAATAATGAATGGATGTTGATGTGAGAATCGATGAGAGAATGAATTCTTTTAGAGAGAGAAAGAGTGGTCATTTTATAGAGAGATTTGACCAAAAAATGATTTGGAATTAGGGTTGTGGGACTAAAAATTTAGTTTGATCCGGTTTGGCTTTGGGTAGCAACCTGAGAGATGTTTAGCACTCTTTTTTTCCTTCTTTTCTATTCAAAATCAGTTAGGGTGCAATTTTTGGAGTACTTTAACATTTCCACTATTAATACCAGAATGGACGCGTGACAACGTCTGATTGAGGGAAAGTGAATTTGACTTTTCACGTGTCGCTTCAAGATTGGGTAAATAAGAACCTCGGATTGGCACAGTCAAAAACGTGTTTTGAATGTATGGATGGAAGTTCGCCATGTGTCACCCTATGGTTGGTGTGCACTAGATTTTATGAACTTTAAGACCATGTGTCGCTTCAGGATTGGGCGAAAATTTTCATCATACTGACCAGGCTCGATTGCTGATGTGACACTCTTATTGGCCAGATTTAATTCTCGTACTGCACCGCTGACAGTTGCAGAAAACCTGTGAAATTTTTCCTCCATTTCATCTCAATGGACAGTCCATTACTTGACCATTCCTTTCTTTTCAATGAAACGGAGGCCTCCATTCCATAAATAAACAGAGAGGTAGATATTCTCGTACTAAACTTTGCTCAGAATGCAGAAACCGCATGATACTTTCTCTCCGTTTCTCGTTACTACATGCTCCAGTTAATCCCTTAGAGTATGTTATGAGGAGAATGGAGATGTGCGGTAACCCGGGTAATGGAGATAATAAAATCTGGTACTGACGCAGCGCTCAGAACACATCAGCCCACGCGTCAGTCTATGATTGGATGGGCTGTTTCCTCAGAATGACCCGAAGTTTCCAAACGCCACGCGTTTCCTTTTGATTGGCCCAGCTCTGCCGATTGTACGGACCTTGGAAATGAGGGAAAACACGTATTCTAAGGAAGGTGGGCCACGTGTCGTCTCCTGATTGGCCCAGTGAGGAAATTCTGAAAAAAATTAAAGAGAGGAATAGGAACACGTGTTGCCTTCTGATTGGTTGAAAGGGGTTTTGACCTGGTCAAAGGTTGACTTTGACCAGCGTTGACTAGATTTTTTATTTCGTTTTCCAAGAGTTCTAGAAGGCTTCTGGAGGTGTAGTTTGTACCGTTGGATTCGTCTCGTCAAGCCCTTCGATTTGGTATCCAGTTTGACCTCTTTTGGGACAGTTGACTTTTGGTCAACTGGGCAATTTCCGGGGTTTGACTTTTTGTCTTTTTGTGGATTTTGTAGGGTTTGGCTTGGATGGTTGGTAGGAAAGGGTTGTAAGAGAATTGGAGAGGCGTGTGTAGGATTTTTGCGAAGATTTGTCGAGAATTCGGCCATCCTTGGCTCAAGATTTGCATATCGGCCCTTCATTAGGAGTTGACTTTTTGCCAAATGCTCCAAATATCATCTTCTTGGTCTTTTTACCTGAAAAATTACATAAAAGTGTATTAAGAGTTTAAAAAATAATTTTAATTAATTTTAAATACTTTTATAATATTTTATGTGATTTAAGGGTGAAATTTATTTGATAAAAGCCCTAAAAATATGTATAAAAATACACATTATACACACCGAACCGACGATCCGCGAACCATTGGATTCTTATATACTGTACTTATTTTTTGGTATTTTTTTTGTTTATTTCTGTTTCATATTTGTTGATCGAGATTTAAGATCTCAGCAAGACACTCGATCTGGTTCTTCGTTTCTGGCAATCTGTTGATCCTGAATTAATTTGATTTAATGTTAATTTTCTTAAAAACAAAATTCTTAAAACCCGCGGGTATGTTAATTTTCTTAATTGAGGCTAAACAACTCCTGCTCAATCAATTCAGCAAAAAATCAGTCTCATATGTTCAAATAGCCAAATCCAATCCAATTGAACTATCCACATTTCAAGATTGTATCAAAGTCACTAACAAGAAAAACCAAAAAGGAAAGCAGATTATCCAATACTATAGATGTTTAGCATCCAACCATACAAGGGACCAATGCACAAACAAAATTAAGTGCTACAATGTAATGAATTTGGGCATATTGCCAAATCATGTACAACAGATCCACCTAAAAATCAAATTCCCAAAGCAAATTCACAACAAATGCAGCACAGGCAATCACAGCTCCCCATCTTTGTGCAAGAAGGGTGTATGAATAATCTCTCCTCTTTTCAATCTTCTCAACCCAAACTCCAGGAAGCATATATAAATAATAATACTAGTAATAAGCTTATTTCAAATCTTTCAGGTTTTTTGGCAAATTCTTATTCTTATCCCAAATACATTTTCTTCAAAAATCCCCATAATATCAATAAAATATTATTTTTCATTCAAAATCCATCAATACCAAAAACTAGGTTCTCAAAACTAATATCTTTAAGAAAACAGAAAACATAAATAATAATTCTTGAATCATAATAATATAATTATTCTCAAAATCATATTAATTATGATTACATTTTTCAAATAAAAATACGTTGGCGAATCAATTCGTAAAACATATCAAATCAGATAAAAAAACATAATTTATTAAAAAGCTGCATATAGAAGTTTAGTTACCTAAGTGATAGCAGTACGGATGGTCGATTACGAAAACGATATAAACCGACGATGACAAATCAAGCTATGGTTAGACCCATATCCAAAATAACAATGAACGATGGAACAAAAGGATCGCCAAGACTACGAGCGAAGGTGAACCCAAAACTCTTTCTTATTCGAAATCGACGATAGCTCCAAAAAACGTGCACTCGGAGTCTTAACCAGATCCCACAAATGAAGATGCCATGTTGTTTGTCTCAACCACAAGAATATCGCACTGCTTTTCGTTTTTCAAACCGTCGTAATATTTGCAACGTTATTCCAATTTTTCTCTCTTTTTTTTTATTATTATTATTATTATTATTATTATTATTATTATTATTATTTTTTTTTTTTTTTCACTCTTTCCTTTTCGTGTTTATCTTCGTCTCTCTGGTTCCAAATAATATTTTGGGCAAAGACTAAATATCCCCAACTGCTGAAGTAATGGACTTGCGCGGCCCATCATAATCATGAGAAATTTACAAAAAAATCTTCTAGTTTAGATAATTTAAGATAAGGCCGATTTTAATTAAAATGTAATTATAAATAAATAGTATTTATTCAAAAATAACCCAAAAAACAGTTATATTAAATAATATTAAATCATAAATTTATACTTTAATCAATTATTTATATTTACTCAAATACGCTATATTACAATACTTCCCTCTTCAAGAAATTTCGTTCTCGAAAGTGTAACGCTGGGTAAATAAAACAAACTGACATGATTTTACTGCACACTCTAATTGTTGTCCTCAGTTTGATGATATTTAAAACTATTCCGAGCTACTAATATATTTGTGTGAGAATGTCTTGAGCTAGATATCACACGATCAAGTTCTCGGAAATGTCTCGGTCGCATATTGCCTATCTCAGAAGAATAAGAAGTCGTCACGCATGCAAAGGATTTCAAGAGAGTATCTCAAGGCGTGGGAGCAGGCTTCCTAGTTCTTCGTGTGTGTTTATTTATTTTTTCCGTGAGTAATTTAATTCTTATTAAAAGGGGGAGTATAATCTGTAATTTGCCAAATTCTGGCCAATTCCGTTGTCAACGGAAGTGGTCCGTTCCCAACGGACCACTGCGTTTACAACGGAACCCTCTGTTGAGCAATCTTTCATCCTGACATTTGCTTTGGCTGAAATTGTATATAGTTCGTTGGCAACGGAACTATTCCGTTGGCAACGGAACTGTAGAAATTTAGCCGTTTGGTTTGAAATCATTCTTGATTGCCTTCTGTTTTTGTCAGTCCGTTGGCAACGGACAAGGTCCGTTGTCAACGGAACTGCGCAGTTTTCCTTTTTTAGGGCTGCTCCCTTCCTCCTTTAAATAGGGGGAGCCGCCTCTCTCAGGATTTTTTTTAACGAATTCCATATACAAAAAGCAGAAATACTCTTCTCTTAATACTGTTAATTTGCTCCAAATCTTAAAGTGAGATTAGTGGAGTTTTGAGCGTGTTGCTTGTTGGTTTGTTGAAGTTTCAAGAGATCGAGTTTGTAAGTTTTTGTTCCACCGGCCGTCAAGAGGTTGTTGTAAGGCGACGGTGGTTCGAGGTCTTGTACGATCTTGTTTGTTAGTGAGAAACGGAGCCGCAAGGCAAGTCCCGAGAGTAGGCAACTCATGAACGCGGTAAGGACCGCTAGTGAGTAAACGGGTGGTTAAGGCTAACGCAACCACCACATCGAACTTCGTCATCAGATCGTGTGTTCGGTATCTCTTTACTTTTTGTATTTACTTTAATTTCTTATTTATTTATCTTTCTTTATCAATTAGTATTCAAACAACCATCAACTAAAGTCTAAAAACAATAAAAATTTAAAACCTTGAAAATACAAATATTCACGTTTCCGCACTTTAGACCCCCTATAGGCCTGAACCGTTCAACAATTGGTACCAGAGCGGGAATATAGACCGTTTCAAATTCCAATTTGAAATAACGTGTATTCGATTTATGGCTACCCCTCCGATCAACCGTCTTCAAATCGCGTACCCCGACAAACTCGACGGCAAGAACTGGAACGACTGGAAAAGATGCATGATGAACGCGTTTGTTCTTCACGGTCTCCGAAAGGTAGTGGAAAATGGTTTTACCGTAGATTTTGTACCAAATAGTACCACAACCTATACCGAAGACACTAAAACAAATAAGACACTTGACATAATGGCACAGAACCTCATTCTCACAAATATGTTAAACACTTTTTCTGTAATAATAGATGGTTGTGAGAATTCTAGTGGAATGTGGAAATCTCTCCTAAATAGATTTGAGGGGAATAATCAAATGAAAAGAACCAAATTAATGGGACTTGAACAACAATTTGATAATTTTCGGATGACTGAAGGTGAACCCGTCGAGGATATGTACATTCGTATGTCGCATATCCGAAACGGATTCACCGCTTTAGGAGAGAAACTAACCGATGATCGAGTTGGGAAGTGCTTCGAGTTTCGTTGGAAACTATGCTAGCAACAAAAAATATCGGGCCGGAAGAACTTGTCAACTATTTCCGCAACTTCGAGACCTGAGTGAGGCAAATGGGAACCGACTCCCAACCCAAAACGGTGGCTATGCCGGCAACGAGCTCGATTGATGAGGATGATGAAATAGCGTGCTTGGTGCGACAATTCGGTGAATTTCGAGCCAAGAAAAAGCGATTTAACGACAACCGACATCGCAACAACCAAAAGACGTACTGCTCCGAGTGCAACAAGAAGGGACACACCATCGACAATTGCTTCACCCAACATCCCGAGCTCGCTCCGTGGAACAAGAAGGATGATGAAAAACGTGATGGACGTTCAGATGATCGACGCGAGCGACGTGAAAGGCGGGCCGACGATCGACATGACAAAAGACGAGAAAAGAGGCACGATGACCGAGGAAAGGACAAGAAAAAGAAGTCAAAAGATCATTCCGCCAAGGTGGCCGTGTGGGGAGACGAGTCGACTGATTCATCCGATGGTTCCGGTTCGGACTCCGATTCCGAATCGGACATGGCGAATGTCGCGTTCATGGCGTATGATGACGTGGACGAAGTATGCGAAAGGGCGATACAAGAGATGATCCGACTTGGACAACTTCTACCACAACCCCGTGCTCCTACCGCGACATCTTACATCGACACTATTTCCTCCGGTTCTTCCTGCGACACGAGTCGCGAGGTATATCTAGATCCTACGGTTAATCATGTCTCAGAAGAGGTTAAGGTTCCTAGTTCAAATCAAATTGTTGAAATTGTAGAACCCGGAACCCACGATGAACTAGAACAAGAATTAAAAACGCTTCGGGAGTCTCTTATCAGTACCCAAGAACTTCTCATTGTTTCCGAAGCTTCGGTAAGGTCGTACAAGGCACGAATAAAAGAACTTGAAAAATCAAATCTAAATAATTATAACAACTCAATTGACGAAAACTTAAACAATAAATTAAATGTTTGTATTTGTAAAAAATTAAAAACTGAAATTAGTCATCTAAAAGTCGAAGTTGTACGTTTAAAATGTGAAAATAAATCTCTCAAGTCTGCTTGCGCCAGAAATGTTTCGAACAAACTTGATTTAGACAACATATTTATAGGACAAAAACCAAATGATAAAACCGGTTTAGGGTTCAAGAAAGAGATCGGTACTAAACCCACTCTTTCAATACCTAAAAACCATACAGTAAAAAGGGAGCTCAATCAACCGAAGAGTAGAGGAGGTGCATTCTTGTATCGAGACTACTCTAAGGGTCGAAGTCCTAAAAGTCGAACTTTTAAAAGCTTTAGTAAAAATAATAGGTTTCACTATCTTCATGATTTTCGGCATATTCATGAAAATAACCGCGGTGTCACAACCGAAAGACTTTATAAAAAGGGTCCTAATCGTTTTTTTTACGAAATAGTCGACACACATGTCCCGAGAAAGATTCAACCTAATGAATCAAACCATCGAGCTCCCAAACATTACATTAATGCACATCAAAAACAAAATTTCTCAAACTCAAACAATTTCGCTAAATCGACAAAATTTTCAAAATCAACTGTTTTCGGTGCCAAGTCAACCGAACCAAAGCTTAGGAAAGCCGAGTTTTCAATCCATTATAAAAATCATTTTGTGAAAGGTACCGAAAGGACTTTGAATCCGACTTGTTCATTCTGCAACTATTGTTGCAAAATAGGTCATATCTCGCTAGACTCTTGCGTAAACCTGCAAATTATTCAAAAATTATTTGGATGCGTAAAGATAGAAATATTAGTAGCCCTACCTCCGGTTTGGAGGTACCGAAGTCTACCTAGACGCTTCGGTAAGCTCCCCCCATTTTACCTAAGCCATACTTTTAAGGGGGAGCTATGGGCAGGAAATCATATTAGTTAAATACTCATTCATGTTAACTAATATGCTTTCTTGTAGATATGTCTAAGTTCATCGTATAAAATTGATCAGTGGTGTTTGGATAGTGGTTGTTCCCGCCATATGACCTGGGATAAGAGTAAGTTCAAGACCTTACGGCCTTTCGACAGTGGAGATGTCACTTTTGGTGGGAATCAGAAAGGAAAGATAAACATAACCTAATTAGTATAAGCCAATTGTGTGATGCAGGATATGATGTAAAATTCGATAACATGAATTGTCATGTGATTCGAAATTCAGATCATATTACAGTTTGTATGGGAAAAAGAAAGGGTAACCTTTACTTCTTTGACTTTCATTCCTTTATGCCAGACACTCATTGTCTGACCGCTTCGGAATCGAGTTCGCATCTATGGCACAGGCGACTGGGTCATGTATGCATGGACACGATTTCGAAATTATCCCATAAAGAACTAATTTCAGGTTTGCCATCACACAAACTTAAGCTAAATGGGTTATGCGATGCTTGTGAGCGTGGTAAGCACTCCAAGTCATCGGTTTTTAAGTCTAAGTCCGTGATTTCGACGAAGCGCCCTCTCGAGCTACTTCACCTCGACTTGTGCGGCCCTATGAGTGTCTCTAGCCTCGCCGGTAAAAGGTATTGTTTTGTAATTGTTGATGATTTCTCTCGTTTTACTTGGGTTTATTTCTTGATTCAAAAGAATGAAACTAGTGATGTGTTCATCAAATTTTGTTCCCTTGTGGAAAATGAACGAGGCACCACTATCATTACGGTTCGTAGTGATAATGGTGGTGAGTTCAAAAATGCAATATTTGACGACTTTTGCTCAAAAAAGGGATATAAACGTGAGTTTTCCGCTCCACGCACTCCACAACAAAATGGGGTAGTAGAGCGTAAAAATCACACTCTTATCGAGCTTGCCCGTACCATGTTAAACGAACATCCAACTCCTAAATATCTTTGGGCTGAGGCAGTTAACACTGCTTGTCATGTCGTGAAGCGCGTCAGCCTTAGGTCTATTTTGAAAAAGACACCTTACGAATTATGGTACGGTCGCAAGCCAAATATCTCGTATATAAAAGTTTTTGTTGTAAATGTTTCATTCTTGATGAATCTAATAAACTTGATAAATTTGATTCGAAATCTAACGAAGGAATTTTTGTTGGATATTCTAATACAAGTAAAGCGTATAGAGTTTATATTAAATCTTCACGGATTATTGTTGAGTCCGTGCACTTGCACTTCGATGAAATTAAAAATGGAACCGAGAAAGGTGTTTCTTTGACAGACACAGGTACAAGTGGTGGACTTACAGAAGTTAATCAACCGAATATCATCGAGTTCAATCTTGGCGATCCGACTTTAGACGAACCCGACGTTATCACCACACAAGAAAATCAACCGAATGGCGACAACTCGACTCAACAAGTTCAATTCCCGAATCAAGTCGACCCTCAACCAATTATTCAACCCGAGCCGGAACAACCTTCTTATCAAATTCCGGAAGTCTTACGCGAAGTATCCGCACATCCATTAACCAGTGTGGTAGGAGACCCACGAGAAGGAGTTTGAACCCGCTCCGGAACAAGAAACCTCGTCGCCTTTTGCGCCTTCCTATCTCAAACCGTACTACCGACCAAGTGTTACGCGCTATGGCACGTCGCCAAACAAGGGATCTCGCGGCTCTTCGTGACGGCCAACAAGAGTTACGCATCCGCCAAGATGAGAGCGAGGCCCGTTTCGCGGATTTTGTTCGACAAAATAACCAGATGTATCAAGACCTTCAGCGGATTCAACAAGAGAATTTTCAAACCCTTCTCTTGGCTTTTAATGGCCGATACGCTCCCCGTTCCTCTTCCTCCAACCCTGACCCCTCCGACTTTGGTGGCCTGGCCGAGTAACCCGTGACCATTCTCCTTTCTTAATCTCAACCCTAGTTGCTTTTTGCTCTTTCTTTTTCGTTCATGTTTTTTTTTACTTATTATTATGTTATATTCTCATGAATTTGTGGTTTGTATTTTGCCTATTTGTAATTTTTATTCTCCTTTATTTTGAAATTGTGAGACAATGTATTAGTGGTTTGCACTTCTTTAAAACTCAAATTTCGTTAACATTAATGTGTGCATGTGGTTCTAATTACCTTCTTTTAACTAAATAATCGAATAAATAAATACAATCAAAATATATTTCATGGGTTATTAACTTAAGGGGGAGCACATTTAGAGGGGGAGTTGGTGCATCTCGATCGTGTTCCCTTTTGCATATTTTTCAAAAAGGGAGAGTTTAAACTTGCCAATTTATCGGAATAGTTTTGAAAATCATCAAAAGGGGGAGTTTGTTGTCCTCAGTTTGATGATATTTAAAACTATTCCGAGCTACTAATATATTTGTGTGAGAATGTCTTGAGCTAGATATCGCACGATCAAGTTCTCGGAAATGTCTCGGTCGCATACTGCCTATCTCAGAAGAATAAGAAGTCGTCACGCATGCAAAGGATTTCAAGAGAGTATCTCAAGGCGTGGGAGCAAGCTTCCTAGTTCTTCGTGTATGTTTATTTATTTTTTCGGTGAGTAATTTAATTCTTATTAAAAGGGGAGTATAATCTGCAATTTGCCAAATTCTGGCCAGTTCCACTGTCAACGGAAGTGGTCCGTTCCCAACGGACCACTGCGTTTACAACGGAACCCTCCGTTGAGCAATCTTTCGTCCTGACATTTGCTTTGGCTGAAATTGTATACAGTCCGTTGGCAACGGAACTATTCCGTTGGCAACGGAACTGTAGAAATTTAGCCGTTTGGTTTGAAATCTTTCTTGATTGCCTTCTGTTTTTGTCAGTCCGTTGTCAACGGAACTACGCAGTTTTTCTTTTTTAGGGCTGCTCCCTTCCTCCTTTAAAAAGCGGGAGCCCCCTCTCTCAGGATTCTTTTAACGAATTCCATATACAAAAAGCAGAAATACTCTTCTCTTAATACTGTTAATTTGCTCCAAATCTTAAAGTGAGATTAGTGGAGTTTTGAGCGTGTTGCTCGTTGGTTTGTTGAAGTTTCAAGAGATCGAGTTTGTAAGTTTTTGTTCCACCGGCCATCAAGAGGTTGTTGTAAGGCGACGGTGGTTCGAGGTATTGTACGATCTTGTTTGTTAGTGAGAAACGGAGCCGCAAGGCAAGTCCCGGAGAGTAGGCAACTCATGAACGCGGTAAGGACCGCTAGTGAGTAAACGGGTGGATAAGTCTAACGCAATCACCTCGCCGAACTCCGTCATCAGATCGTGTGTTCGGTATCTCTTTGCTTTTTGTATTTACTTTAATTTCTTATTTATTTATCTTTCTTTATCAATTAGTATTCAAACAACCATCAACTAAAGACTAAAAACAATAAAAATTTAAAATCCTAAAAAAAAAAAAAAATTCACGTTTCCGCACTTTAGGCCTTTTAAACCCCCCTATAGGCCTCAACCGTTCAACAATAAAATTAAAGCCCTAAAAATACAAATATTCACGTTTCCGCACTTTAGGCCTTTTAAACCCCCCCTATAGGCCTCAACCATTCAACACTAATAACATTAAGGAAGCACTTGACAGATTGTCTGAGAACCATTTGCTCTGATACCATTATTGTCACACCGTGAATATCGGGGGCGACTGCGGCACGACTCACGGTCATACTTTTTGTTTGATTGAGGCCTAAAGAAAGAGAGGGGGGGGGGGGGGGGGTGAATAGGCATAAAACGTGCGGAAGTGTGATAATTGAATTTTTTAGGGTTTTTCAATTTTTAGGTTTTTAGACTTTTTAGTTCGATGGTTGAATTAATTCTAACTAATTAAAAAAAATAAAAGTAAATAATAAATACTAGAAAGTAATTGAAAATTAAAGCGATACCAAACACGCGAACTTATTGATGAAGTTCGGCTAGGTGATTGCGTGAGCTTAGACCACCCGTTCTCACTAGGGGCCCTTACCGTGTTCGCGAGCGCCTACTTTCCGGGACTTACCTTACGGCTCCGATAATCACTAATCTGAACAGTATTTATGTTACACAGTCACGATCCACGTTCGCCTTACAAAACTCATGACGAATCGATGGAACAGAAACTTATACCGGAATTCTTTCAATCCCCACCAACAAACAATCAACACAAAATTACTCGTTTAAAATCTCACTAATCTGACAAGTATTTTAGAGTAATTTCTATCGAGCGCTTGAGAGAGTTTTTGCCTTTAGAATATTGAAAAATTGATTCAAAAACGAAATTGAGGCTTGACCTTTTAAAGCGGGAAGTTCAGCCTCACAGAAATGGAAATCTGCGACCTTCCGTTCAGAACGGAAGGCAGAAAAGGAAATGCAATTAAAGGCAAATCCTATCAAATGGCTAGAAATCTGACATTCCGTTCAGAACGGAAGGCTTCCGTTCTGAACGAAAGGGGTCAAATTTCTGCCAGTTAATAGCGCAGAAAATATAAAGGAAAAAGACTCTTCCGTTCATAATGGAGCAGTTCCATTCTGAACGGAATACACAGAATTTTGGCTATTTTTCTCTCTTAAGTGTAAAATAGATGGTGCTAAAAAAATACCAAACCTATTCTAGACAAACACCGAAGAGGCTCCAAAACTTGATATCTTGAGGAGTGCAGGGCAACTTCTAGAGCTTCCGAGATAGGAGAAATGCATCGACTTCGAAACATATCTTCTTGTCATTTGCCACTTCGAAATTTGAGATGTTACAAAATATTACACAGCATGCGGAAGCTCTCTCAATTTGTCAAGTACCTGCGCCAAATATAAAGACAGAAGTAGAAAACGTTGGTAAAATAAATTTAGCTACGTAATGAGTTATATAACGATGTAGTTTCTATATGACTAACAATTAAAATTCAGATAATAAATAAATACTTTGTAAACTTGATATTCTTATATAAACTAAAAATTAATAAATAAATATAATAGTTTTTTTTCAAAACATCTTCAGTTCATAATTAGGATTTTTATCAAAAATTATATAAAACGTTTAAATAAAGAACTAAAACCATTTTTCTTAAAATTAGATTGAACTCCTTTTCAAATTAATATTGTACTGTTCCAATTAATCCCATTTCATAAAAATTCCCAATTTACATTTCTTTTGTTTTTCACAAAACAAAGATTCTTTTTTCAAAAACATAGTTTATACATACATAATACTATATATAAAAATACAAAGTAAAGATCGGAGTAGCATTCAACTGAATGGCGAACTAAAGTGGAGAGCAAATCCAACTTATGTTGGAGGAACTGATGACTCGGAGACCGCGGAACCCTACACAAGAGTCTTGACGGCCATAGATATATCATCGTGTCTTGAAGCAAACTAACTCTAACATTTTCACTACGTCTAATAGCTAACTTTCCCTTAAATCCAAAAATAGATATCACATATCACTGACAAGTCTCTCTGGTACGACCCGTCGAATCAACAAATCAAAAGTGGCATCTCAAAGTTCATATATAAATTATAATACTAGTAAAAAACTTATTTTAAATCTTTCACTTCTTCGGCAAATATATTTTCTTCAAAAATCCCAAAAATCTCAATAAAATATTGTTTTTCATTCAAAAACCATCCATATCAAAAATAAGGTTTTCAAAACTAGTTGTACTTGTTCACTTACATCGAGGTTATGAAACTTGATGGCCGATAAGCTGTACATGTTCACTTACATCGAGATTATGAAGCTTGATGGATGACAAAATTGTGCATGTAATTATTTTCAAAATGATCCTATTTGATGAATTATTTTCACACCAACGTTATTTAAAAAAAAAAGTTAACATTTGTTAAAAAAAATTCTTTAAAATAAGCACAAATGCCTTTATGTTTAGAAAATAATAATTAAAATAAAGAAATCAAATAGAAAATATAATATATATAATATATGAATTGTTAAGATAAATATCAAACAAATGAGAGCCAGCTCAGCTCAGAGTATCCCATGCCCCCAACCCCCTCTCTCTCTCCACTTCACATCACATCACATCGCATCATCGCTTACAATACGAAAACAAAAAGAAATTGGGAATCTGATCTGAGCGTAACCAGTACGAATCATCTTTCCTCTAACCAGGCCGGCGGTGGTCATGTCGAAGGCTAGGGTTTATGCTGATATCAACGTGCACAGGCCTAGGGATTACTGGGATTACGAGGCCCTCACTGTTCAATGGGGGTCAGTTTTTATTCTTCACTCTTTAATTTTATATTTTTGATTGGGAAGAAAATAATATGATTGAGATAGTTTCAGATAATTGGATCGTGATATCTTCATGGTTTCGTTATTTCTTTGAGTTGGAAATAGTTTGATTTGTTTGTCTGAACTTTTGTACTGTTTGGGCTGATTAGTACTAGTGATTTGGAAGAAAGTAATATGTATGAAAATCATGATTAATTGAAGATCCGAGCTGATAGATAAAGTTAAGCTGGTTTACCTTTTTTGTTTGATCATGAATAATTGTAACAATGATCATGCAATTTGTTTAATGGGGTTACTGTTATAATATGTAAATCTTAAAGTTTTGATATTTTGTTCAGTAATCGCCGACAAAAGATAGGTCTATCTCTAAATTTAATGTACTTCAATCCTTGTTGGAATAATTGAGAAATTGAGTGTTTGTATGATTGTTGTATATGCATACATAGTTGAATTGCATATAACCATTCTTGTACAGAGTTACTGATTTTAACTTAAATTATTTGGTTAAATTTTTTAATCACTTTAATTTTGTAATCAGGGACCAGGATGATTATGAAGTTGTGAGAAAAATAGGTAGAGGAAAATACAGTGAAGTCTTTGAAGGAGTAAATGTTAACACAAACGACAAGTGCGTTATCAAAATCCTCAAACCCGTTAAGAAAAAGAAGGTATTTTTTGGCTTTTGCCGTTGTCACCCCTCTTATTTGTAATATCCTATTTCTCACCCCCTAATCACTCTTTCTTCTTATTTTTTTTTTAATTTGTTGCAGATAAAGAGGGAGATCAAAATTCTTCAGAATCTATGTGGAGGTCCAAACATAGTGAAACTCTTGGATATTGTTCGAGACCAGCATTCAAAAACTCCGAGTTTGATTTTTGAATGTGTGAATAGCACAGATTTCAAAATACTCTATCCGACTCTCACTGATTATGATATCCGTTACTACATTTATGAACTCCTCAAGGTACATATATTATCATATAATATTTTACTACCCTGTTAAATTAAATCAGGTATTATTTCATCTATATCACAAAAAAGTGCATACATTAAAATATCATGTATACCTGTGAAAAAGTGGAAATATCATGTATCTACCTGTATAAACATGAAAACTATGATCTAAACACCTTCACTACTAATTTATTCGAAAGTGCCTAAACTACCCCTGTTCTCCCTTGTTCATCTATACAAGAAATGTAACGAAAGTGGTAATATATTTAATCTACTTAATAGTTTTGATTAAAAAGTTAGCTTTGCACCAAGAAAATCCCAATCGAAAGGCTAATGTGATTATTTAATTAAATATTAATACTGATAATAATAATAATATGCAAAAAAGCCCTACATTATGCCTAAATTGCGAAAAAGCTCCTGCATTGTTGAAAAAACTGCTAACCAAGTTAATTATAAAACATTAACTAACGGCATTAGCCATAATGAAATGGCAGAGACCTTTTTTGTAAATCCTCAATAATAAAGAGACCTTTTTCAATTTCCAATAATGTAGGAGCTTTTTTGCAATTTAGGCATAATGCAGGGGTTTTTTTGGCTAATTTCCCTATTAATAGTAGCAATTTAGGCATAATGCAAGTAAGCCCCTACATTATGTCTAAATTGCGAAAAAAAACCCTGCATTATTGAAAAAAGAAAGAAAGAAATTGGGAATCTACAATGGTTGGTCCCTGAAAATTGCAAAAAAGCCCCTGCATTATTGAAAAAACTGCTAACCAAGTTAATTATAAAATCTTAACTAACGGTGTCAGCCGTAAGGAAATGACAAGGACCTTTTTTGAATTTCTAAAGAGTATATTTTCTTCTTCCTTTTGCAATTTCCAATAACATAGGACCTTTCTTGCAATTCATGCATAACATATGGCCTTTTTCTTTCCTGCAAATCCCCCTATTAATAACACCACTACTAATTCTCTTTCCCTTCAAACAGGCTCTGGACTACTGCCACTCGCAGGGGATAATGCACCGGGACGTGAAGCCGCACAACGTGATGATCGACCACGAGCTGCGCAAGCTCCGCCTCATCGACTGGGGCCTCGCCGAGTTCTACCATCCCGGCAAGGAGTACAACGTCCGTGTCGCCTCCAGGCAAGGAGTTTTAGTTAATTGTTTCTTCTTTAGAATATTTTTGTATTAAGGATAAATGCACCGTTGGTTTAGTCCTTGTACGTTAATCAGGTTGCGGGCTACATTTTTAGTCCGTGTACTTTATAAAATAGTGCATGGTTAGTCCCTTACTTTTTTAGTCCATGTACTTTTGGGTTTGGGACTAACTATGAAGTATGAACAATTCTTTTAAGTACAGGGACTAAATTGCAATCCTATTGAAGTGCAAGGACTATCGGTGCATTTATCCCTTTTTATTAAAAGAGTACAACGTTCGCGTCGCCTCTAGTCAAGATTTCTTTCTTCCTTTCAGTTGATGTGTTTTTGTATTAAGGATAAATGCACTGTTAGTTTAGCCCTTGTACTTTAATCAGGTTGTAAGTTAGTACCTGTAGTGCGCATTTAACTTTTTTAGTCCGTGTACTTTATAAAATAGTGCATGGTAAGTCGCTTACTTAACTTGATAACACTGTTAATAATTTTTTTCTAAATGTACCATTTTGCCCTTTAAAAAAGAAAAGATTTTTTTTTAATTGTAAAAAAATATTAAAAGGAAAAAATATTTTCTAAAATTTTAGATTATTAAAAAAATATGAAAAGAAATTTTCTTTTACAATTTTGAAAAAAAAATTCTTTAAAATTGTGAAGGGCAAAATGGTCATTTGAAAAATGATTAAGGGTTTTCGCGTTGCCTCTGGGTAAGTTTTGTTTCTTCTTTTGTTTGATGTGTTTTTATTCAGGGTAAATGCACCGTTAGTCCCTGTACTCGGGTTGCAATTTAGTCCTTGTACTATTAACTTGACATGCTTGGTCCATGTACTTTACTCGATTTGTTTCTTTATTTCAGTCTGATTTGAACACCGCTTCAGAATGTTTTTTGTTATATAATCTGAGTGTGCATCTGTTGAATTGTTTTTGTTCTAGCGTAAGTGTCATACTGGTCCGATTTAATTACTTATACCCAACTAAGAGTTCAAGTTTTCATGGTAGTAGTTTGTTGATCTATAACTAGTCCCTAATAATTTCTGTTATTCTGGTACCATATTTGTTTAATATTTGGGAATTATGTTTGTTTTTATTTATAGGTATTTCAAGGGACCAGAGTTGCTAGTGGACTTGCAGGATTACGACTACTCTTTAGACATGTGGAGTCTTGGCTGTATGTTTGCTGGAATGGTACATCATTTTCTCTCTTTTTTATTAATTTTAATTTTCTGAATTTTTAATATGATGTTATGGTCTATGTAATTGCAGATATTTCGCAAGGAGCCTTTCTTCTATGGCCATGATAACCATGATCAGCTTGTTAAGATAGCCAAGGTAATTTAGATTTTAGATAATCAATTTAATTATACTTTTTTGTTTTTGGATTTTATTTGTTCAAGTTGGTAATATTATATTGTATTATTTGAATAATTTCATATCAGGTGCTTGGTACAGATGATTTAAATGCGTATTTAAACAAATATAGGCTTGAACTCGATCCTCAGCTTGAAGCTCTTGTTGGGAGGTAATATTTTTTTTAAAAATATTTTCCATATTCATACATCTTAAAATGTCAAATTTTTTACAACATTTGCTTATTTATTTGTGTAATTTATATATTGGCAGGCACAGCAGGAAGCCTTGGTCTAAATTTATTAGTGCTGATAATCAGCATCTTGTTTCCCCAGAGGTTCATTATTTATCATTATTTAATTTCATATGACATATATATTAATTAGTTAATTTATTTTTTTGCAACTCTTGGTTAAGTTAATTTATGTAAAAATTTAATGCAGGCGATTGATTTTCTTGATAAACTTCTTCGCTATGACCATCAAGACAGGCTGACAGCCAGAGAAGCTATGGTACATTTTTCCACTTTTTTTCATATATACCCTTCAAAAAACATGGAATATGAAAATGAAATATAGCTTGAAATTTCTAACATCAAATCACAGAATATGTCAAAACAAATATATGTACCCCTCTGAAAACTGCAAATTTCGAATTCTTCGAAACTCAGAATCAAATTAACCCAGTAAATTAATTAATATTCTCATGTATCCAAAACTATATGGGTTTGATATTTTTGCCCCCTTTGATCTATCTATATTACCTTGTATTTTGTTTATATATATTTTTAATAATGTACAGGCACATCCATACTTCCATCAAGTGAGAGCGGCTGAAAATAGCAGAACGCGTGCCCAATAGAATAAAAAGACATTACTTGCTTGAAAAGTGATCTCATTTGAACCATTCTTGTTTTGAGCATCATCATTATTAATTATTGCTGCTATTGTTATTTTATTTGTGTTTTGTTTGAGAAAAAGCTGATTGTTGGAACTTAATACCAAATCTACCAGGTTTGTATTTGAACTTTTTCGCGTGGTTTGTATTTTTTGTGAGATTGTAGTAACTTCAATCCAGATCATGTTTTGTCGAAATTTTGTAACCAATTATCTTCATCATTTGTTTCAGGCTGGAAGTTTTTGTTTTGAGGACAATGCAAAAATCTGTTCTGATTCAAAAATTTCTTTTGTAGCACTTATGGGTCTCATTTAGCTTGAAAGTATTGAAAAATCAACCCAAATCAAATCTAAATTGCCTGTCATACGAGCAACAAGAAGCTGAAATTAGGTCAATAATGGCTCGGATTGATCAAATTTGCAAATGTTCAAGTACAATATAAGCTTTTCTGAATCTTATTTCTATTGTTTTGTGATCTCAAATTAGAGAAATATGAATTTTAATTAGTACATAATAAAATCCATAATAAAATCCATGGGATAGGAATTCAAGCCCACTAAGCATTTGGATGAGCATCCAACGGGTCCAATAACCCAGTCAACTGTTGAGTTATGCAACCGCTACAACCATTTTTATAGAACAAACAATTCCTTTGTAAGAACTTAAATCTCATTAAATTATCATGCCTATCTCTATATGGCAAATCAAATCTCAAGATATCATGTTTACCTTACAAAATATCTTTTTGCCTATACTATAAAATCACAAAACATCTATTTTCTTTTTACAAATTTAAAAGTATATTTTATAACCTTTTTGTTTTACATTATTTTAATTCTACATGTATTATATCTAATGAAAGTATTATTTTTTTTTATTTTGTATCTAACTAATAAATTAAACACATATTTTTTCTAGAAGATGCACAATATTTATTTTATGACGAATTTTCCGCTTCATGCAAATTTTCCCATCATATCACTTTGAAACTTTCCAGTATGTGATATGGAAGTCCATGACGGAAGTCATGATTCATATTCCATACATCTAAAATATGTTGTCAGCTCCTACTATTCTCATTTCCTATCATTATGCAATGGGAAATGTGCAAACACGACGGCACTTAGCACGACTGTAGCACAACGGCACTATAGATATACTGTTTTTCCATTTTATATATTGTTTTCTCATTTTTATATACTGTTTTGTCATTTTATATAATGTTTATTCTTTTTGTATTTTGTATTTTTTTTACTTTTATATACTGTTTTTCCATTTTATATATTGTTTTCACTTTTTATGTATATACTGTTATTAGAAAATAAATTATATATACTGTTATGTATATATTGTTATTAGAAAATAAATTATATATACTGTTATTAGATCCATCATGAACAATCGTGCTACAGTGCCGTCGTGCTCTATCGGTCCCTTATGCAATATCTAACATGAGCTCTCTTTTCAAGCAAACATAACGAAATATTCAATTATGTCCGGGCCGAAGCGAAGCGAGAATAAATTCTATTATAATATAATAATTTTCTTGTGTAAATGACACACATTTGACATAACGGAAATAAGTTTCTTTTTAGGAGATGGGAAAATCTGATCCGATCAGAAAATTTCTTAATGTAACACTTCTTAATCTGATTTAACTTGAAAGTATTGAAAATCAGTCCGAATCGGGGATACGAGCTACAACAAGCTGAAATTAGGTCAATCATGGCTCGAATTAATTAAATTTACTAAAATTCGAGTCCAATATGTAAAATGCCTGTAACCCTCACCTGTAACCCAATGAATGATCCACAACCAAACGACCTTAGACTTGAGCAACATAATACTCAAACGACTCGTGCTTTGAATGACCTAATACTTGCCTGAAACTCAAACAACCCGCAATCCAAATGACACATTTCAAATTGACATGAAACTCGAAATTACTTTTGCACCTTTGTCCCTTTAAGCTTTTCTAATCTTATATCTATTGTTTGGTGATCTCAAACTAGAGAAGTAAATATGTATTTTAATTAGTACATAATAAAATCAACATAGTATAATATTTTTCTCTTACTTATGAGATAATGAAAGAATTTATGTTTGTGATAGGTGGCTCAAAAATTGGAGCATTTTTGAAACTAAGAAGCTGTAATGATACATCAAATGGATTTGCTTAAAACTTTTTTTGATCCTAATATTTTTGAACTTTTATGTCGCATGCAATTTATATTTCTATCATTGCTTTGTCATGAGTGGTGTCGGATCATAATAGAGTCTAGGTGGATAACATCTCTCAGATTTTGTAGTAGTATATATATGGTTATGCTACTATATTTTATATAAAATTAGAAGCTATATATGCATTGCAACTCTAAATTTTTGATGTATTTTTCATTACGGCACTCCCATTAATATGGGTCAAGATCTGCTACCAGCCATGGGCATTATCAATAGTAAAACTTTATATTGTATTCAATTCTGTACATATCATTACATGACATGTTATAACAATAGGATATTCGGTGGCCTTAGAAAATGAATATTGTCATCATAATCTAAACCAATGTAAAGTGGTATTTTTATAATGCTTCAGAAATTCGCATGAAGGTGCGGCTAGTTAACCCCAACCTCTTATTTTTCACCTACTTTTGAGTCTCCAGAAATTCGCATGAAGGTGCGGCTAGTTAACCCCAACCCCTTATTTTTTATCTACTTTTGAGCCTCCTCAAAAAGCCACATCATCACTTTTATCTCGACCGTTCGATCAATTTTTTTGTCGAATCTTAGCCATTCATTTTCTCAAATTTATTGATATTTTATGGCAATATTTTTGTCGAATCACATTTGCTATGATTCCAATTTCACTTTCTCTTGATAAAATATGTGAATATAGATTATATAAAAGAACATGTAATAAAATAATAAGCTCATTTATTCTTATTATATTCTTTTATCGCTCTTTGAAAATTCTCAAGAGAACTATTATCAATTTTCTCTCCGCCGTTGAATCAAAAAATTTATCAAATTTTAGCTTTTAATTTAAATTATTATCATAATATCACATGATTAGTTAATTTATTGTTCAGTGTTATATCTCCGTTATTTGGGAACCATCATCTCAAACAAAATTTCAGATATTGAAAACTATATTATATTACTTAATGTATTACGGGTTTCATAATAAGATATGTGTAATCCATACCATTTTAACATCTAAAAAAAAAGAAAAATAGTGGTGACAAATTTTTGAAGAAAATGAGTAATATTACATTTTCCTATGTAGTATACATATTTTTCCCATATCTATAATATTAAATATAATTATTATTTTTTATTTTTTTTAAAATTAATCATCTATAATTTAATCTTATGTAATTTCAACTAAAATCTTCGAAATAAATTATCTTGCACTTTAATTTTTCTGATCTCATTCATCTATGCCTGATTAATACTTAATTTGTTTTTCTATAATAACATGTCAACACATAATGACATAAGAAAATCAAAGATAACAATTTTGAATTCTCGTGTATTATTTATGTACTATGGATTCACAAATTTAAAATTTGAATTTTCATAATGGCAATTTATATATTAGATTGAAATAACTATTAAAATTGAAATACTCGCCGCGAAGCGTAAGCATTATCCTAATATTTATTATTTTTTGAATTTTGTGTAATATTTTGATATTTTCAGATAAACTTATATTATTCTCCATATAATGTTTACATCAAAACAAGTACTTGAAAGAGTACTTATATGAGATCCTTTATATAAGATCAGTATTTTCTCAAACAAGTACTTGAAAAAGTACTTATATGGCCCAGATAAACTTATATAAGATCCTTTATATAATGTGTACATCAAAACAAGTACCTGAAAAAGATGCACAACCTACAATCATTAATTCCTCCGAAAAAGACAAGTAACTGAATTGCTGCTGACCTTTTCTCCCCAGTTCCTTTTTTTTTTTTTTTTTTAAGAAATTTTGGATAGGGCTTTAAATATCCCCATTCCAAATTAATTTTTTATATATATTTCAAATTTTTTTACAAGATTACAAGTAATCTTTTCTTCCTTTTCCTATAAAAAGTAAAAAAAGGAAAATAAATCCGGGCTTTATAATTCAGCGCCTTTTACAGAATCTAGAAATTAAAACCTAAATTCTAAAACCCTAACCCAGATTCAGAATCCGTGGATTCCTATTCCATCTTTTTCCACCGCCTCTACACCCTTCTTCAGCTCTCCAAATTATAAACTGAAATAAAGCCGCTAATTGCTTGAAAGATTTGCTGCCGCCCGTGAAAATTATACAATCAGACATGTGCGGAACTATATACTGAGGGTTCAATTGCAGATCAAGAGCATTTTTGAGTAAATTTCAGTGTTTTTGTACAAAGCTACACTCTTCTGTAATGTGCTCGACAGTTTCTTCTTCTCTTCTACAAAGGTAACATTGTTTAGCTAAATCAAAACCCCTTTTTCTCAGATTGTCCTGAGTTAAGATTCTGTTTTGCTTGCTTTGCCACAAGTGTATTCGCATTCTTAGAGGCAC
Organism: Juncus effusus; assembly: GCA_027726005.1. NCBI lineage: Eukaryota > Viridiplantae > Streptophyta > Magnoliopsida > Poales > Juncaceae > Juncus > Juncus effusus. The sequence continues at coordinate 5,842,909 of CM050904.1, read as the reverse complement.
AACGATTTTCCAAATACTTGAGAGATTGCTCTGAGGTTCATCTGCTGTTACGATTTTCCTGTAAATATTATTCACTATGAATTTACCTTTAGAATTATCTTGCAACCGGGGTAATCTGAACTGAATTCAGTATAAGCTGAAGTTGCCTGAGTTGCTCTTGTGGCACTGCTGCCCTAATCTCTTTAAAAGCCTCATGGACAACGGGCAGAGCCATGAGTTCAGCTACTGTGCCAGATTCATTTTTGGCAAAAGAAAATAATTCCTAAAATCTCTGACTTAACACCCCTTCACCCCAATTGCTAAACCAAAAATTAGTTCGAGATCCATCTCCTACTTGAAATAAGGTTTCACTGAAGAAAAATGGAAGGTTTTTCTTAACTTCCCTCCAAAAGTACGAATCCCTAACAGTGGTCTCATTCAAGCTATAAGATTCAATTGATGAAACAAGGTGATCCCAATTTAGTCCCCCTTCCCTATGAAAATACTTCCAAACCCATTTCAATATCATGACCTTATTGAAGATCTCAAGGTTTATTATCCCAAGACCCCCTATCTCCCTTGGCTTACAAACATTATCCCAGGCTACCATTGGTATTCCTTTATTAATATTCCTTCCATAAAATTCCCTCCTTAGTTTATCAATTTCAGTGATGACCCATTTGGGTAATTTGAATACTGAGAAGAAATAGATGGGTAAGGCAGACAATACTGAATTAATCAGTATAAATCTACCACCTTTACTGAGCAATGCACCTTTCTTTAATCTTTTCCTAAACTTTTCAATCAAAACATTGTATTCCTCTTTGGTCGGTTTTTTGAAGTGGAGGGGATAGCCTAAGTATTGGAATGGTAAAGTCGAATGAGAACACTCTAGTAGTTCTGAGAATTGTGTTTGATCTGGGATTGTGTCGTTTGATGACACAATTGTAAATTCAGACCTGGAGTAGTTAATACTCATGCTTGAGCTGTTACCAAACACTTTTAAAATGAATTTCATTCTCCTGATTTGAGTAATGTCAGGTTTTAATAAAAAGAGAGTATCGTCAGCATAGAAAATGGCTATGTGAATGTTTAAAAGAAGTCTCTCTATGAAGTTTTGAGCACACAAGAACTCCAATACTTTTGCAAGAGTATCAATGGCTAAAATAAAAAGATGGGGTGACAAGGGATCCCCTTGTCCGACCCCTCTTTTCAAATGTATACTCTTTCCGGGATTCCCATTAAAAAGCACTCTCGCAACCCCTTTCAACACACATTTTTCTATCCAATGAATCCACTGTTCACCAAAAGCCCTTGCCCTCAAAACCCTAATTATGAAACCCCATTCAATTGTGTCAAAGACCTTATGCACATCAGCTTTAAATAGTAACAATGGTTGTTTTGTGACTTTTGCCATATGTAGTGCTTCCCTAGCATACACATAACACTCTGAAATTTCCCTGGTTTCAATAAATCCCAGTTGATTAGGTAGAATTAATCCATTGATAAAAAGCTTCAATCTGTTGGCTAAAATCTTTGAAAATATTTTCTAAATACTACTAATGAGACTGATTGGTCTGAAATTTTTGGGTTCACTTGCAATCTCAGGTTTGGAAATTAGTGTAATATAAAACATGACAAATTCTCCAAGTCCTTCAGAAATAATCTCATTTTGCAAAATGTTAAATATTTCTCCCTTAAATATTGCCAGTAATGCTTAAAAAATTCTCCATTGAACCCATCTGGGTCAGGAGACTTGTTTCGCTTCCACCTTTTTATGACTTCATCCAATTCGTCAATTCTAAAAGGCTCATTTAATGAATCAAGATTGGTTGATGAGTTTATGAATATGTGAGATACATCCAATGTTGGTTCTGAATGAGATATTGATTGAGTTGAACCAATTAATCCCTTATAAAAAGAGAATAGAATGTTTGACTTCTGTTTATGTTCAAAGTTACTCTCATTGGTATGAGGATTAATTAGAGAAGGTATCATTAATTTAGATTTTCTGATTGTGGCATATTTATGAAAGAAACTTGTATTTTTGTCGCCCTCTTTTAACCAATGTGATTTTGCCCTTTGTTTCCAATAAGATTTTTCCCTATGAATTAAATCACTCAACCTTTTTTTACACAGATCCTTTAACCATTTTTCCAAATTTTCTAAACTGTTTTCTTCTTCTTTTTCATCTAAACTTTTTATAATTTCTTTGCACATTTCCTTGTATTTTCTAGTATTCAATTTCATGTTTTTACTCCACTGTTTTAGCTTTTTACCCAATTTCCCTAATTTTTCTGAAAATTCAATGAGAGAGGATGCTTTATGTGCTTGCAAATGATCCAAAATTATACTGTTGACCTCAAAGTTTTTGATCCAAGAGTTTTCAAATCTGAATCCGTTATATTTGGGGAAAGTACTTGAAGAGACCAATTGAATTGGTGAGTGGTCTGAAAGTGTATTTGCCAGACATGTTTGGTTATAATGTGGGAAGAATTGAGTTCAAGCTAGATTGAGAAGATATCTATCCAGTCTAGCACTGAGTATTGAATTACCCCAAGTAAACTTTCTATCTTTGAGAGGAGGATTAATTAAACTAAGGTTATCAATGAGCTCGACAAATTTATCAGAATCCTCTCTATGTTTAGCACTCGATCTTGTTCTCTCAGCTGGACATGTTACCAAATTGAAATCCCCAAGAAGCAACCATGGGACATCAGATCCAGGTTTCAAATTTCCTAACTCCTCCAAAAATTCTATCTTTTTTTTTGTCTGTTTTGTGGTCCATAAACCCCAGTAATTTGTATCTCAATATTATCCCATCGACATTGCAATTTGGCTATCAGAGAATAGCTATTTATTGATGGCTGAATGAGATTAAAATGATTGTTATTCCATGCTAAGATCAACCCCCCTGATACTCCAACTGAATTTAGGGTTAGATATCCAGCTAAAAAAGTACTAAAACTCTCCTTATGTAATTTATCAGAATAATTCTGCAGTTTAGATTCTTGGATACAGACCATGTCAGGTCTTTCACTCTTCAAAAAGTCTTTAATTTCAACTCTTTTACTATTTGCATTCATACCCCTCACATTCTAAGAAATTATTTTTAATTTTTTTAAATTCATTTAATAATTTTTTTACTTCTCTGTACTTTTTTTTTCACAAATTTATACCAAAGTTTGTAAAACTGCAAATAGGTCATCTGTCAGTTGAACCCCAATTGCAGTTAATAGGACTGATATATCTTCCAAAGTAAATATCTTCTTCTTCACCAGCAGAGAGGAGGTATCTTCTGCATTATTCCGTGTTTTATTATACCTTCTTTTTGAATAACCTTGTTTTATTTCCTTGTATTGTAACAACTGAACTTTTTCTATTGCTGTTATGTAGGTATCTGGTTCTAACCCTTGCAACCTTGCACTTTTCCTCCTTTGTGGTGTAGGTGGCCTGGAGGTAATTGGAATTTCCTGAAGATCCAAAGCTTCATCATTCCACACTAGTTCCTCTTGATTCTCATAGTCCCTTGTTTCATCACTATGATTCTGAACTGATTCAATACCACTTACTTCTCCCTTCTCATTAATTGTGATTATTGCCAACTGTTGTGAGTCAGAAAGTTGTATTGTGTTACAATTTTCTGAATTAGGGGTACTTGCATAAGAGTCGGTAGCAGGGCTATCTTGAGACATTGCAATAGCCAGTTGGTTAGAAGGAGATATTGGTTCTATTGTTTGGGTGGGGGGAAGTGAAATTGGCTCTAATAATGGCAATGATGAGACTGTCTGGGAGCACAAATCTTGGTTAATTGAGGTGGACTGAGGCATCTTTGCCTTATCTGAATTTTTCTGAGCCTTTTTCTTATCCAATTTTACTCTCCAAACTTGATTCAATAACCAATTCTTTCGTCTAGGAATCTCAAGGTTTTGTAGATTATAAGACTGAATAAAGATTGGACATTTGAAGAGAAAATGGCCATCTGAGAAGTGAATTGAATAAGGGATGTGAGATAGGGTCTTAACCCTAATCACTGCTGAAAACTCTTTGAATCTCACTCCTCCACTAACATGCAAGGTCTGTTGATAAAAGCCAAAGCTAGCAACAATGTTTCTCATAATTTCCTCTTTTGTCAGGTTTTCAGGCACCTTTTTCACATGAATTATGGCTGTGTGGTATTCCACAGGCTCGTGTATTATTGCATTTTCAGATGAAAGCAGACTCTTGTTCACATGATAGATGAGCTTTTACCTTTTAACTGTGGTTTGTTGAGTTATTTTTACAGGTGCCTGGTTGGTGGTTGCCTGAGCAGTTTCGACATGCGCTGAAGCAATATTAGGGTTTGTGTGTGAAGGAACTGGCCGTGACTTAGCAGGAATCTTTGAAGCTGAATTAGATTGGGAGGGGAGTTTATTCCAGCAATACTTTGCTATAAGCCCTAGCTTATCACACCTATAACACCTAATTGGCTCCCTGCAATCTTTCCTTGTGTGGTCATTGTTGGGAAACCCGTAGCCATGTACGTTACATGCGCAACGGAACCTACGGGTTAACCCTCCCTAGGATAATCGTAAAGGAAATAAAGGTACGAGATTATGCTATTAAAATTTATACCTCGGATCTTCCTGATCTGGGAGAGAGAAGCAGATGTAGGTCTGAACGAACTTCCGTCTTGCTTCCTTCTCCTTCCTGGCTTTTGAAGCTCGACCTTGAGAATCTTCTTGCTCTTCCTAGAGACGAAGAACTTGATCGCTCGCTAATCTCCAAGGCAGGAGATCTCTACTCGTATCCACGTCGAACTTCGAATAGTCGGAATGACCGGACTCGGCTAAACGAGTTCAGAAATACTTTCAGGAGGCTCTCTCATTCTCTCTGTATTACGGCAGCCTGGGGGCTATCTAATGTTTGTCTAATAGAGGGGGACTGCCCCTCTATTTATACTAGAGAGGGAGGCGAAGGATTTCTTAGTTACCATAACTAAAACCCTAATTACAGCGCTTATCCGTTCCCAACGGACCTATTCCGTTGCCAACAGAATAGGGTTTCCTAATCTGAAAACTTGGCTGCCGACTATTCGCTGAGTTCTGTTGGCAACGGAACTGTTCCGTTGGCAACGGAACTATTCTGTTGCCAACGGAACTGTGCTGATTTTGCACAATCATTCATATCAATCATCCAATGATCGATTATTTCCTTCACCTATTTATACATCATATGTATAACCATTTAAGAGCATTTCCTTCCCGACTAGACATTGTTCTATGTGTGACCTTGTAGGTTCCATTTAACGCTGACAACGATCTTCCAAAGATCGTGAGTCATGAGTAACCTCTAGACTGGTGTCATGACTACCCATGTTAAATGAAATGATCAGCGATCATAAACCTATCTGAATAGACATTTGATTGTTCCTTTTGTTCTACGATATATGTCTTGATCACAAGGCACGGTAATATGTCATCCTTGAGTTTGATCAAAGTCTCTTTCCTGATCGAGAATTAGACTGAGTAAATACAAAATGATATTAACAACACATGTTAATCCATTTTGAGCATGGCCATGCATTTCCTTCAATCCTAGTTCATCAGGGGCCCAGAGATATCTCCCTCTTAACGAGAGGAACAAATCCCATCTTGGTCACTCACATTCCTCGTCATGATTCAGTGCATACCTAATGATGACCCTAATGATCATCCCATTACGGATGACGTAGGATCATATTAAAGTATGCAGTTCCTCATACAGGAATCCATGGTGACCTCAGGTCGTAGGAATAAGCACACTATTCATATGAGAATCACTAATGACATGTACCATGCATATTCTCATATTGTGGTCAGTCCAGTACGTGTTCTCTAACATGTACCTATATTCCAGACTTGACATCTCTATGTCCATGATCAGCAGAACATGATCATCCAGCCTGCGAATATACTAGTGTGGATATGTAGCTTCTTACCTGAAGTATGTCTATCTCTATAAACATCCTACATATCACTAGGGATAATTTAGAATATCATTCGTTGGTTCACAGTTCTACAATCAGAATCACGTATTCTGATGACGTGAACCCGAAGATTTATTCTTGGTTGATATAAGATTTACATTCACAACCCATACACATAGATATATAAGAAACAACCTTTATTGAATAAATAATAATGTCTTAATACATAATCCATTTCCTAGCACAAATACATTTGACCTAGGGCACTAATCCTACATTCATGAGCTAGGTATCTGTAGCATTACGTTACTGGCTTTAACTTCTTCTTCTTATTTACTACTTTGATCCACCCTTGGTTCTCAGGTGAATTTGTATTTGCATTTGTTATGTTAGGGACCGGCGGTGTAATTGGGACATTGGATTGCAGAATTGTAAGGTAGGATTTGCTCGAACTTGGAATGATATGAGTTTTTTGTATGTGGTTGTTATTGTTGTAAGATCTGAAGCTCTTTAACTGATTGATTATCTTCACGCTTTTCTTCTGGTTGTAATGTATTTGTATTTGTGGTTTCTGGGATTGTACTGATGGGTTGTAAGATCTGCAGGAAGTTATTCGTTTGGATGTAAACAAGAAAGACTTTCTTGAAAGAAATTTGTATGATTTGTCTCGAATTTATCTTCTGTTTCCTTCTCTCTGTATTTGTTTGCTTGAATCTTGAATCTTCTGTTTCCTTCTATCTGTATTCGTTTGCTTTAAGCTTGAATTTTGAATCTTTGAGTTTCAAGATCTGTTATCTTGATAACTCGGTCTAGTTGGAGAGTTGTCTCCGGAGTGAAGGCTCAACGACCTGGGTAAACTACAGGCCGCAGTCCTTCTCCTCCGAGAGAGACTCTCTCACCTGGTCCTAACTCGCCGGAGAGTAAAAGACTCGTCGGAGAAGGAGCTTCCTCAAGCTCTCCTAAACAAGCTCTCCTCAATTTTCGCTTATCGACTTTAACCGCTTTAAAAAATGCGTTTTCTAATTCAAGAGTGTTGCATTATTGTGCCTCTTAACATTCCAAGAACTTTATTCTTGAAAGGATTTTTTGCTGAATCTTTCAAGATTCAGTCAAGAACAGTCCCTTTTCAATAATTTTTGACTCAAAACAGTTAAGATTCAGTCAAAAGAAGATTAGAGGAGGTTCAAGGATGTCATTGAGGAAACGAAAGGGAGATCAGAGGTGTAGCTGAGTAGTATTGAAGATTTGAGGTGGTTCAGTTGTGATCAAGTGAAAGTTCTCAACTCAGATCTGATCCTCTTGCTCAAGTCAGATATGATCAAGAACTGTTCAGCTCAAAGGAGAAGAATTCGACACTAAAGAACATTTCTTTCAAGAACAATTTTGCCTCTGTTTCAATCTGGAGTGAAATTGACGGAGCTCAGTTCTGAATTCAGGGTTCCTCAATCTCAAAATCACTCAAGCAGTCAATCTAGTGACTGATTTCATCACAAGCAAGAAAAAGATTGAAAATTAAATTCACTTACCTGGTTCAATGTTACTCATCATTATCAGATTGTCTACTTCTTTCTTGATTCCCCTCTTTTCTTTCTCCTCAATCTCACTTCTTGGTTAGAGTATTTGATTTGAATTGGGACTAGTCAGAGCGTAAATTCTATGATGCTTTGTTTTATGAACTGTTGTTTATTCAGATTTCTTCTCCCCAGTTCGTTAAACTCCTAGTCTTCAATCTTTTGAATTTGAATTGAATCCAACTATTATATTTATGCCATCTAGCCTGCATGTATCATATCAATGGCAGAGAAAAACGGAGAGGGTAAGTTGAAGTATTCGCCGTTGCTGAGCACCATAGCTCTCTTCTTATGGGTGGGCATGATTCAGTTCCATTGTATACTTGTTCTCACCTCACTCATGTTCTTACCATTTCGCCTAGCGATCTTGTCAGTATTTTCTCTTCTTCCGATTTTGCCCCTGGCTTTCTTTCAGTGGTAAACTAAATTTACCGTTTTGCAATTTCTCTCCTGTAGAGTTCTTGGGGTGTTGGCGATTGTTGTGGTGATTCCTCTCAATAGTGAGAGTCATTTTGGAAGGAAAATTTCAAGGTGAGTGAATTCTTTTTTGTAAAATTGGATGTCACGAATGATTCGGCGTGCGATGGAATCATTTAACTTGTGTTTTGTTTTATATACTGTTTACTAGTATTTTTTTTCATTTGATATTTTTTTTATTATTTATATATACTGTTTTTTAAAAAAAATACATCATATATATTGTTTTTTAAGAAGAAAAATTGTCGCTGCAACATGTCCCAATTTTTTTTTAACTCTTTGATTTCAAATTTTCAAGAGTGAAAAAATTAATTACTTGTCTTGGGGTGTTGGCTATGTTTCCGTTTCTAACTCTCTGGTCTTTCAACTATACAAAAAAGCCCGGTTTTCATCTGTTCTCTCATTAATCCGGTTTGGAGTTTCAAATACTATATCAGGGAAAAAATGGGATTCCGAATGCCCTTTTTTTTTTATCGGAGATGAGATTTCAAATCCTGAACCGGGATAGTCGCTACAATTTGCACACTTTTGCTAATAGCTGGTTCTTTTAAATAGGTTTATATCCAAATACGCATATGGGTATTTTCCAATTACCATTCATTTGGAAGATGAAGAAGCTTTCGAGGAAATTTTTTTACAAGATTTATGAAATAATTAAACTCCCTGTAATTATTGCGTGGGGACGATTCGGGTACCTAATTTTATGATATTTTGCACCATTCTTATTTTTTTAAACTATATATTGAATTGTAATTTTATTTTTGTGTAGTAATTTATATTTATATGATTTATACATTTTTAGGATGCCAATTCCATTTCGTGTACCAATAAATATTGTCATTGGTAAGCCGATTCATGTCAAGAAAAATACCAAGCCTTCAATGGATGAGGTAAGATTTTTTTCAGATTTATTTAATACGTATGCTTGTTTAACATATTTTATATGTACTATTTTTAATGTAAATTATATTTTATTTATATTTATAAAGGTAAATGAAGTTCATGCGAAATTTGTCACTGCAATGCAAGAGCTATTCAAAAAGAACAAGACTCGGCTCAGTTCAGAAAAGCTCCAACTGAGGGTTCTGTAACTTAGTTTTATTGATAGGAAAAAGATTTGGACTTTCCATCTTATTTAGATTTTATTACCTTCAAATAAAATGAAAACTTAAATTGGGAGTCATTCCATACACTTGAATATTTTTTATTAGCTTCTAGTGGCTCCAATATATTTCAGCCCAAAGTTTCAACCGGTCCATATTGTTGGCTCCAGGACTCCTATATCTTTTAACCAAAAGTTTCATAGTTTTATTTTAATTTCTATTTATACATTTGTATTTACAACAATATACCTTAAATTATAAACATTATATTTTTATATTCTCAACAATATACCTTACATTCTAAATATTATATCTTTATTATATTCACCGCAATATATGTTACACTCTAAACAAGAGAAAATGAATGCTAAAATAGTTGAATGTAGAAGTCTCATCATACTGATTTAGAGGATGAGACTAATAAAACGATCTCTCCTCCAAAAGAGATAATATACCTTTATATCACAACAATATACCTTATAATCTAAAAATTATACTTTTATATTATCAACAATATACCTTACATGAGAAATTCACTGGGAGTTATAAGGAGCTACTAAACAAAATAATTAGAGGTTAAATTTCGTGAGAGTTATTTTGGAGATTCTAATATTGTCAGCAAATATGAGAGCTCGGGAATACATAAAATCGAGAGCCCCGAAAGATTTCAACTGACTCACAATTTATAAACATGTAGCAGCTTCCTCTTAGACGGGAGTCGGGGAGGTAATTAGCCATTCCCTTACAGATAACTCTTTTTTGAAAAAAAAGAGGAAGGGGGATCTTATAACACATGAAAACAAAATTATAAAAAAGGACTAAAATGCAGTTATCAAGGTTTGATAGATCTTTTAGCATATTACAAAATACATGTTATCAAGGTTTCCTAATCTAAATATTACAAAATAAAGTTACCAAACATTAACCTAATTATATCTCTTGCCATTGTCTTGGGCAGACGTGAATGATCAGAGCACAACGAAAATTAGTTATTTGAGAAAACTAGAGGGACTAATTAGTAAAATTAAAACATATATATATACAGAAATATAACCGGACCCTAGTGAATTTTCTGTTGGATTATACGGAGAAAATAATGGAGAATAGAAGAAGAAGGAAAAGATATTATATTATATTATATTATATTTGATTGTTTTTTCTTTTGTCTGTTGCAACAAAATACAAATTTATTTATATGAATCAATGACACATGCATATATGTACCGTATTAAACACTTACATTTAACTCACATAACTATCAAGTTCATGAACCATATTCTCTAGATGGGTACAACATACATGTATCACAACATACATACACACAATTTAAACAAACATGAACTTGAATAATAAATGAATCTAAATATTAAATTAAGTTTATTACTCAACATTCTATGCCGCCTCATTCACTTAATTTGTCCACCTATTCATGAGAGAAATTGAAGAGAGAAAAAAAAATGAACTTTAGAGAGAGAAGAGAAATTAGGGTTGTCGATGCTCCAATTATTACTATACTATTAAATTAAACATGCCCTTTTAATTGCAACTATAAAGTTTCCGAGTTAGTGCTACTCAAAAGTCGTTTAAAAACCCGAACTCAATTGTCTATTTATGAGGTGACCGAACTTCTTCATTTTATCGATATATTTAGATAATTAAAAATTGCAATATTTTATTGTAATTTGATGTTGTATCGGGTTATGAGGTGGAATAAAAACATATCTAAATACTTAAATAAGAGAAGATAAGATAATATAAGATAAGAGAAGATAAGTGAAGAATTAGTAGAAGTCATATTTGACAAACATGGATATGCATCCTAGGCCACAATCCTACGTAAGGTTCTATATGTCAAGAGCATCCCGTGCTACGGTCTTGAAAACTCCCTTTCGAATCTAAAGACCTAGAAGTGCACAACGTTACATCACTGTGATTCTGACAAACCCAACGGATATGGAGACATTCTGATGCAACGATTTCAGACATCGTGCTCAATATTTGAAAAGTGAAATAATGGAAGTAAATTAATGAGGGTAAATTTAGAGGTCAATTATGATGATATTTAATTATATTAATTATTGTAAGTATTATTTTTTATATTATTTAAAGACTATAATTTAATTTGAGACTAAGAATTATTTATTATTTTAATGAATCTATTTAATTATTTGATTTGAGAGAATTAACCCCAACCTCTTATTTTTCATTACTTTTGAGCCATCTCAAGAGGCAACATCATTACTTTTATCTCCACCGTTCGATTAATTTTTTTTGTCAAATCTTAGCCATTCATTTTCTCAAATTTATGGATATTTTATGACAACATGTGTGTGGTTAGTAAAACATAATCATATGATTGGTTGAATTGGTATTTTGTGTTTCATCTCCGATTTAGTGAGAACTGTTGGAAATTTGTTTCTGACCATCAAATCTTAATCAAATGGGTTCAATGAATCATAGTTCAAAGTTATGTTCAGTTATTAATACCAATAATTAATGAATAGTTTACTCATTAAAATATAAATAATTTTTCTTTTTTTCTTTAAAAAATTATAATTCTTAATGAAATATTTTATTTCTCATGTTACAATCATCAAATATAAATTTGTTGGAATTTTCTCTTTATTTTGAGTTCCATATTGTTATGGTTGTAATTTATTTATTTTTTTACTAAAATATGTGAATAAAGACTATATAAAAGAACATGTAAAAAAATGATATGCACATTAAGTTATACCTTATACCTTATTTTTCATCTCTCTTTAAGCATTCTCAAGAGACCTATCGTCAATTTTATCTCGGCCGTTGGATCTAATTTTTTTTCAAAATTTAGTTTTTCATTTAAATTATTACCACAATATCACATGGTCAGTTAGATTAATGTTTCGTGTTATATCTTCAATTATGTAAGAACTATCATATCAAATAAAATTTCAGAGTATTAAAAATTATATTATATTATTTTATGTATTACGGTAATATGCATCATTTTAATAACTAACAAAATATAAATAAGAAAAATAACGGTGACAATTTTTTCAAAAAATGAGTCATGTTATATTTTCTTATGTATAGTAAACATACGTTTTCTATATATATAATACAATATTTTCTTTTTACAAATCATGTTAAATATAATTATTATCTTTATATTTTTTAAAATTAATCATCTATAACTAAGTCTTGTGGGGTTTTAACTAAAATCTATGAAATAAATTATTGTTTATTTTTAGTTTTTAGATCTCCTTCACCGTCTGATTAATACTTGATTTTTTTTCTTATATAATATGTCAATAGATAGCACAAGAAAACTAAAGAGATAAAAAAGATGTCAATAGTTTCAACTAAAATCTATGAAATAAATTATTGTTTATTTTTAGTTTTTAGATCTCCTTCACCGTCTGATTAATACTTGATTTTTTTCTTATATAATATGTCAATAGATAGCACAAGAAAACTAAAGAGATAAAAAAGATGATATTTTAATCTTAGAAATCTTAATGCAAATATAAATTAATTAGATTGTAAATTAATAATTCAAATTATTTTTTGGATTATTTTTTTGTTTTTTTATGAATTTATTATTTATGTAATTTTATTTCATATACGTAAATTTATTTGTATAGAGTTATCCATCCTTATAAGATTAGATGTGATATAGAAATTATTTTTTAATGAATAATAAATGGATAGAATATCTTATGATATAATTCAAAATGATTTTAAACATAACTAACTTACATAACATAATTATTATACATAATTGTAATTTATACATAAATTTTAAATGAATAATAAATTTAAATATTCGCAGCGAAGTGCGAACATGCTCCTAGTACATGAGAAAGAAATGGTGTTCTTAGAAATGAAAATGGCAGTGACGTAATAGCGAGAATTGCTCTTTTCTTATGTGTGTTGTTTGATTTGCTAGAATACAAGTGATGGAAAGTGATAAGTGGTAATTTGATGTGAAAAAAAAAACTGAAACCTGATTTAAAACTGTTACACATGAACATTCCTAATAGCAAAATTAAATTCTTATTTCAAATTATCTTACAATCCAAATCTCATCCAGTAACCAAACCCTAATCCATAATCCAAGTTAATAATCATCGTCCTCAATCTAGTAACTAAAGTACTAAACCAAATACTTATCCAATGTCTAAACTTAAAATTCATCCAATTTATATGTCCTTGCATTCATCCAATTGAACAAAAGTTAACCAGTAAACAAAAATTCATCCAAATTAACCAAACTAAAATCAGTTACATGTGAATTAAACTCAATTTTTTTTTGAAGTTGAATTAAACTCAAAAGCAAAGCAAAGAGAGGTGAAAAGAAGACAGAGAAATTTTTGTGATGTTGATTTGAGTTTTTTTTTTTTGGATAAAAAGTGTTGATTTTTGTGAGGAAAAAAGGAAGAAATGATGACCAGAGCAGGACAGAAATCAAGCTTTGTTGTTGCTTGCAGCTTATTGAGTAATTATATTAAACATAATACCTCTCTCTATGAGGTTGCGTGAAGGAGAGAACCTAAAGCAGAGAACGGAGTGCACAAGAGAAAAAATCGAGCTCGAGAGAGAGCCACCGAGCGGGGAGACAGACTGACGAGACTTTCGAGCCAGCAACAAAAGGGAGCGGAGAGAGAGATAGAGAGAGAAATTGTTTTCCGCTCATTTTGGGCGGAAAACAAAGATGGAAAACTCACATCTTTTTGGTGGGGCCAGGAAAGAGTGTTCTGGGTAAATAGGAGTATAAAAGGTGGCATCAAACAATGGAAAGAAGATTAATTCTGAAAATTCCCTTTCTTTTTGATAGAGTATTAGGATATTAATAGAATATTAGCAAGCTAATTAGGAGTGATCACTCAATGTATGGCTAGGATACGTTCACTAAATGAGTGGTTAGAATAATTCTAACGACTAGTTAACTAGTAACTTAGATTAACTCAACTGTATTATAAATAGAGTCCTGTGTAATTTCTTAATCAATGAAAACATAATTATTCTTCTTCTTTCACTACAACAAAATCGGGATACAACAAGATTTTCATATGTCGCCAAATGTCTATTTTAATCCTGCAGTATATTTAGTAGGATTAATGTCTATATCCTGCTTAGATGGCTCTCACCAAAAGTAACAGTAGCACTTTTAAAAATCCTACCGATTACCATCTTTTGTTGCAGAAGAAATTCTTTCTATGCATATTGAAATCAACAACATTAATGAATGTCGCGTATAATATAAAAATATGGCTTTGAAAAATCCAACCTAATAGGATCGGAGACATTATCATAAGCAGCCATAGGTTGTCGTAACTGGTATCGTTATCAAATCCTCCATAAATAATAAAATGTAGTATTTACAAATCTCGCTTTCTAAAGAATCGACACACCAAATCCCACCTAATGAGATCTCTATATTCTTCCAAAACTACTGCATAATATATTTTATAATTACAAAATATTTCCAAAATTAAATATTTTAAATATCATTTCAAATATAATAATTAGCACACAACAAATTTTAATATTTATGAATCAAAATATTTTACATGATTTAGTTTTATACACAATATGATAAAAGATGACAATATGATAAAACCCTATATCATATAAACCTTAAAAATCGTATCAAACAAAAACCAATACTAACGTCACACTAAATATCATACCCTAAATGGTGTGAACCCCAACTTCATGTTTCCAAAATATGTTTGCACATACACTATAGGGGCATAAGATATATGAAATATATATTTTACATAGCAAGTTGTACAAATTAAATCATCTAAAATTTGAAATATACCTTAGTTTATTAAATCTTGTTATGATCTTGTCAAATATCTCATATGCTACTTTTGATGGAGCCATAGAATAAAAAATCACATCAAATCACATCAACAAATAGTTTTTGTCTCTAACAACAACTTATTTGATATGTATATTTTGGAAGGGTAAAATAAAAGATTAAAATGAGTGTATACAAAACATATGGGAAAACTAAATTATATTATTTAAAAGTTATTTAAAATATTTAATATACCTCTCTCGAAATATTAGAGCATCTACTTGAAAATTCCTTTACAGTTCAAAACTACTGAAAAATCCCTGAGTTATTTCATCCTTGTAATTATTTAAAGAATTTAAGAGAAAAAAAATGAATAAATAAAACTGATAAGAACATACTGTGCAAAACATAGAAATCATGGGCCTTTTTGCATAAATGACAACATAGATTCTTATTTTTGTTTTTTGTCCCCCAAATAATAATTTATAAAATTATACCAGTCAATACTAGTACAATACAAACGACCCAAATATGGTACAGTGGCATTTTGATATTGAGCTTGTATAAATGAAAAAAATGAAGTAAAAAAGTAAATTCTTTTGAAACCATACAACGTTTGCTTGTAGTCTTTTTAAATAATTAATTTAATTCTACATATAATGAATTAATCTAATTCAGTATACAAAATTAGGAAATATATGTTCTAACAAACCTTGAGATGGAATTACATTACACCAATTTTTTATAGGATTAAGATATCACAAAATATATGTACTAATAATTTTTTCGGGGCATGAATAGCAAAGAAATAGTTGAGCTATGAAGGGCCAATGACATAAATAAAATCAACTATAATTAGATGAAACTAAACACCAAATCAGTAGTGAGCCTTTTCAATTTAGTGACATGATAGCATGCAAATCGCACTAAAATAAAAAAAAAATACCAAATTATCAATGGTATGTGGCCAAACTAAAATAGAAAATAAATTTGAATATAAAATTAATTAACATGAAATCCATTGAAGAAAGAAAAAACAATATAAATTAAAAAATTCAGTTAGAGTACCTAACGGCCAGATAAAAGAGAAATCGTTTTGTACCTGAAAACATGGATAACTATTTCAGGAACGATTTATGCAACTTGAATTATAGAAGCATTCCTCCTTACACAGCAACATACACGCAAACAACTTGACACCTATGTTGCAAACTACAGAGAAAAAGAGAAAACAGGCTTCGCAATTAGTAAACATTCAACAAATGTGAAGAGTGGACTCAGGGGAGAACTAATCCAGCCAATTTTTCTTTCTAATTTGGATAATTTAGTTGTATTTACTGCTTATTTTTACTGTAGAAAAGCCCTAGAATATGAAACAAACAATAGAACACACAAATTATGCTCTAAAATTTAATTCATAACTCACCAATTATTGAAGAAAAATGCTGATAAATATGACTAATCAAGAGAACTGAAAGTGTGCTTTGCCAGAGAAACAAACAATACAATCTGTAGTACTGAAACAAATGTTATGAAAATAAAAAAATGATTGTAAACAGGATATTATGTTTAAATTAAGCCAATTAAAGAGGAAACATTGACTTCTCATACACTAATTAGAACAGGAAAATAGAAGAGAAAAGTAAAGAAAGATGATGAATGTGTGCATAAAACAAAAACAAAAAAAAAAAAATCATCTGTTGACAAAAAGTAAATCAAAGTTCATGTCTTCTCTGTACAAAACTTCATCAATAATTATGAAAGAAATCAACAAGTTTAGAAAAAGAACAGTAGCAATTGTGAAATTAACGATTTCTCTTATACAAAACTAATCAATAATAAAATAGACACTCAGTACCTAAAATTCATTATGTGTGATGCGAAATTCAAAGCCAGCTTTGATTTACTCCTACCAAATTAGTAAAAAGAGGCTCAGTTGAGATCAATCAAAAATTGGTATTTGCAAGAAAAAAGAAGATATTATAAATAGAAGTAAAAACTAGGCTAAAGAATTAAAATACTCAATAAATAAGTTTATCCAAAATCCCTCAAAGATATCACACGATAAATAAATAAATAAATAAATAACATCTTAAACCAAAAAAAATAAGGAAAGAGTAGTCAGACAATGTAAACCATAATATTTATATACTAAATTTACTTTCTTATATTGTGAAACCATTTGTAACTATTGTCAACCATACTATAAAAATCACCCTTTGTTTACTATAAAATAATAAACTATTCTATTAAACAATAAACAATACTAGGTATTGATTACGGAGATAAAACTAGTTATGACTTCTCTGCTAGTAATACCAGAAAAAACATGGACTTTGCAGCAAAAAAATCTTTTTTGGAGTCAAGTTGAAATATTATCTCATAAAATGAAACCTTCATTACAAATATAAAAATATTAAGATTCAATTAAAGAATATAATTTACCTTGGATAGTGATGTCAGCAAAAAATCTAGAACAGCATGTACAATAAATCTGGAAAAAAAAATAATATTTAATTAGAGTATATAAGTGATGACACTACCATAGATATGTTGATACTTTTTATGGCTTATGTTATTTCTTAGCCATGTAATTATGTGATAAATCAATTCTTGCACAAATATATATTATTTAGAGTTTATTCTATCAGTATTTGTTGACCGATCTGGTGCATTACTTTTAAGGCAGATTTAACGATTTTTGGAGACTAAATATGAGAAAAATTTGCACTGTCTAAAATGACAAATTCCACCAAAAAGGGGTCATTTCATATACACCCCTGCAAAATCTGAAAATATCATGTATAGCCCACCAAAATGTGAAAAAACATGAGAAACTCAAGGCCAGACATCTCACAAAACAGAAATTAGCAAAATAAAATTGGAGACTAAACGGATATCGAGTCGAAGATGGAATGATGCAAAATTGGAAAATATGCTATATGTATATTCTTAATTAAATTTAGGACTGTATGGAGTCACATTTTGGTTTAGAGCTTGATAAATTTTCTATGGCATAATGAGACAGAAAAATTAGAAAATATATAAAAGAGTTTAAACTTCAAATTCTTAAAAACTGCAAAATATGAAAGAAGGTCATTCTAGTCCTATTCTCTATCATTTTGTTATTTCCCCAAAATCTTGTCGGGTACTTTGTAGCAATTAAAAAGGTTTAAACAATTATGACCCATTTAAAAACTTGAACTCGTATAAAAGAAAAAAGTATTTGAATTAAAAATTTCTCAAATCTTCGTACAACAAAAAATGTTATATACCCTATGCTTAGCCTCTATAAATTGTTTATATGATTAATTAATCAATTTTCCTTGTCTCACGTGAACCACTGCACTTCTTCCGCAAAAGAAACGTGCCGGCTGTAATGCTTAAGCTAGATATAGTAAAGGCATTCGATAATATTTCATGGAAATTTCTTTTCCCTTTCATGAAAGCTAAGGAATTCCCCGACAGATGGGTAAAATGGATAAAGCTCTTGTTGTCATCTTCATCATCCTCGATTAGAACAAATGGGTTGACCTCAGACTATTTTTTTCACCGACGTGATGTGTGACAAGAGGATCCTCTCTCACCACTCCTATTCAACCTAGCCATAGACATCCTCCAATCCAAGATAGCTCATCTTTTTGTCTCTGCCATTGGTTTTGGCCCATAAGTCATCCAGTATGTTGATGATACAACTCTCTTTGTGGAGGCCCATCCGGATAACCTCAAGATGATTTCCTTTGCGCTAGATATCTTCTCAGAAATCACGGGCCTACACATTAACTGGGAAAAGAGTGCTTTCTTTCCAATTTTCATCCCACACCATCTACATGACGTAATTGCGACGATCCTAAGATGCCCGGAAATGACATTGCCAATGTCATACTTAGGACTCCCACTATCTCTAAAAAAACCGATCAATATTCATTTCTTGCCGTTGATCAAGAAATGTCAGAACATGCTTGCAGCGTGGAAAGGAAGGCTACTCTCCACCGGTGGAAGACTCACTTTTATAAAGGCAACCTTAAGCAAGCGCTCAAAAGTCCGAAGTGAGTAATTCAACAACTAGAGCGAACGATGAAAGCATTCATATGGAAAGAAAGTGATAAGTGCAATCCAGGAAATTGCCTTGTTAGTTAGAAGCGTCTATCCTTGCCAAAAGAATTCGGGGGCCTAGGGGTGGCCAATATAGAAACTCAGAATGACGTGCTCTTACTTAAATGGCTATGAAAACTAGATGCTAATGAGAATGAGCTTTGGCAATATTTTATACATTTGTTATATGGTGTGACTAACACCACTCAAATTAGAGATTTGAAAAACCTCTTGCCGGCATACTCGTCAAGTACTGTCCAAGATCAAGTGACAGGTCAGACAACATGGAGATGGAGCCGAGAAGGTTTATATTCCTCCAACTCAGCATACAAGTTCATCATTAACCCCGGGAAAAAAATGCAAATGACAAAAATTCCTTTGGAAGCTAAAAGTACCTCCTAAAGTTCTATGGTTGGCATACCATAACAGGATGAATACGGCGGACAATCTAAGACGGAAAGGATGGCCGCATGACGACCTTTGTGTCCTCTGTCGATCAACTTTGGAAACCAGAGACCACCTGTTAGGGGATTGTCGCTTTGGAGTTGCAACAAAGAGGCTAGCAACAAGGTTACTAAACACATCCTTACCACACGACCTAGGGAGACTTCATCTAGACATGTCTTCATTCAAGGAGAAGGATGCCAAAGCTCCAAAGGATGAGATGGGAAGCGGTATGGGCAGTATTCGCATGGAATATTTGGAAGGAGCGCAACAATCGCATTTTCAACCAAAAAAGGTGCCCTCCTATGTTGCGCAGAGACTTCAAAAACTGGAAAGTATACTGAGGATACGGGTATCCGATACGGATACGGCTACGATACGACTCCGATACGTATCGGATACGTCACATGGCGTATCCGATTATTTTAATAATCAAAAAATTCGGATACGTTCATGATACGGCACGATACGGCTGGGATATTTCTGGGATACGGCTGGGATACTTCTGTCATGATATTTCTGGGATACTTTTACTATACATTTTTGTCCATTATACTTTTTTTAACAATTTTTTTCCATAAATCAAATTTTAACCCATATTCAAACTAATAAAAGATTTATTTGTATTTTATAAGTCACATTCTTTTTTTGTTTACAACTCACATAATTAAAAAAAAAAATCAATTCCTGAGAAAGTCAGAAATAATTGACTTTCCTTAAATCAAATCTTGAATTTTACGAACATTAAGTATCGAGTATATGTATAATTTCATTCACATATTTTGGTATTAAATTTGAAATATTAATTATTTTATTAATCAATTACTTAGTAATTATTATTTTATATAAATATAATTAAAAAATAGATATATATAGCCATATCCGTATTCTAAATTTTTTGAGATTTGCCGTATTCCCGTATCCGTATCGTATCGAATACGATACCCGTATCCGTATCCATGCAACATAGGTGCCCCCCTATGATCATCACGAGAAAGGCAATCGAGGAGGCAAAGAAGTGGTAAAGAATATGGGTCAATTCTTGTAGAAAAGCATTAGGGCAGACTCATGTATTAATGTAATAAACCTTTTCTCATTTTTATAAAATTTGATTGGTTGCTAATTGCAACCTTTCCTTCAAAAAAAAAAAAAGGATTAATTAATCAATTTAGAGTAAAAGAAAAGTAAAGAGAAGAAGGATTTACAAAGAGAAAGTATATGAAATATGAATGAACATTAAGAATCATTGTTTAATTCATAACACTCATTTAACCTTGTTAAAAAACTTACAAATATGAACCAAACTTTGAAATGCTCTCATCAAAGAGAGAAAATAAAAAGACTCAAGAATATCATCCAAACTTTGAAATGTTCTCATGGAACGAGAGCACAAAGAAAGAGCAAAGAGAGAAAACAAAATAAAAAATGGGCTAACGCTGAGGTGACGTTGCTTTTATAAGAAGCGAGGGGGCAAAATAATAATTCAAGTCTAATTAAACACTAAAAATTAATTTCCTTCAGCTAGACTCAGTCCATAGAGAAACAATAGCTCACAAAACTCTATTTTTCGAAATTTATATTACAAGAATTTTCCAAACCACGTAACCCCAACCCGATCCCTTTTTTGGGTTTTGGAATATTATATAATACAAGAAATTTTCCACACACACAAAACTTTATAATACAGGAAATTCTCCAAATTCAAATCTTTAATTTTCTTCGAATAACCTATAATTATTGGTTGGGTTACATGTTTGAAATTAAAAACTCATGTTAACCTGACCCAATATGTTATATTAAGTATATTATGTTCCAATCAGTTATTTTCTTTTCTACTTCAAACTTATATATTAAAGTATTCAATCATTTATTTGTTTTTCTATTTCAAACTTATATTTTACATTATATTCTTATTGCCATAATTTACAATTAACGGTTTTCAACTTTGAACCTAACATATAAAGTATTCATATCAGTTTATATCCCATAAATAAATAAAGTCCAAAACTTTTATGAAATAGGGTTAAAACAATGATATATTTATGATTGTGGTAGATGTTGCACCATTCAAAATTTAAAAATATATTGATTATATATGTTTATGTATTGTTTTCTGTTATGTTAGCAACATTTAAATGCTTTAAAAATAAATTATTAAAATTAGTTTTTTTTTGTCTTGACGTGTCCAATTTATAATTTTTATTTAATCGATCTAAATTTTAAAAGCAAAATTAAGTGAAATGCAAATTCCGGTCAACCCGCCCTAGAAAATATCATCTACGTTTCGATAATTTTTGATATATTATAGGTTGGTCGGATTGGAAATATCCAAAACCCGTTACAGTTGGGTTGGGATAAACATGGCATATGTCTCAAAAAATTTGCACGAAATATTTTAGTTCCAATAAACATGGTATATAAGTCCCAAAAAAAGAACATGGCCAATAAGTACTAATATTAATTCCAAATACGAAATATCTGTATATAGTCTATACAGAGCCTTTTATTGTTTTTAGCAGTACCAACTGTTCGTTGTAGTGTTTTTCCATGTCACCCCTAATATATATAATTCAATACAAGCTTATACATGCTTTTTATAAAGCCTTGTAGCAAATGATTCATTGCTTCGCTTCAATCTACATGACATTTTAACACCCAAAATCATATGATGCTAAGCCTAGAAGCTCCGGTCCATTCAGCCTCTTGTTATTTTCAAAGCTGAAAATTTTAATGGATTTTTCCTTGGAATAATTTTGCTTGATCTATTAAATTTTGTTGTTACTTGACAAAAAGACGTCAAATTTAAATTATTCTAGAATTTATTCATAAACTTGCTATAAACAAGAATTTACCTTTGAGGTGGAAAAGTAGAAAAAGGGCCATCCACTGGAATTGTTCCACAAAAATCATTATTTGAAAAATCACTGAAAAAATAAATAAAATATGCAAACTCTCAGAACAGAAATAAAAAAAAAATTATGTTATACAAGAAAAAGCGGTTTAAGAATTAATTACATACATCACTTTAAGATTAGAGAGTGTAGCTAGCTCTCTTGGTATATATCCTGTAAGCTTATTGTTATTCAAACGCCTACAAAAAAAGAAAGATTATATCAAATAAAAGAATAGTTTTTAAAAGGAACAAGAAAATAACTATTACAGATATGTCGAGTTATTAAACATTTAGTTTGAATTAAATTAACTTACAAAAATCGAAGGGATTTGAGCTTAGAGAGCGATTTAGGGATCCCTCCATCAAGCTTATTTTCATACATATCCATGCTAATCAAGCTTTTTAAATTACACAATTCTTTTGGGATTTTCCCCTCAAAATTATTTCTATACAGCTCACTGCAAAAGCAACATGATCCATAAAAGAAAACAAAAGTAAGCTCAAACTTCAATATTTAATTTCAAAATCTAATTAAGAAAGAATAAATTTGATTCAGGATTAAATACAGATATTGAAGGTGCTGAAGGCGGCCAAGCTCAGGGCCTATAGGGCCTGAAATTTTTGAATTTCCCAAATCCCTAAAACAAATTATTGAACAAATAGAAGATTTATTTAAAAAGAAAATCAAATGATAACTTTGCGATGTAAAAATAACAAATTAAATTTCCAAAAGATATTATAACTTACAGGCGTATGACACGATTTTGAGAGTCGCATGTGACATGAAACCAGGTGCACGGGTTCACAAGGTTCTGATTCCAGCTTTGTAAAACCTTGTTTGGATCAGATAATCTTGATCGAAATGCAATTAGAGCCTCACCTGCCAAATAATAATAAAAATAATTAATTCAATAAAAGATTGAAGAGAAGAGACAAGTTTCTTGTTAGTCTAGAGAGTATAAACTTGCTGAATTAATTAATTTTCTCAAGAGAAGAAAAGAAAAATTGTTTGAAGTATTTAATCTAATCTGTGATTTCTCTATAAGAAATCGGGCAGATTTCATGAGAAAACATAAATTATCAAATTAATAGTATTTGCAAAACAAAAAACAAATTTTAGGCCTTATTCTGCTATAATTAACCAAAAAAATGAAACCCGAGTAAAACTTAAAAGGAGAAATTACCTTCATAGTTGGAGGAGAAAACTGGTGAACTTGCGAGAAAAAGAAGAGAGCAAACAGTATGAAGTATAAAAGAGAGACGCGCCATGAGAGAAGAGAGCTTTGCTTCTTTTCCTTTCTCTGATTTTTGAAAGAATAAGTTAGACAATTCGAAATCACGCGCTGAGCTTAGAAGACTGACTGGAACGAGTCAATATCCGTCTGCTGCTATAATATAATTGTACTAAATTGCAATTATTCTATTTGCGGATTATTTTCTTTTTTTTTAAAACGAATTTGTGCATTATTTTCATTGTAGCAGGTATAAATTATGAAAATTGTTAAATATAAATAACAGAGGATATTTGGACCAAGTCTACATAAGACTTCCACCGTTCTTGTTCACATCGGTCCACAGTCAATGCTTGAAAAGTAGAAGATTTGGTCTGCTTGCGGAGTTGGAGTATCATTAAATGCACGAGCTCGGAAAATTAAAGTGATCCAAAATCAAAATTTGGGCAAATTTAGAGGAGAAAAAATATTTCAACTTGTATCAATTTTGGATCCAATTAGATCAAATTTTCACCTGGTCATATTTTGAGATATATACCCTGGCCATATTTTGAGATGTATACATGCCACAGCTCAAATGGTTATACAATTGCACATGTCTTGATTTTGGACATTTAAACTGTCAAAAAGCCATCTTACTTGAATATTAATTAAGCTATTACAGTTCATTGATATATCCAATTATGATCATTTATATTTCACAACATACGGTCGAAGCTAGAACCCACTACACTTGGATTTTTAAATCTCATAAGAAAAATCATTATTATTATTACTATTACTATCATTTCTAGATCTAATCACTGGATTGATCTCTCAAAGTATCCAACTCCACTAGAGTCACTACCACCCTTCACTCGGTCCGGTTTCTTCACTGCTCGACCCAACAGCATTGGTCTTCCCTACTTTGCCATAACCACCAATACGGTTACCATTGGCCCTGACTCTGAAGCTTGATGCATGACCTTCATCTCCGCTTCCACTGCCACTTCCACTGTCGCTGCCTGTATATAGATGTAATCATCACTTCATGATACAATTAATATCATATATAGATCTCAAGAATTAAGAAAAATAATAATGTGGTGTTAAGATTTGATTGCTACTCAGGTTGAAAGATTAGGAAGTTGTATCAAATCATTTATAATTATCCCTCCCCCCTCCCCACACACACAACATAAGATAGTCTTACTTTTTAATATAATGAATAAGACTCAAAAGTCTTATAGTTTTTTGAACCAACGGTGATTTGAATTCTCAATCTCTTATATATCATAATAATAATGTTCAACAAACTAGGCTAAGGTTATTGGCAAAATAATTAGTTATTTTATTTTTTAAGTTTGAAACAGTACCACTGTCGGCACCAACACCACCACCAACTCCAGTTCTAGTATCACTGCCTGCACCAACACCTCCACCGAGTCCAATTCTACCACCACTAGTACCAGTACCAACACCACCACCAACTCCAGGTCTTGGACCACTGCCAGCACCAACATTGCCACCGACCCCAGATCTACCATCATTTCCATGACGGTGTCCAAAACCACCACCAAATCCATACCCACCCCGACCACCGTATCTATGGCCAAAACCACCTCCATGATACATCCAATATTTTTGTTCATTTTCTTTTTCATGGTTCTCATCATTGTGTAAGATTCTAGCTTCAACTAATGAATGGCTAAGGGCAGACAACAATAGTATGAGGTGAGAGAAAGAAACGATTTTTTGTATAGCCATTTTCTTGCTATGGTATATATGTACTTGTTTGTGTATATTAGAGTTATGTGCATATATAGCCAAAATAACTAGGGCCTTTTTTTATAACCAAAATTAACTACGGAGTCATGTATGGTTTGCGTGAGCTACTTGTATCAATAATTGAGAATTTTTTGTTTATTGAAAACATCTAAAGTATTAGAAGATTGTGTACTTTGTTACAAAGTGGTTGGAAGGTGAGAAAGGTGTGGTGATTGATATCCATAAACAGAAAAGCTGTAATATACAAGTGATATTATTGATTTGTTCATAATGATAATAAATGCTATAATTATATAATTATATTATTGATTCTATTTTTTTTATCGCACACAAAAAATGGCACTAACCTTTTTCTTGTTGCGGAGTATGACAACAACAAATTGGGACATCATATCATTCTAGTATATATTTTTAATCAAGTTTATGTCACCTATGATAGAATGCTGATCCAATCATACCATGGAGAATAATTTAGAGATAACTCTCGCTCATCTAATTTACAAATGGATTAGTTTGTTATTTTAAAAATCACGGAGGCTAATGATCAGTTCTTTAGTTTTGGAACGGTGCAAACGTTTTAAATCTTGAGAATAAATTTTCAATTTACAATTTTTCAAGAATTATTTTTGCAATTTGAAATACGTATAAAATTACTATAATCCATCATGACATCATGTTATACATGATGCCAATTTATCATTTTATTATGGTCATAGTGGATAATTTCAATATTATAAGCATAAGAATGATATTTTAATGTTCTTAGATGTACATACTAAAAATTATGGCCAAAACTTACTGGCTCAAGCGATAAAGACATCATCCACTAATTAAGAGGTTGTTTATTAGATACTCGCTAAGAATAATTTTTTTTCTTTCTTTCAAATAATCCTTCTTGCTTGAAAAGTTAAAAAAAATTATGGCTTAGTCAGTTTTGTGATTCCAGCGTAGTAGTCTTTTTTTGATGTGATGCGTACTGAAAACTATTTAGATTTATTGTTGGTACAAATTATTTGGATTATTCAGATTTTGACAAATAATAAAATATTTATTTATTAATAACTTAAAATACATTTTACAAATATAATCTTTATACGTAAAATAAAATAAATAATTAAAACTCTTTTACCCGGATCGAGCAAGTTCTGTTATAAAGCGTATTCCGTCTTATACGTGCAAGACTTGTGGAATCGCTCCAAGATAATCTGGGTAAGCGTCACTTCTTAGCGCACGAGCATAGAAGTGACTCATGACATTTCTCTTCAACACCCAACTCAAAATATAGTTTTGTTTATATAAAATATAATATTTTATATTTATTATCTATTATAGAGATATTGTGGGGATTTGATTGAGCATACTATATTTCTTAGTACATATTCTAGTATCTCCTTTTCTCTCATCATCCAGTGCTTGATAGCATAACATATATATAGGCGTACTACCCTATTGTTGAGTATGTAACCTTCATATATTAATTAGCCTCTTAATTTTGTTTACCGGGTTAAAATCTAAGATTTAATTGGCTTATAAAACCTATTGACCAGTCAAAGATGTTACAAAATGATAATATCATGTGCCACCGTTATAAATGTAATTAATGGTAATTAAGGTTGTGAGTAATATATTATGACCATCATGGCCGGTATAAAACGTGTTAACCAAGTTAACTGATTTATGTTTATAATTTAATTATAATTTTGAGTTTTATGCTCCCACAGAACTAAGTTTGACAAAAGTGATTCTGGTAATTGCTTAGCACCGTTGAAAAAGAACAAAGGAATAGTATTAGAACAAGTGCATTATTACACTATCATTGTTCTTTTGTCTCCAATCTTATATTATTCCACTATCATCATTGAATACGATATGTAGCTCTTAATTTCATTAAGCAGAATCGAGTCATATATTTTAGTGAACTTGGTTCATTTTAAAACTAAAATAGATCTAACCGATTTATGAGCATTTACTAGAGAAAAATGAATTAAAAAGAAACTGGTTAAGATATGTTTTATTCAAATTGAATGAAAAAAATGGTAATTTATAGCATTCAAATATTTATCAGTTATATTATATAGAATTATAATTTGGTTTCGAGAATTAGAATGGGAGGAGTTGGGTTTGAAGAACTTTTGTGAGAACCTGAAAGATAAAAAGAAAAAAAAAATCTCTGGTTAAAATATAACCGCCTTAACCTATTCCGTTAAGTCACGGACTAAATACTGTTTTATACCGTTGGTTATTTTTCTGAAAGATAGAAAACTAATTAATTAATAAAATAATAAATAATATTTGAATAAGACAAGTTTGGTAGTGTAACTATTAATGCGCTCAAGCCGTGAACCCCTTGTAGTGGAACTTTAGGATTTCAAGACACTCAAGAATTTACTCTATCATGCTTGTGAAATTAATAAACTAAAGTGAGCGACTATTAATCTCCCACAAATTGTGGCTCTCTGATTCTCAACCAACGAGAGCGTGTTACGTGTCGCAAAAATTGGAAGCCATTTAGAAATTATGAGGGCTCCCAATTAAATGGACTTTTGGAACTCTCACATTTGCTAAAAGGATTAGTGTTACATCCTGAACCCGGATGTAACCGCGACACGACCTATTAATCGTGCTAAGCGACATACACTAAATTCAAGTCGTTCAAAACAAATCTAAGCTCACAAATCGCCCGTCCATTCAAAACAAGTAGAAATCATTAGCTAATAAATTTAGCTAAGTAACTGGTTTTGTTACGACGCAGCTTCTATATGACCATTATTTTGTAAAAAATATAGTTTCAATTATATAAAATATAATAATATAATAAGATAAGTATTAAAAATATTCTTGTCAAGCGGCCGTGGTTTCGCTGTCCCACGTGCGATTATGTTTTTATTATCAAGTGGCCATGGTTTCGCTATCTCATGTGCGGTTAGGTGGCTACGGTTTCGCAATCCCGTGTATGACTATTTTATGACTCATTAATTTTATAAATATTTCATAATCATAATAAAAATAATTTAATACATATAGAAGTCCAATTATTGACCCGTGAATTGTATTATCTGACAAAACCTACTTAACTAGAAGCTAACTTCACCTCTAAGGACATGAAAATGAAGATGAGATGGAAGGAGAATCTGATTCAAGTGAAGTATACAGAAGTTCACATAGAAGAATATAAAAATGAGAATTTCACTAGGTTTTGAGTAGACAGATGGTGATGGATCAAGTGAATATTGAAGCTATTAAATAGACAATCCAAATGTGAAACTTCTTGCATGGCTTTAATTTTATTTTAATGAGAAAAGAACAAGGCAAAATAAAACGGATGGAGAATTAAGAGATACATGCACCATGATTATAACCTAATTTTCTTAATAAAATATTAAATGAATAAATAACCGTTCAATTGAGGCCTCTCACCTCACATACTGACTAATGAATGTTAAATGAGATCAATTTGCACAAGACCCCTATATTTTTATATTTGCAATTTAGTTCCTTTTTTTGTGAGTTATAACAATTAGGAGATCCCAAAATGGCTCCTATAAAATTAAACATATAATTGCTTTTTTATTAGCTCCTTATGCCTCCCAGTAAATTTCTCATGTAAAGTATATTGTTGGGAATATAAAAGTATAATGTTTAGAATATAATGTATATTTTGTGATATAAAGATATATTGTTTCTTTTTGACGGAGAGATCTCTTCATTAGTCCAATCGTCTAGATCTGCATGATAAGACTGACTTGTACCAACAAAAATTTTAGTATTCACATTCTCTTGTTTAGAATGTATTGCGGTGAATATTATAAAAGTATAATGTTTAGAATGTAAGATATATTGTTGGAATAAAAAGTATATTGTTTAGAATATAAGGTATATTATTGTAAATACAAAAATATAAATAGAAACAAAAATAAACTATGAAACATTGGGCTGAAAGATATGAGTTCGGGAGCCTGGCCGGTTGAAACTTTAGTCTGAAATAAATTGGAGTCACTAGGAGGTAATAAAAAATATTCAAACGTATGGGAAGACTCCCAATTTGGGCTCTCATCTTATTGGGAGTCAATAGGAACTCAATAAGATGGGAGGTCAAAATCTTTTTCCTAAATTAAATATTGTCAAGTTAATTTTATTGGTGTCATATTAAATTTATTTCGTGTTTTCTAGAATGTTGTATAGAGTTTATTTGTGAAAAAGAATCCGGTGTTATATGACGTATATATATGTAAGTGCGAAATCATGTAGCCATAAGTGGGAAATAATGTATACTAGGATAACACTGTTGGGTAATCCATAACCATATACGTTACATGTGCAGCGGAACCTATGGATTCAACCTGTCATTGGATCATCGTTAAGGGAATAAAAATACGAGATTAACTATTAAAATTTATACCTCAGATCTTCCTGATCCGCGAGACGAAGAACGGATGTAGGTCTGAACTTTTCTAACGTGCAACCTTCTCCTTCCTTAAGCTCGACTCACCGAATCTCCTTGCTTCTCCAAGGGATGAAGATTAATCGCTCGCTAGTTCTCAAGTTAGAGAACCTCTACTCGTATCCACGCGAACTTCAGACAAACGGAATTACCGGACTCGGCTAGACGAGTCCCGGAAATACTTTCCGAAATTACCTCTAAACTTTCTCTCTCTATTTCTGTATTAGGCGGCCTCTAAGGCTTCTTCATTGTGTGTGTCATAGAGAGGGACTACCCTTCTATTTATACTAGATAGAGAGGCGAACGATTGCTCAGTTACCATAATTAAAAACCCTAATCTGCGCCTATTCCGTTCTGAACGGACCTATTATGTTCCGAACGGAATAGGGGTTTCCATGTATAAAACCTTGACAGAATAAGGAAGTGCAGTTACCATATCTATTCCGTTCCGAACGGAATAGTTCCGTTCAGAAGGGAATAATGCTGTATTTGCACAATCAATTATCCGATAATTGATTATTTCGTTTACCAATTTATGCATCACATGTATAACTGTTTTGAGGTATTTTTCATCTAGTATTAATGGAGTTCATTGTGTGATCGTGTAGGTTCCATTTAACGCCGGCAACGATCTTTTAAAGATCGTAAGTCATCAGTAACCTCTAGACTAATGTCATGACTACCCAAGTTAAATGAAATGATCAGCAATCATAAACCTATTTGAATAGATATTTGCTTATTCCTTTTGTTCTGTGATATATATCTTGATCACAAGGCACGGTAATATGTCATCCTTGAGTTTGATGAAAGCCTCTTTCCTGATCAAGAATTAGACTGAGTAAATAGAAAATGATAGTAACAACACATGTTAATCCATTTTGAGCATGGCCATGTATTTCCTTCAGTCCTAGTTCATCAGGGGGCCCAGAGATATCTCCCTCTTGACGAGAGGAACAAATCCCATCTTGGTCACTCACATTCCTTGTCCTGATTCAGTGCATACCTAATGATGACCCTAATGATCATCCCGTTACGGATGACGTAGAATCATATTAAAGTATGCATTTCCACATACAGGAATCCATGGTTACCTCAGGTTGTAGGAACAAGCACACTATTCATATGTGAATCACTAACGACATATACCATACATATTCTCATAATGTGGTAAGTCCAGTACGTGTTCTCTAACACGTACCTATATTCCAGTCTTGACATCCCTATGTCCATGATCAGCAAAACATAATCATCCAGTCTGCGAATATACTAGTGTGGATATGTAGCTTCTTACCTGAAGTATGTTTATCTCTATAAACATCCTACATATCATTAGGGATGGTTTAGAATGTCATTCGTTGGTTCACAATTCTACTATCAGAATCACGTATTCTGATGACGTGAACCCGAAGTGTCATTCATGGTCGATGTAATTATATTAGTCAACCATACACTCATTCATATATGAACTGAATAAACGTGTTTCTCATAATCTAATCTCTAGTCCCACACTTTGGCCTAGGACATAATTCCTTCAAACACTCGCGTTATGCTCTGAATATTTCAATTCTATTATTTATTTTGATATAAAGTGTATTTCAGAGTGTATAAATAATATAGACTAATTATGTTAAATAAATAATTACTTAATTTAATTATTATGCATTACATCATTTGATGGTTTAACGCCTCAACTGAATAATAATTGATTTACGATCATAATTTAATTTTGCATTACGGTCTCTAAGATTAAAAGAGCGTTTCTTAACTTATTCTTTTAAGTTTTCCTATGTTATTGTTTATTGACATTTTATATTAGAAAATAATCCAAGTCTTAATCACGCTCAGATGGAATGTGAAAAAAAAGAAAATACAAGATAATTTATTTTGACATTTTAGTAGACACAGAATATAAGATTTAATTAGTGATGATTAAAAAAAAGAAAATAATTATATTTAACACAATATTTGAAGAAGAATATGATATAATAATAGAGCAAAGAAAATGATGTATACATGAAAAGGTAGAATGACTCAATTTTTCTTTTTTGAAATTGTTGTCACCATTAATTTTTTTGTTGTAGATTTTTTTAATGCTAAAATAATGTGGAGTAAGTATATACAATATGAATAAATGAATTACATAAGTTATTGTTCTAATCCATAATAAACTATGTAATATAGTATGGTTATCAATACTACAAAAATATTTTGATGCATTGGTCCTAACAAATTGGGGATATTGTTGGGAAACCCGTAGCCATGTACGTTACATGCGCAGCGGAACCTACAGGTTAACCCTCCCTAGGATCATCGTAAAGGAAATAAAGGTACGAGATTATGCTATTTAAAATTTTATACCTCGGATCTTCCTGATCCGGGAGAGAGAAGCGGATGTAGGTCTGAACTAACTTCCGTCTTGCTTCCTTCTCCTTCCTGGCTTCTGAAGCTCGACCTTGAGAATCTTCTTGCTCTTCCTAGGGACGAAGAACTTGATCGCTCGCTAATCTCCAAGGAGGGAGATCTCTACTCGTAACCACGCGAACTTCACTCGTACGGAATAACCGGACTCGGCTAGACGAGTCCGGAAATACTTTCCGAATTCTCTCAAAACGTTTCTCTCTCTTTTTCTGTGTAAAACGGCAGCCTTGAGGCTTTTCAATTGTCTATATAATAGAGAGACTATGCCCTTCTATTTATACTAGAGAGAGAGGCGAACGATTGCTCAGTTACCATAACTAAAACCCTAATTCGCGTCTATTCCGTTGCCAACGGAATATGTATGTTCATAACGAAATACTTGGCAACTAAGGTTATTAGAGTTTCCATAACAAGTCCGTTGGGAACGGAACTATTCCGTTGCCAACGGAATATGGTTTTGTTCAATCAATTAACCAATGATTGATTATTTCGTTCACCAATTTATACATCATACGTATAACTGTTCTGAGGTATATTCATCCCGTACGAATTGAGTTCATTGTGTGACCGTGTAGGTTCCATTTAACGCTGGCAACGATCTTCTAAAGACCGTAAGTCATGAGTAACCTCTAGACTGATGTCATGACTACCCATGTTAAATGAAATGATCAGCGATCATAAGCCTATCTGAATAGACGTTTGCTTATTCCTTTTGTTCTACGATATATGTCTTGATCACAAGGCATGAAAGTATGTCATCCTTGAGTTTGATCAAAGTCTCTTTCCTGATCGAGAATTAGACTGAGTAAATACAAAATGATATTAACAACACATGTTAATCCATTTTGAGCAGGGCCATGCATTTCCTTCAGTCCTAGTTCATCAGGGGCCCAGAGATATCTCCCTCTTAACGAGAGGAACAAATCCCATCTTGGTCACTCACATTCCTCGTCATGATTCAGTGCATATCTAATGATGACCCCAATGATCATCCCATTACGGATGACGTAAGATCATATTAAAGTATGCAGTTCCTCATACAGGAATCTATGGTGACCTCAGGTCATAGGAACAAGCACACTATTTATATGAGAATCACTAATGACATATACCATGCATATTCTCATAGTGTGGTCAGTCCAGTACGTGTTCTCTAACATGTACCTATATTTCAGACTTGACATCTCTATGTCCATGATCAGCAGAACATGATCATCCAGCCTGCGAATATACTAGTGTGGATATGTAGCTTCTTACCTGAAGTATGTCTATCTCTATAAACATCCTACATATCACTAGGGACATTTAGAATGTCATTCGTTGGTTCACAGTTCTACTATCAGAATCACGTATTCTGATGACGTGAACCCGAAGTGTCATTCTTGGTTGATATAAGATTTACATTCACACCCATACACACAGATATATAAGAAACAACCTTTATTGAATAAATAATAATGTCCTAATACATAATCCATTTCCTAGCACAAATACATTTGGCCTAGGGCACTAATCCTACAGATATAACACGAAACATGAATCCAATAATCATATGATATATTCATAATTTTGTGAAAATTGCTTCAGAATATCGGTAAATTGAGGAACATAACACATGGTGATTCTCGCAAAGTTAATAATAGAACATGAAACATAAATCCAACCAATAATTTATAATATAATGCTAATAGTATCATCTGTATTGCCACGAAATCGGAGATGGAACACAAAATATCATTCCAATCATAGATGATCATATCGCTCCATTCACGCATCCCCTCTCTTTTTTTTTATGCCGACGGCTTATGTGGCTCTTGAAATCCTAGTCGTTGCCGTCTTCTTCTCATGATGAAACGCTAGCTGTGGCACTATTGGGTGTCATCCTTTCCTTGTGGCAAAACTCTAGTCATGGCGTTATTGAGAGCCTCCTTCCCTTGTGGTGAAAATTCTAACAATGAAGCTATTACATGCTATATTTCCCTTGCAACGAAACCCTAGTCATGGGTCTATTTAGTGTCATCTTCACCATATATGGTGAGTCCCTAGCCTATTGTGTCACGAAGAGAGTTGGAGTATTTAGCGATTTGTGTGATTTTTTTACGCAGCATATTGGGTGTCATCTCTTCCTTGCGACGTAATCCTAGCCGTGTCATTTTTGACGCCGTCTTCCTTTTGAGCGTAACCCCTAGTTCGTACATCTATTGGCATCGCCTTCCTCTTGGGGCGAAACCCTAGCCCGTAATGTGATGATGCATAAGATGAGCTTCGCTCTTTTGGCTACAAATCTTTTGGAGTTATTTATTATTTTTTTTGTTTTACTTTTTTTATTGTCTTGTAATTGTTAATTCTTAAGAATAGAAATAACAATAAGAGATCGCTTATTGAGCAATTTTCAAAAAAAAAAAAAATCAATGGACTTGATGTACTTATACTGTTTAATCTAAGGAAGAAAATAGTTGATGTTATGTGCCCTCTTGAGAGAAGTCTAAAAGAGTGAAAAATAAGGTAGGAGATTAAACCATAAGCATAAAAGAGTTTACGTATTGTTATCGTGTGTTTGTATGTACTAGAATGTTCCTCGCATCGCTTCGTATTGATATTGTATTTTGTCATCATGATAATAACTTGTTACAAAAATAGTTTTAACTAAAATTAAAGAAAAAATATTTTTAAATTAGATTTTCTATTTAATGATATCTAAGATTATGTAATCGATATAGATAAAATTTTCTTTCATATAAAAAAAGTACACGTAATCTTAATTTTAGTGGGAATATTCATGACATAAATACATGCGTAATTTGATGAGTTTTTATTAATAGAGGATTGAAGAAACTTAAGAAAAAATTATAGTGTCACATTTAATAATATATTTTTTTTATAAGTATATTGAATTTACACAAATCTTTAGTAAGAATTCAAAAATAAAAAATAATACATATGAAGCTAAAAAAAATATTTAAACTTTAGATCAGATTTTTAATGTTATAGGGGCTAAACTAAAATTTGCTTAACAAAAAGTAAAACATGGTATTTTGAATTTTATAAGGGCTAAATTGAAAATTTCTGAAGAAAAAATGGGAGAAGAAAGAGCCGAACAGGAAGAGAGAGGGAAAGTGTGAACAAAAAATTGGAGATTTCTATTTATCTCATCCTTATATATGGTTCATGAAGAACGGCTTTAGACCAATCGAAATGAAGCGGTCCACAGCCGTACTCCGTAAGCCGCGCATCAATTTTAACCGTTTGGGTTGCATCAAACGGTTCAGAATCATGAGCATTTCAAATATCAAAGAAAAAAATTTGAGGGTAGCGAGTTTCGAACACGGATGGCTTAAACCACAGTCAAGCATAGTTACCAACTGCACTACAGCATTTTGCTGATATTAACTTATCTAATTAATATAAATATTATATTCCAGACAAGAACAGGTGTCAAAACAGAAAAGAATCCGACCAATTTTTATGTCTACTATTATTATGTGTGTAGAGAGACTATCTAGCACATTATTGTATAAGCATAACAATTGCATCGTTTTATATACAAGAAAATCAAGAGAAAATATTGAATTAATTTTTTAACTCCTTCCTTCTAATAGTATTTAATTACAAAAGCATTGTAGCATAAGTTAATGTACAGATTTTATGAATAGTATTGAATCCAAGGTCATTTTGTCCTAATTTTACTTCAAAAAACCTAGCATCGATTGAATGTTGAGAGGTAAGCTATATGTCCGTGCTAACAATAATGCTTTCACACACGAAGGCAGTTATCAATCTTTTAGGAGAGAAAAAGACAATTAAATTCTTTTACTTCTAGACCATGAGAATGGTTAGGAACTTTTTAAATGTTGGGA
The DNA here is from genome assembly GCA_027726005.1 of Juncus effusus. Lineage (NCBI taxonomy): Eukaryota > Viridiplantae > Streptophyta > Magnoliopsida > Poales > Juncaceae > Juncus > Juncus effusus. Next base: position 5,806,894 of record CM050904.1, on the reverse strand, counting down.
CTATGATTTAGCATTTTAGCAGAACTAGATTCCTTCTTTTTTTTCAAAATAGATGCTTGCTTTTGAAGCTAAATCAAATCCAATTTTTAGCTATAAATATGGGGTGCAGTTATATAGAAAAATATTTAATAAACCAAGCCTGATCAAGATTAGGAATATATCAAACAACTACTTCGTTTAGGATTCTGAATGCGGAGATCCGCATTTCAACAATCATCACTGTTCTTTCGGTACTTCTCATAATTTTAATCTTTATATTAAAATAAGCAATAAACATTCAAAAATTATCCTTAAATAAGTAAGCATCTTTCAAATATTGACTTCATACTTAATGTTAGTAAATATATTTCTTCTTTTCATCAAAACTATCATATCTACACATCTTAATTTGATATTTTTTTTTCTTGTACAGGGAAGTGAATCAGAAGCAAAATTTAAACAGGATCTCCGAAGATATCAGTGGTATGAAAGGAAAATGTAGTAAGATATCCGAGTGTGCATTTTGGCTCCCACATCCTCGAACAGGAATTTATTATCCAAGAGGATATGAATGGGTGATGGATGATGTACCAGTTGGAGCTTCTTCGTTTTCAGAGAGTTACTGGTACAGAAATTCTGAGGGGGTTGAAAAACCTATATCAAAATCCATCTCTGAGAGTGAAATATTTGATCATCCACTTCTAGATGTATAAACTTCGAAATAATGTAGTGTAAGTTTGGAAATAAAATGCTAATTTAAATATTACATGAGAGGAGAATTGTTGTGTTTTGATATGGCAGAACAATTCGTATGAACTGACAAAAGGGGAAACTTAGAAATATCCAGTGAGATATTGTCCGTGTTGCTATGCCGAATTTTCCATTTTTTTGTATCTTACGTACCAACTAATAATCAATTTGTTTAGTACTCCCACGCAATTAATCTCAAATATTTAATCTAAAATCATTTGTTTTTATAAGAGCTTTCTATTAAAAAAAAGGACATGATAGAACACGACGACACTGTAGCATGACTGTTCATGACGAATCCAATAACAGTATATATAATTTATTTTCTAATAACAATATATACATAATAGTATATATAATTTATTTTCTAATAACAGTATATACATAAAAAGTGAAAACAGAATATAAAATAGAAAACTTGTATATAAAATGGGAAAAACAGTATAAAATAAAATAAAATACATAAAGAATAAACATCAGTATACAAAATGGCAAAACAATATTTAAAAATGAGAAAACCGTATATAAAATGGAAAAAACAGTATATCTACGGTGCCGTCGTGCTACAGTATCATCGTGTTTGTACATTTCCCTTAAAAAAATAGTTTTTATAAGAGTCTTAAGTTCAGAGCACGTCGATTAGCCCGGCAAGATTCTGGGTCGAGAGAACAAAATTAGTATTAGAAGCTGTCATATATGTATATAGAAAAGGAATAGAAAAATGAAGGCTTATCTTGCAAAATGACAAAAAATAAATAAATAAGAAGCCCGCAAGTCATTACCTAATTTCTTTGCCGAGAAGAGAAATGGAAACATAATCATTAATCAGCCATATCTATTCCTAACCGGTGAAATTATATAATATATATAATTCTAAATCCAACTTTCTACGGTACTCACATAAGATTTGTCACATCATTTTCTTTTGCATTGACCATTTGATCATGATTGTGTGGTCAAGAGTTAACATGTGTAGCATTTCAAGTTTACTGTTTTTTTTAACATTTTAACATTTTTTTAGAAAGTCCCTCAAAATATTTATTTCATCTTAACTTCTTTTTACAAAAAATATATTTCTACAAAATCAAAGATAAGATTTCAGCTTGAATTTTGGCAATTTTGCAAATCCCCTCTGAAAGAGGTATTGCTTGATTAAAAAAATCTCACTGCTGATATTTCTATTAGAACTCAAAAAAACATAATAAAAATAATTGACTTTCAAATAACAAAAACTTCCCCAAAATATCGCGCAACGCACGAATGATCCTCTAGTTATTAATAGCTTCAACTGCTAAAAATTTCCGAGCTCCCACATTAGAGCCACATCGTCCTTTTTAATCAATCATTGAATTAAGTCACTCTCTCCCGCTCTCCCCTTCACGCCGCGTTTCCTTCCCACGCTCCGCCTTTTCTAGCCCTAGAATTATCCTTGTTTTTCTCTCATCTCTTGGTTGATCTTCCTCTATTGTACCAGTCGGCCATGCTGCTGACTCTCATATAGGGGCGAGGCGGGGCGGTCTGGTACCACCAAACACTACTACAAAAAACATAATTTGCAACCAATATTTTAGCGATAAGGCATATTTGGTCTCTAATTATCGCATTCAGCTACCAAAACATAGTTTGTCGCAAAAACAATAGTGATTAGCGACAACTACAATTTTGCTACAGGCTATCAATTGGTCGCAAATATGGCATAACATTTTTTTTCCTTCACAAAATGTTATTCCACACTTGAAAAATATTTTTTATATTATACTAATATTATTTTGAAAATACCTATAAAATAAAAAAATTACTCAAATAAAATAATTTCTTTCCTAATCAATGTCATGTATTTTCAATTACATGTTCTTTAGGCTAACAACCAATTTGAGTTCAAATCATTTCAGTTATCATTTTCATTGGGCTTCAAGAAGAGTTATGTATAAATAGGGATGTAAATGGCGCGGATAATATCCGAATCATACTGTATCATATGCGCAAACATATCTATATCCCAATAAAAATATTCATATCCACCGGGATAAAAATACAATATTTATTTTACGAGTTAGATACAAATACAAGTACATATATTTTATGTACTCGGATAATATTTCAATTCGGATATTCGTTTTAAGACAGAAATTTGAATTCATTATATATTAATTTTCTTTCAGTTCACAACCATAATAATTTTCCTACTTTCTTTTATTTCACAACAAGTTCCTATATTTCCTCTGTACTTCTTCTCCTATCAATACATTCGACTTAGATATATACTTTCCTCTCAAACTAACAAAACTTCGACACCAATGATATTTGTATTGTTAACCTTTATAAGAAAATTTCTTACCGTTGATATGATAGGTTAACTAATTATGGCCAAGGATAGAGCTTAATAGGGACTGGAGGGGCCCTTCAAGATTTTCGATAAAGTAGTATATATTAGTATTCATATAGTAATTTTTCCCCGAAATATATGTAGTTTTATATATTTGGCCGCCCAGATTTTTATGCAAGGTTAACTAATGATAAAAAATTTTTTTGGCCCTCCCAACATATCCGTTCAACTCCATCCCTGATTATGGCAATATACCCTTCATCAAACAAATTTCACATATACTTCCCTCCATCAAACAAATTTCATTGGAGGGAATTTCCCGCCCTGTTGAAATAGTTATGAATTCGATACAATTATTGATATGATCCAATATTATAAATAAGGTAGACTCCGTATATTTAAAATAATAATTTCCATGTATTTTTACTCTCTGAAATGAAATTTAGTTTTGTAAAAAATGCTATATATTTAACTACATGTTGTTTAGGTTCCCGATCAATTCAAGTTTAGATCATTTCATATAATGAATTCATTGGGCTTCCAAGTTACGTATAAAAGCTAAGCTTCATATTATAATTAAATGTTTCACTAAATTTATTAGCAAATCTATTATTATTATTATTATTATTATTATTATTATTATTATTATTACTATTATTATTATAATATACATATATATATGTCCAATTATACATATCATTGGATATTAATATATAAATTATAATTAATGTACTCACATAATATTTTATGATAAAATAGATATTTTATTTTATCATAAAATAAAATATAATGAATTCAAGTTTAGATCATTTCATATAATGAATTCATTGGGCTTCCAAGTTACGTATAAAAGCTAAGCTTCATATTATAATTAAATGTTTCACTAAATTTATTGGATACATATCATTGGATATTAATATATAAATTATAATTAATGTACTCACATAATATTTTATGATAAAATAGATATTTTATTTTATCATAAAATAAAATATAATGAATTCAAGTTTAGATCATTTCATATAATGAATTCATTGGGCTTCCAAGTTACGTATAAAAGCTAAGCTTCATATTATAATTAAATGTTTCACTAAATTTATTGGATACATATCATTGGATATTAATATATAAATTATAATTAATGTACTCACATAATATTTTATGATAAAATAGATATTTTATTTTATCATAAAATAAAATATAATGAATTCAAGTTTAGATCATTTCATATAATGAATTCATTGGGCTTCCAAGTTACGTATAAAAGCTAAGCTTCATATTATAATTAAATGTTTCACTAAATTTATTGGATACATATCATTGGATATTAATATATAAATTATAATTAATGTACTCACATAATATTTTATGATAAAATAGATATTTTATTTTATCATAAAATAAAATATAATGAATTCAAGTTTAGATCATTTCATATAATGAATTCATTGGGCTTCCAAGTTACGTATAAAAGCTAAGCTTCATATTATAATTAAATGTTTCACTAAATTTATTAGCAAATCTATTATTATTATTATTATTATTATTATTATTATTATTACTATTATTATTATAATATACATATATATATGTCCAATTATACATATCATTGGATATTAATATATAAATTATAATTAATGTACTCACATAATATTTTATGATAAAATAGATATTTTATTTTATCTATAAAAGTAAATAGAATTTTTCTAGATAATTTAATAAAATAACAAAATATTTAAAATAGATATTGTACTCAAATTTTGTTTCCCACCTAAATTTCCCTCCAAATTCTTTTTCATCCCCTCCATTAATAATATTTTCCCACCTAAATTTCATTCATATAGACAATAAACCCAACGCTCATTCCAAATTTCTGAAAATTTCGCCATACCTCTCCACTCGACGAAACCCTAGGTCCTTCACGCCGATCCCCTCCTCTCTTCACCGCCGTGGATGGCCGAGCTCGCTCTCCTCTCGACCTTGACTGGACGAGCGGACCTCTCTTCCCAGCGTTATTGGCCAGGCTCGTCGGCCGAGTTCGCCTCTCTTCCCCCTCTTTACTGGCCGTGCTCGCTTCTTTTCTCGATCTTGACCCACTAAGCTCGCCTCTCCTCTCCTCTCCTCTCAAACGCACTCTGGCAACGCTCAATTTCTCTCACTGAATTCAAACTACGGCGGTTAGAGTTAGTCTCTCTCTCTCTCTCTCTCTCTCTCTCTCTCTCTCGTGGAAATGCTAAACCTGATGAATGTTGATCCCTCTATTTCTTTCTTTTGATCTTATTTTGTATTTTATTTCACCTGATCTTGTATTCCCTTCTTATTATTTTGTTCAATTTGGTCAATTTGCTCAATTCCATATTGGATATTATGTCTGGTCCCTTTTTTGTTAATTTTTCTCAATTACTTAACTATAAGCCCTACTTAATTATAAGCATGTTCTAAACTCTGCACATATTTAAGCCCTATATTTATGAATATTGCATATTCTAAAGCCCTAATTGCTTAATTCTAAGCATCTAATCAATTTCACTACTTTATTGTAAGCCCTAATTAGTAACAAAAATTGAATCACCGTGAATTTGTTGTTGTGAATATTTTTTTGGGATTCGAATTAACGTGATTACTTTTTTATATGTAGTTTATTTGACAGGGTACACTTCTAATGGCAGATGATACTTGTATTTTCTTCTCCAAGATCTGTTATTCAGAAAGGTGTGAATGATTGTGCTTTATTATTCAGAAAAAGAAGAGAATGATTGAGGTTTAATATCAAACCCTTGCATCCTACCAATGAAATTTAATAAACAATTAACTATTCCTATTTTTATTTATCTGTTTCTTGATAGAACAACCTCAAGGTGGCTATAGCATGGAATATGATATGATATTTTGTATAATATAATTCCATATATGCACATCTCAGATATAATATAATTCCAACTTTGGTAAATATAGTTAATATCATGCATTAATATTTTGGTAAGTTGATCTTGTATTCTTTTTGGGATAAATTCTTATGTTGATTTTTTATTGTTATTATTTGTATAGGATGATGATGAAGTGACAGTGGGCATCTATATTCTATACTCCTAGAGTAGAAAATGTCACATGTGAACCGCCAAAAAATGAAAGCTAATTACTTGTATTCATTTTTAATCACACTTCTTTTAATTAATTAATTAGTTATTAATTAGTTATGTTGACTCTGTTATCTTCTATTATTCTTTTTATTCTGAATTTCTTGGCTAGGTTTCAATTAGGTACGAAAACATTGTGGAGGTTGTTTCCCAAAAAAATCGTACTTGGTGTCTCTGCTAACTACTAAATTAATAATGCCTACATCGATTTTGAGGATATTGTAAGTACTTTTAATTTGGTTCTCTCTTTTTTATAAATTTATATATTTTGCTTTTTATAATACTCGATTCTTGATAAAAGAAACAAAGGATGATAACCCCCCAGAAAAAGGTTGATACTTATCAAAACGCCCATAAAGAGGTAAATAGAAATCAAAGTTCAAAATTTATCAAGAAAATATGATGGTTCAAACTCAAGAATAGTCTTTTATTTAACAAAAATATGACAATTGATTTTTTTAGGGTTTGTGGTTATGGAATAACAGGAACTTGTGCTTTCACACTCATAAAAACTTTGCGATGAGGTACTTGTGATTTTTCAGTCTTCCTTTGCATAAACTTTGTATCTCATTTTTTAATATCTTGCAATGTTGTATCTTTTGGTTTTTGTATTTCTCATTTCATCAATATTTTTAGTAGTAAATGAATTAAGTCTTTTTCTTTTTTATATTTATAACATTGAAAGTTCAGATGTTCCAAAAGATTATATATATCCTTGGAAATGAAGAAAAGATGGCTCGTTATATTTAAACTGGTATTATGATGTAAGTGTTATATAAGTATCTTTTTTCTTATATACCTTCTTAAGGCTCCAAAATATTTTACCCAAAGCTATTAAACAATATGCATTACTTGTTGAACAATGTTCAAGAATTGAAAGAATGTTTTTGTTAAAAAGTTGTCTTTTAACGAATGGATTTATGAAAAAATATATGCAATAGTTGCAACCAAAAGATATATTTTGTTTGAGAAGATGTCATTAAATAAAAGAAATGTCTTTAATTAAAATGATGCATCCTAAGCGGTTCAACCCAAAAGGATTAATACAAGAGTTGCAACGAAAAGATCCATCTTCTCAAACATTGTGGTACGAAATAATGAGATATATATATATCTACATGAGAATTGTACTTAGATCATGTTATGAGTCAAACTGGCGGTCAAGTTTAATTATAATGTAGATACGTATATATACATGTATATATTCGTGGAACATGATATGAGATATCAATTGCCATGTTGTTCATGAAAACTCAGCCGCCAAATCTTGTTAATCTCGTGATATTATTTTCTCATGCAATATATATATATATATATATATATATATATATATATATATATATATATATATATATATATATATATATATATTATTTCTAATGAATAATTTTCGCCTAAAATATAAAAGGGTGTGGTTAAAAGGTGTGTCTAAGGGATGCAGCCAAAGGGTGCATACGATGAATTCATTTCTTGAAATGGTGTATGTGATGTATTGTTTTATGAAAGGGCATATGTGATGCATTGAATTCATAAAAAGATGCATATGATTAATGTGTAAAATACGTGCGTTGATTGTGTTGACAACATATTGACTGAGTTGACCACGTGTTGACTGTATATTGATTGTGTTGACTGTTGACCCGTTGTGTTGACTGTGGACTGTGTTGATTGTTGACTTACTGTGTTGACTGTTAACTGTTGACTACACTGTGTTGATCCCTTGACTGTTGATTGTTGACCATTGACTTGACCGAACATTGATCGTTGACCTAGTCAAGTGTTGACTGTTGACCGAGACAAATATTGACCGAGTCAAATGTAGATTGTGATGACCGCGTCCCGAACTTTGCATTGGTAACGCCTTATATATATTTCATAAATGGTTAAATAATCTAAGCATAATATGATTATGTTTATATTTGATATATGTGTTGATATGATGAAAGAGTTCATTAGACATAACACATACATCATGGAGATGAAGGAGTTCATCATCCATCAAGCATACATCAATAAGATGATAAGTTCATTTTCCACCACATATCATGGCGATGAAAGAGTTCATCCATTTCTATATATGGAGATAAAATTTGCATATACAATCAAAGAGAAGTTTCATTGACATGAAATGTATCTTAGGATATCTTTATTTTATTTCATAAAGATCAAGGCTGTTATATATCATTGTTATTATTTTTATTCTACTAGTGCATGTGATGTTCTTTGATGAATACATAATAATATATAATATTAAATAAAATCTCTCAAAATAATGTTAAGTCATTAAGTGTCTTCCATAAGTCTAAATCTCTCGATACTTCGATAGATCTGTTGGGGAATCCATAGCCATGTACGTTACATGCGCAGCGGAACCTATGGATTCAACCCGCTCTAGGATCATCGTTAAGGGAATAAAAGTACGAGATTAACTATTAAAATTTATACCTCGGATCTTCCTGATCCGCGAGACGAAGAACAGATGTAGGTCTAAACTTTTCTGACTTGCAACCTTCTCCTTCCTGAATCTCGACTCCGCGAACCTCCTTGCTTCTCCTAGAGATGAAGGTCGATCGCTCGCAAGTTCTCAAGTTAGAGAACCTCTACTCGTATCCACACGAACTTCAGACAAATGGAATAACCAGACTCTGCTAGATGAGTCTGGAAATACTTTCCGAAATATTCTCACAAAAATCTCTCTCTTTCTGTATTGTGACAGCCTCTAAGACTTCTGAATTTTGTGTCTAATAGAGAGGGACTGTCCTTCTATTTATACTAGAGAGAGAGGCGAACGATTGCTCAGTTACCTTAATTGAAAACCCTAAATTCAGTCTATTCCGTTCCCAACGGAACTATTCCGTTGGCAACGGAATAGGTATTTCCTTAATGAAATTCTTGGCTGTCAAGGAATAAGAACTTTCCATATCCATTCCGTTGGGAACGGAACTACCCGTTGCCAACGGAATGGTGTAGTTTCGTTCAATCAATATTCAATAGTTGATTATTTCGTTCACTAATTTATATATCACATGTATAACTGTTTTGAGGTATTTTCATCCCGTATGAATGGAGTTCGTTCCATTTAACGCAGGCAACTATCTAGACTGATGTCATAACTACCCATGTTAAATGAAATGATCAGTGATCAAAAACCTATCTGAATAGACCTTTGCTTATTCCTTTTGTTCTACCGTAATATGTCATCCTTGAGTTTGATGAAAGTCTCTTTCCTGATCGAGAATTAGACTGAGTAAATACAAAATGATATTAACAACACATGTTAATCCATTTTGAGCATGGCCATGCATTTGCTTCAGTCCTAGTTCATTAGGGGGCCCGGAGATATCTCCATCTTAACGAGAGGAACAAATCCCATCTTAGTCACTCACATTCCTCGTCATGATTCAGTGCATACCTAATGATGACCCTAATGATCATCCCATTACGGATGACGTAGAATCATATTAAAGTATGCAGTTCCACATACAGAAATCAATGGTGACCTCAGGTCATAGGAACAAGCACACTATTTATATGAGTATCACTAATGACATATACCATGCATATTTTCATAGTGTGGTCAGTCCAATATGCGTTCTCTAACACGTACCTATATTCCAGACTTGACATCCCTATGTCCATGATCAGCAAAACATGATCATCAAGCCTGCGAATATACTATTGTGGATATGTAGCTTCTTACCTGAATTATGTTTATCTCTATAAACATCCTATATATCATCAGGGACAGTTTACAATGTCATTCGTTGGTTCAAAGTTCTACTATCAGAATCACGTATTCTGATGACGTGAACCCGAAGTGTCATTCATGGTTGATATAAGATATGTAAATGCACATTCACAACCCATACACTCAGATATATACGAAACAACATTTATTTAATAAATAATAATATCTTAATTCATAATCCAATTTTTAGCACAAATACATTTGGCATAGGACACTAATCCTACAAGATCTTACATAGGGCATGTCAAAGCTAGGTATGTGGGGACTATCTTAGAAGGAGAGAATAATGGAAATAGAAACCAACATAGGTTCTGCCAAAGCAGGGTATGTTGGGTACTATTTTGCCGATGATTAGACATGGTTCGACTTAACTGGGCTATTAAGTCGGACTTGGGATCGAGACATACGATTGGAACCGTCTATATATATGATGGTGAACTAATTGTAAGTTAAGTCCATGAAGACGACAACACTAAATACTAAAATTGTTTCTGTAAGCTCGTGTAAGTTATTGTCTACCAAAATTAAAATTGATTTAAACTCGATTTTTGCTCATAATATTGAGTTGGCATAAAAGGACATTAGATGCTTCGCACAATTATATATTTTCAGCAAATTTTTTTGGAAGTACGTGATTAGCCCACTTAATCATTTTCATTAAATTTAAAATAAAGAAGTTGTTACAAATCCTTCATTACAACATGATTTTGAGCCAAGCTATAGAGAAACAATCACTAAACTCGCTAAAGAATTATCAAGTTCTTATTCCATATTCCTCTAGAAGATGGTTGAAGAGAATCCCGGTCCTTCAAGCCACCAAACCAGTTGGTGGTGTCCTGGATAGCGACTTGGCTCGTGAGATCCGGCATAGTTATTTTCCTTTCGAATATCATAGCATTATTTGCCTTCCAAATCGCCCAACAACTTATTATCCATCTTGCACTCCGTCGCTTCTTCTCTTCTTTGTTGGCCCTTTTGTTGGTGTTTGACCAATATGTGATTATCCCATCTTGAGGAGAGATGTTCGAGCCTTGAGAAATATTGTCAATTTGTCTTCAAATTTCTCTTGCCAAGGGGAAAAGTAGAACACGAAAGGAGAAAAGAAGGCAGCGCTCTCAAACCCTAGCGAAAGAAACCCAGAACTGGGGGGCCGCCCCCGACAACGACGGAGCTCCGGATCCTCTCGAGCTAATCTCTCTCCGGCGACCTTGTTAAAATTCGACATTTCTCGAGAATTTGAGTCGGAAGAAACCCTAAAAGAAGCGACAGAAGAAAATTCACCCGATCTAGGGGCAGTTCCTTCTGGTAATGGTGGAGCCACCCCGGAATCTTCTTCTCCGATGACGATGATGATGCACTCTTCTCTTTACCTACGATTTTCTCTACCTGAGGAACGACGGCCAAGAACGGCAATATATGCACGTCTCTCACTCTCTCTCTCTCTCTCTCTCTCTCTCTCTCTCTCTCTCTCTCTCTCTCCAGATCCACATTGAGATTGCTGCACGAGAAAGAGGAGAGGAAAAGCAGCTTCCTCCTAGGCGGAGAGATCGCACAGCTCGACGCTGAAAATGCGGATCGGAGCTAAACGGAAGTCAACGAGTTGTTTGTGTTATGTATTCGAATCTGTTTTGGCGCAAATTCTAGTGATATTTAAGGCTGGTATTGGCTGCGTTCGGAGACTTTTTTTGCTGCCGGTATGTGGCCAGTACGGTGTTGGTATGTGGCATGTTCAAATATGTGAAAGGGGGCATATTTCAGTTCACATTTCGACTGTTTTGGGCGGGTTTTGATTTTGTAGGTGGTTATTTTGGGGTTGGTATTGATTCAGTTTTGAACAGAAGTTTGTTGCTGGTACGAGACCGATTTGGTGCAAGTTTTGTGGCTGGTATGCGACTGGTATGGGGTTATAAAAGGGGACTGGTACAATTGAATTTGGCGTGTATGTCACCTAATTTGTTCTTTTGTTGGCTAATTTTCAGGACATAATTGGCTACAATTTCGGGCAGCGGGGAGAAGTGTTTAGTAATAATTTTGATCAGATTCGGGAAGGTTTGTGAGGTGAACTTGGTATCGGTTTGGTGCCCGATACGGTATTGGTATGGGGGCTATTTTAAGAGCAATAAGGAAGCAAACTTTGTGGTTGTGTCATGATTTTTTTTAGGCGGATTGGGGCAGAGAAAAAAAGAGTTGTTTGAGGTGAGGTTACAGCGGTTACAGGTTATCCGTTGCAGATTTCTCGGACAATTTCGAAATCCATTGTCGAACTTCCTTTAGTTCTCCTGTAGTTCTAATATACATAATTAGAACTTGCAAAACATGAGCTCGATATTTTCTCGTAGTTTTGTCTTAAAGCATGAATTCACAATTATTTGATCTTTTAGTAATTAGATTGAGTACAAATTTTTAGCAGGAATTTGAGCACGATTGTTTAGCACGAGATTTGAGCAAGTAGTAAAATGCAAGCCTCTGTTTTTAGCACGAGTTTGAACATTACTTAAAACTTAAGCCTTGCGGCACCAATCACAACTAGTAGATCATCCATCTCCCAGTTCGTACTTCGCCTCACATTAGAACAATAGCACTAAGGAGGACTTTAACAACTCTCCAAAAGGCAGAGATCAACGGTTCTCCCAAACCCTAGCACCGCTTGTCAACCACCCAGCCGGTGACGTAGTGACCCTTCAAATAATTGTCAAAGAAGCAATCCCAGCAAAATTAGTCACGAATCCTACCCGCACAACGATTTGGAAGGCCAATTCAAATTAGGTGTAGCCTAATACTTTTTTTCATTTTGTTGATTAGGATTAGCAATTGAACCACTTTAAAGGGTGTTATTTATAATCTCCATTTTATAGCAATTTTTTAATTTTTTTAATAAAAGTCTCTTTTTGGCTACAATTCAAAAAAAAAGGGCAATGAAGGAATAGATGGTTGGTGTTGGGAGTGGCACATCACACAGTTTGGGGATGAGATCCATCTAGAGGTGGCAAATGGGTAGGTTGGGTCAGATTCGGGTCAGGTCACTTCGGTCTGAATCATTCGGATTACGGGTTGTTCAGGTCTCGGGTCATTGGGGTCTCGAGTCATTCGGGTTCGGATTATGGGTCAATCAGGTTGCGGATCATTCGGGTCTAACTTTAGATAATTCGGGTATGTTTCCAATCTGGCGGCGGGACATTCAGGTCTAAGTTTCGGGTCATTTGGGTCTTTGTTTAAATTGGTTATAAGTCATTTAGGTCAAAGTTTTGGGTATTTTAGGTTAGTGTTTCAGATTGTTCTAGTATGTATTATGGATTATTTGAAGTATTTGGGTCAATCAGATTAGTATTTCGGGTAAAACGAGTCGGGGCATCTGGTTAGATGAATTTGTGTTTTACTTTTGGGTCATTTGGATAATATATCACGCTAGCTAGTCATTGATGGGTTTCAGACGTACTTAAACTCAGCGGAAACAAAATTTTCATCCAAAAATAATCCGATGATCCATGCATATCAGTTAAATCAAAGAAATAAAACTTAAGAGTACCTTTCGGATTATGCTTAGTCCGTGAGCTCAAACCATATGTGTCGTTGAACACCTTTCAATCAGTTATTGCCCAAACCGATTATCTATCCGCCAAGACCATCTATGTTGGATCTCGCTAAAGCCTTCTTTCGCACGTGTAACCGATCTCTACCAAAATCTTGAAAACACGTTCTCAATTTCTTAGGCTAATTATTTTGATATTAAGCCTAAAATATATGTGTAAAAATAACACATCATAATGTAACTAACTCCGCCCCCTAGCGTGCGATATTAGTAGTTTAATCAATCTAGTTTTTCATTAAGTTATTTTTTCCTTATCCATTATTGTTATTGTCTGTGATGTTGTTTGTCTTTTATTAATTCTTATCTTGAAATATGTAGCGCGCGACATCTCTTGGTACCTAGGCAAGTAGGCGAAGTACCGACAGGAGAAGTCGAAAGCCAGATCCGTAATCAATACTTGGACCGACGAGGCACGACAATAGCCTGGAAGTCCGAGGGGAGCAAGGAACGCCAAAGATCTCAAATGGCTCGTACCTTGGTCAGGCATCTCGAGGGTGCGAGCACAGCGATTCTCTGCGAGAATAGGGTGGATGCCCCTTATCAGCATTAACAAGAAGAATAAGGAGAAGCAATCCAAAAGAGTAACTGGAGCGATAAGCGAAACCACCAAGCCCTAGATCGCTCTCTACCGAAAAGACAACAAATTACCCCCCCTCCCCCCCCAACGCGAGCATGACCCCTTTACATATTTTCTTTTGTTTTATTTACTTTCACTCAACCAACCGACCAACCAAATAATAGATTCCATTTGGATTACATACCAAAAATCTAGTCTGGTACTCCACCTTAGCCTCCGTGTGGATCGACACCCCAGATTGCTACAACGCGAGATCATGAGGGCGACCAACCAAGCAAACTGAGATCTACAAATATCGAATTGGGACCTGATTTATATCTATTCATGCACCCGTCAACACCATTTTCTGGCGCCGTTGCCGGGGAGCCACGAATATTGGAAACCTAGATTTTTGGTATTGAGACCAAACCATTTTTTTCCTTTAATATCTTCTAGAGAGTATATGGACTCTTTCAATGAACTGGTTCATTGCAAAATACACCGACTTCTTACGTGAGGTCAGGACCCGACAACATCTTGCCCTTATTTTTGGAATTACTCTTTATGCTCCTTTTTATGCACGAGAACATCATTGACAACACTTGCCCATGTTCTATTTCACATTTTATAAGCATCATATGCTATGTGTCATTCTCAATGATCTATTGTGAGGTATAAATAGATATACTATTTGATTTGAATAATTATTCTTTAAATATTCATATAATGTCTGCCACTCTTTTTAATCAAACCAATAACCCTCAATCACATTGATTCGGAAACTTTCAATCCTTGAAGTTTCATAATAAGACAAGATCTATATTTCAATTAAATCATAAGTGAGTTTTGGCTCATCGCCTAGAACTTAACTTATTTAGGTAGCAACAATTACGATTGTATCTCATACAACTCTTGAACAACATAGGATGAGCATCATATGCCCGACAATTAAGGATTTAGTAACTCAAAACTCTAAAATCATCACCAAGTTTATGATCAAAGTAGTTAACCACTTCTAATATGGTAATTTATATATTTTTTAATTTTTATTTTTAATAACCATCTAATATTTTAGCATAACCATATATAATTAAAATTTCAATAACCATTTTTTATAATCATCACTTGTTTCACTTACCACTTTTTTTATATAAAATAGGAATATCAAAATTTGGTGGTGATTCTAGGACTACTGTATCTTTTCTCATAAATTAAACCAATTATAGCTAATAAAAGAAAAAATTAATCAGAAGTCAAGTCTTCAAACAAATTGTTCTCTTTTCAGTTAATACAAAAAAAAAACAAAATTATCTTATTTGTAGCATTGAAGCTTTCAAAAAAGGACGGCTATATATATTCCTTAAAATAAAACTTAACTCAGTTTATTTTCTAGTTGACATTTATATTTTCACTATTGGGAGGACTAATTAAGTTTGCTGTATTGAGAGCAAATTAAATGTTTTTTGTGAAATGCCAATTTTATCCTCATTTATTATAATCATTATTCTTTTTATTACATATTTATGTTTCTTAAATAATTATTATGAATAAAGCATATAATAAAAATAATATATTTAACATAAATAATATAAACATATAATATATTTTAATATAAATAATATAAATAAAATATATATAATAAATAATATGATTAAATTCAATATTAAAAGAAAATTACAAATCAAATAAATTTTGTACATCTTCATAGAATTTTTATAAATCAGTCCTTAATTAGTTCTTCTAACGAATATAAAAAAAGAGCCAAATATGTTGTAGAGATATTTAAAAAAAAAACACTTAACCGCCTTTTGTTAAATTGAATTTAGATGCGGTAAAATATATTATTCATTATTACTTTTTTTGTTTTTTAATGATATAAAACATATTCATAGAATGATTAATCAAAATAAATAAGGGTAAATTTGTGTTCTCAATACAGCAAACTCATAGCACCACCCTACTCAAAATTTTATTTTTTTATGTGTGAAATCCATAATTTTAAACTTTTATGCAACAACAACATATATTCAACTAAATTTTGTTTATTTACCATATATTCTGAAATGCAATGTGTTACAAACTTTAAATATGTTAGAAGGATTATTTATAACGTGTTTCCAAGTCAGACACGGCGTGCTCGTTTGGGGAATTCTCCGCTAAGTGACAAAATCATACACAATCGCCCTGATACACTGCAATTGGGCCCCACTTTCAACAAATATGAGCCTCCAATTTGGCGGCTCCACTCCCAGCAAAGCATTTAATTAGAGGTGGCAAATGGGCGGGTCGGATCATATTTGGATCGGATCATTTGGGTTCGGGTTCTTTTTATGTCCGGGTCATATTCGGGTTTGGTCAACACGGATCGGGTCAGGTCGGTTTGTGATCTTGTTTCGGTTAGATCTTTTTCGGTTCAAGAATTTGTCGGTTGAATTTTGGGTCGGGTCGAGTTGTATTCAGATCTTGTTCCGGCCGGGTTAAATGGGTTCGGGTTATTTCGGGTTCGGGTTGATTTGATATTCGGGTCATGTGGAATTCAAGTCTTTTCATGTTTTAGGTAAATCGGGTTCGGATTATTTTATGAATTTCCAGAGGTGACAAAACTAACCCGAAACTAAGAAACCCACATGACCCGTCCGAAATATCAAATGACTCACGCCCTCCTGGCCAGGACCCGAACCCAAATGATCCGAACTTAAAATTGACCTTAACCCATCCCGACCCGATTTCAACCTGATTCTTTCTGAGATCCAAATAACTCTAACTCAAAATTAACATCAATGTGTACAAACTATCAATATGATACCCGAAATACTTGAACCGAACACGAAATAACCCGACCCGATGGATCTGAAACCCGAAAAAAGAACCCGAAAGAGCCGCCTGATCCACCCGATACCCGACCTGACCCGATACCCGACCCGATCCGGATATTTTAGAAATATCAAACTACTCAAACCCGTCAGATCCGGATCCGAAGAGCCCGAACCAAAATGATCCGAACATAAAACTGACCTAACCCGACCCGACTTGAACCTGCTAAAACCCGAGACTCGAGCCGAAAACTAACCTGATTTTGTGTCTACACGAAACCCGAATGCAACATGTGTTGCCACCTCTATATGTTTAGCCTGAATTACCGAACCTGATTCTGACTCAACTCGCCGTTTACCACCTCTACATAAACCTAAAACTGTCAATATGACCTGAACCATGACCCGAACCCGAAAGACCCGTCCGACCTAGACTCGATGTACTCGAATCTATATTCTTATGAGTTATGAATTATATCAATTTGAAATGTAGATAAATATTGGTATAAAATAATATATTTCATATTCAATAAGAAATATTATGATACATTAAGAGCACTATGTTATAAAATCATGTTGAAACATATTAAAAATGATCTCTTGATTCATTTGACTGATTTGTTGAAAATAAAAGAATAAAATAAAAAAAAATGGGCAAGAAGGACTAAGAAAAAAAATATTTACATTGATTTCAATGTCCTTGTTAGATTAAATTATTATTTGGGATATATTCATGTTTCGGGTTGGTTTAAACCTAGAGTCATTATGGAATAAGACAAAATTTAAGATAAAGTACCCCTCCTTCCACCTTGAGATGACATGACATCAGTAATTAATGCTATGTTTTTCTCTCTTATTTCTTTCCAAACAATTTTTTATAGAAAAATAAGGATAAAAAAACCATCAATTCTCAATAATAATTTCATCAAATCATATATTTAAAATATGAAGATAATTATGCTTATTTTTCTCTATCTAAAGAGATCTATCTCTCATATCTTTCTTTCGTTGTTCATTTTTTCCATCTCTCTTGTCATGCATAAATGATTTAGTAAATCAAATAAATTATTTTCTATCTTATTTATTTAAAAAATATTTTTATTTTCTTTTAGGTTGAATAATAATAATTAAATAAATTAAAAAAGTATGATTAGAATAAGGACATTGTAGTAATTAGGTATTATTTATATATTTTAAACCAACTTGTTACTCCATGGATGTTGCCGAACGATGGTGGAATAAAATGGAATAACAGCTCTTCCACTCTTCCGATCTTCCACCTTTCACCGAACAAGCCCTTAAGGTGTTGGAAAATTTGTGCAGAAAGAGATCATTTTTCTAGTGTGGATCATAAATCTAAAATTTTTATGATTTTACAACCGATTCACATCATTGTCTTAGCATCTTACGACAACAGTCTAGAGTACATAAATAAACTAAAAAAAATTCAAGGAAATGAAAATTTGAAGTAATAATAGATGTACAAAAGTTATTATAAAATTATTCTTGCTAAAATAATATATTCTAAAAAGTTATTAAAAGTTATGTAGTTACCTAATCCTGATTGAGATAAACTAATCTTGTAACTAATGTTAAAATTTTCTTAAAAGTAATTTCATTTGAAGTTTATATGATTAAGAATAATTATATATATACTATTTTAATATACAATTGCATTGTAACAAATTGTAATTTTATAATCGATAACATATACTGAATCTTATTTTTATCATTCTTCAATGAGACATGATATATTACGACACACTGTAGCACGCCAAATCACGACGGCATTATATATAATTAATAAACAGTGTATAAAATTGAAAAAATAGTATATATATTTTATTTTTTGTAATAGTATATACGAAGACAATGAAAACAGGATATAGATAATAAATAGTATATTAAAAAGCGGTAACAGTATATACAAATTCCAAAAGTAGATACAAAATAAAAAATAGAAATATGTCTAAAACAGTGAAACCGTATATAGAAAAATTAAAAAGTAGAAAAATACTATATATACATTCCGTCGTGATTGGGACATTCTACAGTGTGTCGTGATCTCACATTTCCCATCTTTTAATATATACTCTTGTGCAATGAAGCAATATTAACACCACGCCATTGTGGGTGATAAGATGGAGATGAATTTTTGAAGTCAGAACACAAAAACATAAGCTGTTTCTTACCAACCCATGGTAATTTAAGGAGTTCTCCCACTACGAATATTTTTCTTGGCTCATTCTTCTTTCTATCTACTCAAGACAACACAAAAGAACCATTGACTACCTTTTCCTACCTGACTTGTGCAATCAGATTTGAAGAAAAAAATCGATAAAAGATCCCTTTTCTCCTCTTGGCTGAATCTGGACAGAATAAAAAATATTTTCTATCTAAATGTGCCCAATATGCTAAATTGGTCATGTACATCCGTTAGAGGACAACTAGAGAAGATTTTGCAAAAAGAATCAGGGCAATTGGATAAAAAAAGAGGTAGATCTAAGAGTTTAAATTTGGAGTCAGAACACTAAAATATAAGTTGTTTCTGACCAACCCGTGATAATTTAAAGAGTTTTCCCACTACAGGAGCTCGTCTTGACTCATTCTTTCTTCTATCTACTCAAGACAAATAAAAGAACAAACCCGTTAGATTATTGAATTAATTGATGAATGTAGAAGTACCATTGCAGCATCATTAAATTCTAATGTTTTCTGCATAATTAAAAACAGTATATAATTGAAACAGTATTTACATATATAACAAATAGTACATAAATAGTATATTAAACTTCAGAAATAGTATATATAATAGACAAATAGTATATATTGCTATAGAAAAATAGTATATACACATACAAAGAATATTATACCTTGACAGAAAAAGGTAAGTCAGTGTTGTGGCCCATAAAATTAGTAAACCTGGGCATTAATTTATGGTTATGTCCGAGCTCTATTTTGTTTATATACCATTTTGTTTTGTCATCCGTAATATGCAAAGTAATTCGCGCAGGACAATTTATTTTGATCGTAGGGCATTTCCTTGTAGATTTCTCTTTTTCATTTCTCGGTTTAAAATTTCGGGCTTTGTGACATGAGAAATTTTCGCCATATTTTTCACTTTTATGCAAGTGATACCCATAACAAAATGTTTTAAACCCAACCATCTCAGCATAAGCATCATAACACTTTTTAGCATCTTTGGGAGTGTTGAATAGCATGCCGAGTTTTGGAATGAATTGGTTGTCCATATTTTCAGGGTATATTAATTCTCCAAGATCTACAACATTATTATAATTGCAAAAAATATCTATATATATATATATATATATAACAAAAATAGTACATAAAAAATAAAAAATCAAGTATATATATAGCAGAAAAGAGTTATTCAAATACAAAAAAAATAATATATTTAGCAAAAAAAAGTATATGTAAAAGATCTCCAATAAACAATATATATAAATTTTAGATATTATCTTTAAAATGTATATATTTAAGAAAATAGTATATTTAGGAAAAAACAAATTGTAGTTATATAAAATGTAAAAAAATACTATATTCTTACTAGGTTGATTTTCTGAAGGTTCGCATTCATTTCCTAGTGCTTCTTCAGTTTGATCTATTGTTTCTTCTTCTGATTCTTCTTGTATTTCATCTAGATAGTATTAAAAACAGTATATATTGTTGGATAATTGGGGATAAAAAAAAGTATATAATTTTGGAATCCTATGTGTAAGAATGAGAAGAATTTGAATCTATTTATCTTGATAGCTTGATAGAATATTGGGATCTGTAACTTCTTTCGTAGTTTCTGCAAGTTAGATCTTACGAAAAAACTAAGGGCTCGTTTGGCATCATTTTCGTTTTTCTATTTTTTATTTTTTAAAAACAAAAATCAGTTTTCTCTTTTTCTGTTTTTGTTTTCAAAAAAACTGTTTTTTGTTTTTATAACCGATAATATTTTTCCTAGTTATTATTTTATCAAATGTACATTTATAACATTTTCAGCGCCAATATATCAAGTTTTCAGCGCCAATATGATGTTTATAGTATCAACATAATATTTTTAGCGTTAATATACTGTTTTAAGTACCAGTATATCATTTCCAGTATCAATGTACCGTTTATAATGTTGATTTATCATTATTAAGGATTAATATCCTATTTTTAGCAATTTTTTTAGAATTAATATGATATTTTCAATGCCAATATATTGAGTATTTTGTGTCAATCTACTGTTTACAATATCAATGTATCATTTTCCGTGTCAATATAATATTTTTAGTGAAAATATATTGTTTTTAGTGTATCAAAATACTAATATATCATTTCTAGTGTCAATATACCATTTCAGTGTGAATATAAAGATTTCAGTATACTATTTTCAGTGAAACTTTATTGTTTTTAGTGGAAAAAAGCTCACTTTTGCCCCCTGAACTTTTTAAAATTGTTCAACTTGCCCCCTAAACTTTTTTTTGCACACTTTTGCCCCCTAAACTCTTCCAACTGTTCAACTTGCCCCCTCCATCCAGTTAAATGCCCAGTCACCAGTTTAGTGCTTACGTGGCATGCTGGCGTGGCAAATATATTAATTTTTTAATCGCCCAGTCAGCACACCTCCATTCTTTCTTTTCTTTTCTTCCCTTTTCTTTTCTTTTCTTCCCGTTCTTCTCTTTCTCTTCTTCCTTCTTCTCTCCTTCGCTCTGTCTCTCTTCTCTCCTTCTCTCCTTCGCTGGTCGCCCAGTCGCCGTCGCCGTGCTGCCGCCACCGCCGTCGCCGCCACCGCCTCCTCTTCTCTCTCCACTTCTTAAATCTGTGTTGCTAAAACTTACCTTTCGTATCGGTTCTAACAAATAACCGATATAAAACGCACATAATCAGCAACGGTTCCTTCAAACAACCGTTACAGAATAACCGATACAAAATAGTAACGGTTCCTTCTGAAGAACCGTTACAGATTTACAAAATAAGTGTAATAACGGTTATTTGGGAAGAACCGATACTAATGATTATAAATCTGTAACGGTTCTTCAGAAGGAACCGTTACTATTTTGTATACTAATCGCCCTCTCTCTCTTCCTCCTCCCTTCACTTCGCGCGACCTCTCTGTCTCCTTCTCTGTCTCCCTGCTCTCTGTCTCTTCTCCTCTCTCCGCGCGACGCCAGACCTCTCTGTCTCCTTTAAGATTGGTGTATGTTAAAACATCTTCAAAATCCCCCAATTCATTATCTTGACCATCGACATACTCCCAAACGAAATCAGTCAATACAAATGAACCATTATAAAAAATCCTAAAATTGCAATCCGTGTACATCTTTAAGGTGCAGATAATTAGAGGTTGCTCCCTAATTAATAAAAAAAATTACCCGTTAATTAAATAAATTACTCAAATTAGCCAATTTACTATGAGCAATTTAGGAAAAAAATAGCACTAATTTATTGAAATTAGAATTGTAGAAACAAAATAAATAGACATGAGAGGAAAATGTACCAATGGAGCAAATTCGGACCGATTTTGAATTTTCAGAAATTTAGGGTTTCGAGTGGAGAGAGAAGAGGAGGAGGAGAGGTGGCTGACGGCGTGGCGGCGTGGGCGTGGGCGTGGGGGGGCGGCGTCGAGTGGGGCCCGAAGAGACAGAGAAGAGAGCGAAGGAGAGACAGAGGAGAGCGAAGGAGCGAAGGAGAAGAGAGCGAAGGAGAAGAGTCAGGAGCGAAGAGAAGAAAGGGAAGAGAAGAAAGGGAAAAGGCTGCTGCTGACGTGGAATAAAAAATCAATATATTTGCCACGTCAGCATGCCACGCAATCAGTTAACTGCTGACTGGGCATTTAACTGGATGGAGGGGGCAAGTTGAACATTTGGAAGAGTTTAAGGGGCAAAAGTGTGCAAAAATAAGTTTAGGGGGCAAGTTGAACAATTTTAAAAAGTTCAGGGAGCAAAAGTGAGCTTTTTTCTTTTTAATGTATCAAAATACTATTTTTTAGTATCAATAGAACACTTTCAATGTCAATATATCATTTTTAATATTAAAAATGTTAATATATCATTTTTAATATCGGCATATATCATTTCTAGTGTCAATATACCATTTCAGTGTGAATATAAAGATTTTAGTATTAATAAACCTTTTTCGGTATCATTATATTTCAATGGTAAGTTATTTTATTTTTACTACAATATAAAGTTTCAGGGTCAATATTTTTAATTAATGTCAACTTACCTTTTTTTAGTGGATATAAAGTTTTACGGTCAAAATTCCTTTTTAATATGAATATACTAGTTTTTACGCCAACTTACATTTTTTAGCGCAATACAATATTTTAAGGTCAATATTCTTTTTTAATGGTACCATATTATTTTCGTGTGGTTTCGGACATTTATAGGTTTGGCAGTGAAAAACAGAAAAGAAGAAACAACTTTTTCTTGTTTTCAAAATCCTGTTTATTTTTTGCCATTTGGATAGAAAAAAATGAAAACAGAGTCATTTTGCCAAACACGTTTTGTTTTTTTTTCTGGAGAAAAAAAATAGAAAACATAAAACAGCAACGATACCATACGAGACCTAATAAAATAAAAAGATCTAATTTATAAACAGAAATTACTTGCAAAATCATAAACTGATTTTGAACAAAAGAATTGAAAAAACATAGATCAGAAATGCGATAATACATATCTTTTGAATCATCATTTGAAAATTGATATAGAAGAATCGTATATGTTGTTAATTCGAAGATCTAAAAATGAAAATTCATGATAAGAATTTCGTATATATCATTCTTAGACATAGGATTAAGGATAGATAGATCGGAAAACATTGAAAATATGAAAAATTATGGCAAGAAATCAAAGATTAAGATTGCAAATAGCAAAAACTTACTAAAAAAGTGGTGATGAACTTTTGGAGAAGAAAGAAAAGAATGAATTCAAATATTCAGATGGGAAGGCACGAATATAAACATGAAGCTAGCCGAGAGGCGAGCCTTCGTGAGCCGAGTTGGAGGCGCAACAGAGAAAGACAGAGTGGGAAAAGGGGAGAGTTTGCAGCATCGCGCTGAAAATAAAAAAAAACACGACGCCATTGGGTGTTAATTCGAATTTGGGCAGTCGTGCAAACGGCTGGGCCGGCGTGGTTGGGCCCGACATGATTTGGGCGTGACTGAGCCGGCGTGAAACTCAATCTTATTTTTCTCATTCTTTAATATGCAATATTAACACCACATTACTGTGGGCGATAAGATGGAGATGTTTAACATCACACTTTTGATAAGTGGATGCGTTTTTTTTGTGGAATATACTCACCAATAGTCTGTGCATTGAAACACTGACATAGCTCATATGTGATAATATTAAATAATGTATATACGTTTAAGTTCTGTCTAGCATGCAGAGGATCCGAACATGGTTGGTGCGGCTCATTAAAAGAAGGATCCCCTTCCAGCCTCATATCCAGCGACATAAAAGGAGCAAGACAGAGAAAATACACAACAAAAAGATAAAAAAAGAAACTTAATACCACACCAAAATTAAAAAAAATTAATTAAATAGAGAGAGAAAGAAAGAGGAATTTTTCTTCGATTTCTACGGTTAGGGTTTGATCTTGAGTTCTCGCGAGCGATCTAATGGCGACGAGTTTTGATCGATGGGAGAAGGATCCGTTTTTCGCGGCGGCCGAGGAGGTGCAGGAGTCGTCTGACAGGTTTCATTTCATCTCCTTATTTTTGATTAATTTAGTGGTTTTTGTTTGTGACGATTTTTGATTAATTTAGTGGTTTTTGTTTCTGATTTTAGGATGGAGTCGGTGTACAGGAGTTGGATTCAGGAGAGAAATAATGGGTTGGATCAGAATTCCGATTTGGGACTTTCTGATCTACCAAGAGAACTCCATACTGCATTAGGCACCGCAAAATGGCAGGTAAATTTTAATTTCTTATTTCTGAGTTTAAATTCGTGCTTATTTATTGGTTTTTTACTCTTGGAATTGTTAAATCTGACTCTATTTGGTTCCAATTTTTATTATTATCAGCTTGAAGAGTTGGAACGGGCTGTGAAATCAAATGATGAGGCCTACTCAGCGGGAGAAGATACCAGAACACGTCACACTCAATTCATTTCAGCAATTAAATCACGCATAAGCATGGTAGAAAGTTCTTTAAAAGAATCAAACGTACAAAGAGGGGAAAACCAACTCAGTTGGGTTCGATTAGACCAAGAAGAAAGAGATGAGCTCGCGCTTTTCCTTTCGTGCCCCTCAAAAACTGAGAATCCATTTCCCAAGGATACAGTAATCGATTTCCCGGATTCTTCAGAGTCCACTTCTTCAGAAAGTAAGGATTTAAAGAAGAAGAAGAATAAGCACAGGAGGGCTTTGAGTGCTGATAAAGATATCGGTTCATGGAAAATTAATATGCCAAGTGAAGGAGAAGATACCTCAGAGAGGTCGTCAGAAGAGCGCGAAAGGATGAATATGCCCTTGCCTAAAATTCATAGCTTCTCTGGCTTGAATGGCACATTGGAGGTGAAACCTAGGGTTAAATGGTACAAAAATGGTGCTAGGAAAGGGCAAAATGGTCATAGAGAGGACTTGGAGGCGTGTCTACCTTTGAAAAATGTTCAACTCAATCAGGTTAGATTTCGTACCAACTAATTGAATGAATGTTTGGCTTGATTGCTCAATTTGGGATTTAAACGAGGCTAAATTGGGACTTAAATTTTGTTTTGTTATAGGAAATTGAGGAAGCGTGCTATGAGAGGAAAGGTTGTTTGAGCACTTGTGGAGATGAGAATTGTGAGAAACAAATAAATGGATGGATTGGAGCTTTTCAGAGACAAATTCAGAGATCTCAGTACCAAATTCAGTATGGACGCCCCATTCAAATTGTTATTATGGTGTTTTTTGCCTTGTTATTGATTTGTAAGTTCAGTGTTTTTATTTAGTTTTTTTTCTAGAAGGTTGTCTTTTTATTGATTTTTGTTTTTTCATGTGCAGTTATGTTCGTGTGGAGTACGAGCTGGTGACTATTTATGTAATTTTTGGGGTTAATAAGCTCAATAACTTTTTATAAGGGTATATAATTCGAAATTGACTCATGAAAAAGCACCGAGGGGCCATTTTGCGAGAAAATACATTTTTGGAATTAATTGAATATTATTTTGCGGAGCAAGAAACAGTAAACTGGTTCAAATCCTATGGTTTTGATGAATCGGATGGAATTTGGCTTGAATGCATATGAAACAGAGGTGGAAACATCCAAAATCGAAGGCATATGATCAAGAAGCATAATGCAATCTTTGCTAATAGAATTGGAGTCATTTTTCCGAGAGTAGCCCTAAAAGTTCTTATTAGCCCCCTGATTTTTGTTATTTATTTTTTATGAAACAGCGAAAATTGCACCTTGAAAAAGGAAATTTTGCTGAAAGTAGTTTGTGCGTGAGTATTACGTGTAATTTTAAGTAGAGTAGGTAACTTAAGAGCAAAGTGTTTTTTGAATGTTTTAAAGAGCAAATCATTTGTGGGATTGTTAGAATGCTAATTGTGCTAATTATTTGATTATTCAGTTTGTTTACATGTCTCATTCAGGTGATGTCTTGATCTATGAAAATTACTTAAATTTGGACATAATAAAAGAGAAAATTGCAAAGTAGTAAAAACAATGAGTTCAAATAAGAATATGAGTGATATCTATACACCAAAATTCAAGTAGAGTCGGGGGGGATTTTTACCCTTCTAAATACCCAAAGTATCATATTTACCCTTCTAAAAATCCAAAATATCATATTTACCTTCCAAAATTTAAAATATCAGATTTACCCTTCCAAAATTCAAAATATCATATTACCTTTCCAAAATTTATAAAATATCAAAAATGCCCAAATTACTAATTCCATCCAATCGTTCTGTTAAAGTTAAATTGTTCTCATTTCAAATTACTATTTTATCCCCTCCTTTCTCAAATCATTTTTTTTAAACTAATTTGTTATCATTTATTTCTTATATAATAATTTATGATTATTATAAGAATTACAAATATAACTAATTCCCTAAAGGGCATATTAGTTACGATACAAAGTAAAACAAATAAAAATATAGAACCATAGCCTTCAAAGTCCAAATGAAAGTTTTTAGGAAACTAGATTGATTTTTATCCTTATAATAATCATAAATTATCATGCAAGAAATAAAATATAGCAAATTAGTTTAAGAAAAATGATGTGAGAGAGCATGAGAAGGTAAAATAGTAATTTGAAATGAGAACAAATAACTTTAACGGGAAATTTGGGTGGAATTAAGAATTTGGGCATTTTTGATATTTTATAAGTTTTGGAATGGTAATGTGATATTTTAGATTTTTAGAAGGGTAAATATGATGTTTAAAATTTGGAAGGGTAAATATGATTTTTCAGGTTTTTTGGAAGGTTAAATATGATATTCTAAATTTTGGAAGGGTACATATGATATTTTGGGTTTTTGGAAGGGTAAATATGAAATTCCACCCAAAAAAAACTAGTTAGTGATTCCATAAAAAATGACGCGTTATAAAAATAATTGAATGAAAATTCTGTTCCCTCCTCTAGATGGTTCTTTTCGGTGCCAGCACGAAACTTCCCTTATAGAACTTTCATATTCTTGTTTTATCAGATTTTGTTGCTTTGGATCAACAATCATATACATTCATTATGTTTTGGATACATTATAGTATCATCAACCACAACATATCACTATACCTTGGAAGACATACAAATAGACCCTTGGGCACATCAGAATACATTCTTAGTATATATGCATTGTTCTCATAATACACATTCGCATAACTCAAAATATATCATTATATTGATGATAGTACATTCTTGTTGTCAAACTTGGGCTCGAGTTAGGAGGTAAAGTGAACAAACTCGTAAGATAAACAATTAAAATCATACCTTTTACAAAGTATAATAAGTTTTTTTTTTTTTTTTTTTGAGGGTGAACTACAAAAGATCTTTTAATTTTTGTTCTTTTTTATATCAATTATGTTAGACACAAGATCTGAATCCATCACTTATGGAAATGTGGGGTTGGTACTTTCCCATTCTTAGTGGTGGTGTATAATAAGCTTTTAAAATATTCAGAAAACTTATAGATGTTTTAGAAAAATTCTCACTATTATTCTCGTACTTACCGTCTGTGTTGCATAGATATATGGGTATTGTATGCGATACGATGTAGATAAGACAATACAACAAATTTAGAAAAACTCGAAATGCGATACATAAATTTTATATATTATTTTATTAATTATATTTTATATATTTAATTATTTTATATATATTTAGATATCATATTTTGCTGTAAAGTACCAAAAGTTTGTTATTATACATTACTATGCTGTGCGGACACTGTTATACCCCGACTCTAATTTCGACCCGAGATATAACGGTCGTATACCCTTAAGGATATACAACGCTAAAATCGTATTACACAACGGAATAATGCAAGGAATATACAAAATCAAATATCTAATAATTATTATTATTTTTATTACATTTATTACTTGCACTAAATTTTCTAATGTTTGACGTCGCTCAACCTGATGCCCCAAATAACGGAACCTGAAATCTGGAAATGGGAAAAAGAGGGGGGTGATAACAAAACTCAGTAATGTTATGCTTCACATACGTTAAAAATAGTACTATTTTTAGTAAATAAATATTTGAATAATCATAATAAATATAAATATACTTAAAATTCTTTTATATTGGGATATCGATTTCTAATTTCACGCACACGCACACACATTAGATCATGCTCCGTGGCATCGAGTACGCGCACAGATACAAGTTTTTCCGAGCTCGTTATTGGGTGATTCGGCGGCCCTAGTTTCGCTCTACTAAGTACGGCCAATCACCATTCGTAAATCAGCGGCATTGGTTTCGCTCTACCAAGTACGGCTATCCACTTTAACTAATTCCACTTTACAAATCTCACACCATATCCCATAAAAATATTTATTTCTCAAATATTATACTTAGTAATATACCAAAATAATTTGAAAACAGTAAACGTATACGAGAACAAAATCTCTTATCTCAAAAGGAAGTACGACATGACTTAACGACTCTTTAAACATCAGTTCATCGAGACCCGACATAAATATTAAGTAGAAAATGTTTTGTCCACCAGTAAATCCGTGTGATTTTGTAGTAATATATAGATATATAAGAGAAGAATGAAATGGATGTTGTTAAGCTATCCTTGATTCTTATGGGAGGCTAACAGAACATATTTACTGAAAATTGGAACGTGCACATCGGTTGCTAAATTGCCAATAAAAAGACTTAAATGAAATGAGCCAGAAAGTTACACGTTACTAAAACTCCATTAACCTGACAAAGAATCTTATGTATTGTATACTAACTCTACTAACTCAAAGTATTGAATCCAAATAAGAATGCAAATATTTGATAAAAGTTTCGGTTCCAGCTTGATAAATATGAAGATAAATGAGAAGAATAAATGCGTTGGCCAATTAATTATCACATTACATACATGACTTGAATACTAAACACAAGGTTTTGACCCGGTCCAAGAAACTGATATGAAAGAAAACCTTCCGGAGAAAGAATTATGAATCCAAAATGATAAAATTAAAAGTTGTACATATATATTTTTGTCTCATGCTTTTAGTAAATTAAATATAAATATTAATAGCCGTCAAACAGTATAAAAGAAAGTTGATCTTATAAATTTATTAATAGACTCTTATTTGTAATTTATAAAAATACGATATAAAGTCCGTAAAATATAAATCAAATCTTGACAGTGTTAGTCGCTGTATTTTTATTTTAAGATATAGCATTTAATAAAAAATATTTATGTTTAATATTTGTGAAAATTCAGATTTAGCAAAATTATGAAAATACCCTTTTATATATTTTTCTAAAATTTTGGGGTATTACATCACCACCCCCCTTAAAAGGATCGTTTGCCCCCAAACGATAAAAAAAAAAAAATTTGCCGACATAAAAATATAAGATGAAAATTCGCTAATTGTTTTTTTAAATAAGTTTTTCTTTTCTGTTCTTTTTTTTTCTTTTTTTTTTTAGAAAACTTTATTCAACCCCACTCACTCACCGCGACCTACAAAACACGATTTCATATTCCGAGGACCGTTTCGCTCTGATACCATTTCTGTTATACCCCGACTCTAATTTCAACCCGAGATGTAACGGTCGTATACCCTTAAGGATATACGACACTAAAATCGTATTACAAATCGGAATAATACAAAGAATATACAAAATCAAATATCTAATAATTATTATTTTTTTATTACATTTATTACTTGTACTAAATTTTGTAATGTTTGACGTCGCTCAACCCGATGCCCCAAATAACGAAACCTGAAATCTGAAAATGAGAAAAAGAAGGGGGTGAGTACAAAACTCAGTAAGGTTATGTTTCGCATACGTTAAAAATAATACTATTTTTTAGTAAATAAATATTTGAATAATCATAATAAATATAAATATACTTAAAATTCTTTTATATTGGGATATCGATTTCTCATTTCACTTTCACGCACACACATTAGATCATGCTCCGTGGCATCGAGTACGCGCGCAGATACAAGTCTTTCCGAGCTCATAATTAGGTGATTCGGCGGCCCTAGATTCGCTCTACTAAGTACGGCCTATCACCATTCGTAAACCAGCGGCATTGGTTTCGCTCTACCAAGTACGGCTATCC
The DNA here is from genome assembly GCA_027726005.1 of Juncus effusus. Lineage (NCBI taxonomy): Eukaryota > Viridiplantae > Streptophyta > Magnoliopsida > Poales > Juncaceae > Juncus > Juncus effusus. Next base: position 5,776,271 of record CM050904.1, on the reverse strand, counting down.
ACTTTAACTAATTCCACTTTACAAATCTTACACACCATATCCAATACAAATATTTATTTCTCAAAAATATATTGTATTATTCTCAAATATTATATTTAGTAATACCAAAATAATTTGAAAACAGTAAACGTATACGAGAGCAAAAAATCCTTACCTCAAAAGGAAGTATGACATGACTTAACGACTCTTTAAACATTAGTTCATCGAGACCCGACATAAATATTAAGTAGAAAATGTTTTGTCCACCAGTAAATCAATGTGATTTTGTAGTAATATATAGATATATAAGAGAAGAATGAAATGGATGTTTTTAAGCTATCCTTGATTCTTATGGAGCTATTTATAGTTGGAGGCTAACAAAACATATTTACTGAAAATTGGAACGTGTACATCGGTTGCTAAATTGCCAATAAAAAGACTTAAATGAAATGAGCCAGAAAGTTACACGTTACTAAAACTCCATTAACCTCACAAAGAATCTTATGTATTGTATACTAACTACTAACTCAAAGTATTGAATCCAAATAAATAAGAATGCAAATATTTGATAAAAGTTTCGGTTCCAGCTTGATAAATATGAAGATAAATGAGAAGAATAAATGAGTTGGCCAATTAATTATCACGCTACATGCATGACTTGAATATTAAACACAAGGTTTTGAACCGGTCCAAGAAACTGATATATGAAAGAAAACCTTTGGGAGAAAGAATTATGAATCCAAAATAATAAAATTAAAAGTTGTACATATATATTTTTGTCTCATGCATTTAGTAAATTAAATATAAATATTAATAACCGTAAAACAGTATAAAAGAAAGTTGATCTTATAAATTTATTAATAGACTCTTATTTGTAATTTATAAAAATACGATATAAAGTCCAAAGTTAACTATAAATCAAATCTTGATAGTGTTAGTTGCTGTATTTTTATTTTAAGATATAGAATTTAATAAAAAATATTTATGTTTAATATTTGTGAAAATTCAGAATTAGCAAAATTACGAAAATACCCTTTTATATATTTTTCTAAAATTTTGGGATATAACAGATACTTCAAAAATCCAGCCGTATCGTATCGGACACTCGAGTATCGGACACGCCACATGGCGTATCATAATATTTTATTCCAAAATAATGCCGGATACTTCACAGATACTTCCCTTATCCGCATCAGATACTTCCCGTATCTGTATCAGTATCAGATACTTCCCGTATCCACCTCAGATACTTCCAACGTAAGAATATTTATTCTTAAAATATATGATTACATATATAAAATCAATAAAATAAGATTAAGACATCTAATTATATAATTAACTATAATAAACAAATATTCTGCATCAAGATATTTCTATAATAACAATTTTTTAGTATCTCCTACATCAAAGTCGAATATCTAAATATATATTTAATTAAATATATAAAATATAATTAATAAATAATAAGATAGTACATAAATTGTCGTATTGGTAACCTAGATTTTTTAAGATTTGCCGTATCGCCATATCTGTATCGTATCGTATCGGATACGATACCCGTATCCGTATCCATGCAACATAGTTATACAAATATCTTGATCCAAAATACAAATATCTTGATCCAAAATATCTATTTATTATCGTTAGCTCTATAATTAGATATCAAGTGAGGAATATTTTATAAAGAAAGAAAGATAAATGATGTACTTTATAGATTAATTGATGCTACCGAGATTTGAACTTTCAACACTTATTGTATCAATGTAAGATGCTCAACTACTAGGCTAAAGTTCAATTTGTAGTTATTAGATATGTTAAAAATATATATTCTTACATTGGAGAAAGTATTTGTGAAATATTTATTGCGTTGATATTCCATATCTGATACGGTATGGTATGTCGATACATTTGAAAAAAATTAAGTATCCGGTAACAAACATAGCTTACCGTCAACCGGGTGCTTTCGAGTTTCTACTATCCATTTACATGGCCCCCACTAAAATCCCCCATTTGTCCCCTTTTCACTGTCAAATAGGCTCCACATACTGTCAAATGGGCCCGTTTGACACTTATTTGACAGTGGATCCCGTTTGACAGAGTCGTATTTATCAGTTGGGGGGGATTTAAGTGGAGGGCAAATATACTTTCCCCTTTGCTATCCTAAAGACAGCCACCAAAAGGATAACACGGGTTTATCCAAGAACAATTCGTACTTTTTGGCCCTTTTTCGATGTACGGCCGGTCCATTATTGAATGATTGAATTATGCACGTTTCACAAACGAAAAATATTAGTCCTTCTCTTTGGTTCATTCTACAAGGAAAGAACAGGTTCACTTACGAATTCCTCTCAGACTAATCCGCTCGGTTTCTTCTTTTCTACCAGAAACTGAGGTTTACACTTTCCATTCAATTCTGATCTCTCTGAAATCTCCTTCGATACTGATAGAAAAAACGAAAAGATCTAGCTAGTCACGAGTGCATGACAAGCGCATCAGAGCTCTTCTTCACCCGGAGATCTCGCTCTGGACGGGTCTCAACTCCATTTCTGGAACCCGATTCGGATCCGACGCGATCCGCTTTCTCAGATCGCGACTTTCCGCCTCGTCGCCGGCGCCGCCACAGCTCCTCCCGTCTCCGCTCTATTTCGGTAATTCTTTAATTCCCTGCAATTACCTTAATTTTAAGAGTTTACTCGTGAATTCGAAACTAATATGCTCAGAACGATGATTCATACGGTATTTATGCTCAATCAATTTCTTCAAAGGATAAATTGATTACAGTTACTTACTTAGTTACCACTTTTGAACTTGAACATCTGTTTGTTTTACTTTGATCAATTTCGTCACTTATCTCTCAAATTGGTACATTTCAGGAGCATGTTTCTAGATCTGAACAGGCTAATAATATAAATGATACGAACAATGGAGATACGAGTCCACATGACACAGTGAGGTTTGCTGGTACCAACCAGCTTCCTAATTCCGTTTTGCTCGCGCGTGCACGTGTTTTAGAGCGATTAAGAGGCCTTTCTCTTGTAGGTGGCAGGTACCTCACTCTACAAAATTATATCATTATATTGATTGGGAAATTTGTGAAAAATGACTGCATTATGGTTAAATTGCACAAAGACTCTTTATGTTATTGGAATTGCAAAAACCCTCAATTCTCGAGAAATTCAAATTTTAGTCGTTAATGTTAATCAGTATGTTTATCATGGCACCATTAATTAACTTCTCTTAATCATAATAATGACCATCATTAATAACGGCCTCTCTCAACGACAACTCTTCATAGGTGACGTCAGCACTCACACACACATACATGCATTTCATTGTGTAACTCTAGCGCAACTTTGTGAATCACCACCAAACAACTTTTATGATAAAAAAATGTGTGAAATCCGCATCAACAACTTTGTGATAGAACATGTTTAGCTTCACACACTTTTGTCACACACAACCATGATCTTTTCTTATGCTTGTTATGGATTTCACCATAGAGGTGTTTGATGAAATGAGTAAGAGTGTGTGACAATTGTGTGAGTGAATATGATTGTTGACTGACAGCTTTGTATGAGTGAATGGATTTCACTGTCACGCTAGAGGTGTTTGATGAAATGCTTAAGAGTGTGTGACAGTTGCGGTGTGAGTAATTAAGAATTAATTTTATATAAAAATGTAATTATAGTGATTAAGAGAAGTTAACTAATGGTGTTAGATATAAAGTAAGGACGGTGTTATATCTAGAGCTGACATTTAATTTTTTTATTAAATTCCCCAAACGTGCTATATATTTATTACACAATCATTGATTTATTTATTTATTAATTAATTTCAACAAAAATGGTTGCATTAATGCAAATAAAACAATGGTATTTTCTCCAAGCTTGTTTATCCTTTTTGCTGAACATGATCAGCATATTTTAAAAGAGAAGCTTGTTTTCTCTTTTATTATTTCATCCCAAAGCAATTTAGATAACTTTTAGTAGATTATTGAATAGTTTGTTCTTTTTTTACTTTTAATTAAGTTCACTATTGACGAAGTCAATAGGTAGATTATTAAGTCAAAATCATAGTGCCATAGGTAGATTATTATGAAATAAAATAGACAATAAAAACAACATATTTCTAAACTACAAGTTTATGTGATGGTGAATAAAATAAGTTTCAATGGTGCATCAAATCAGTTGTCCGTGTACACAAGAATATTGAGATGATTTTATTTTTTTTGAAACAAATTTCTTTGTTTTATTTAATTTATTTGCATTAATGATTGTTACTATTTTTGTCGAAATTAATTAAGAAACAAATAAATCAATGATTGTGTCGTAAATATCTAGTATAATTGAAGGAATCTATTTTGAGGATTTAATAAAAAAATTAAATATCGCTTTAGATGAAGACATATTAGCTGTAAAAATAGCACCCATTAATTGACGATAGCGACTAAATTTGATATTTACCCTTCCGAGACTTCGAATATCATATTTACCCTTCTAAAAATGAAAAATATCATACTTATCCTTCCAAAACTATCAAATTTACCCAAAAGCTTATACCATCTATTTTTTGTTAAAATTAACGGTTTTAAGCTTAAAATGACTATTTTACACACGCACACTCCGTTAATTAAACTTCCTCAAAAGAATATCTCGTTTGTTGATTAGGGAGTCCACATGTCTCCAATTGAGTTATATTGTTTGTTCGCGCACAACTATGCTTTTGATGAATGAATTACCCAGATTAGACAAAACCACCTAATCTCCATTCGTCTATGAAATGGAGACATCCATTATTAATTGGGTACAGAGAAAAGATCTCGTCCATCCTTTTATGAACACATACCAAGTTTTTCAATTAAAAAGACCAAATCCAATAAAACTCTTTGAATGGGGCCCCAAGGTAATATATCTATTCGAGAGAATAAACTATATATAACTCAACACAAAAAGTTTAAAACCGTGGTAAACCTCAATATTTATAACAATATATAACAATCCGAAATTCCTCTCACCAAAATAAAACAGCACACATATCTTTTCGAGAGTAATAACATAACCACCAAAACACATAGTCTAATTTGTACGTAAACATTTGGTATTGAGTTGTAGGATGTGACTCAGGCTCCTATATTTTCAAAATGTATTAAATAATTTTCAGTTGTAATTAAATATCTCGGCCTTTTGTTGTTAGAGCTTGAGATGATTCCGAAGCTAACAGTATGTAGTGACAATTGTTTCCATACTATTTTTGAGAGGCCAAGAATTTGCGAGTCTTTTGATGATGTCCATATAACCCACATCTAGGATATTTGTGTCTTCTCTTTGGATCATGAGATGCTTTATTCTATTCTTTTTAGGTTGGTCCACATGGACATTTCAAAATAGATGGATAAATTCATAACCCTTAATCATCGGTTGTGCTTTCCTCGCATAGGGACAATTCCGTCTTATAATCAATCTTAAACTTGTCAAGAGTGAAATAAGAATGCATGTTGTTGTCCAAATCGCATCCCTTACAAACAAAATCCAATTTTTGGCGTGGAGAAGAGGAAAAAGGAGACTACGCTAGAGCTTTGAGCGCGAAGAAGAATATGGAAAGTGGCAAATTGGAAAAACGGCATTTTGGTCTTATTAAAATGAATTTATAAGGTTTACTAGAATTAATAAATCTAAACTGGGTAAATTTGAGATATTTTATATTTTGGAATGGTAAACATGATATTTTCATTTTTAGAAGGGTAAATCTGGTATTATGAAGTTTTGGAAGGGTAAAATGAAAATATTTAATATTTTGTGTGTTTTAGTAGGGTACATTTGATATATTTTGTATTTTGGTAGGATAAATATGATACTTCAAACTTTCAGAGAGGTAAAATGAAATTCCCGTCTTTTGCAATTTAAGCATAATGCAGTTTTTGCATTTATTTTTCCTGCAAATTTCCTTTTCTTATTCTGTGAATTATATCATATTATTTATATAATCTGTCTCATCTCTCTAAAGGGCATCAATATCATGGGGCGAAGCAGAAGAAAATGATGTCTTTCGCTTGATGGACCTTCGAGTAAACCAAAATTCCCAAATACACCCTCATGAATCAAACTCACCTTTCATCAATCTAGACAATAATTCTGAATTAGTTGATCATTCATTTTACGAATCTATTAATGGTGCCAACAAGAGGCCACCTGGCGTGACAAAGGAAGCTTTCAGCCTTTTAAAAACGGAAGTTTTTGAAAAGGAAGAGATGTCTGTAGATTGTTGTATTTGCCTTGACAAATTTAATGAGGGTATTAAGGTGTTGAGATTGAATTGTAGCCATAGATTTCATCCTGAGTGCCTTGAGCCTTGGGTTAGAAAATGTGGGGATTGCCCTTATTGTAGGACAGGAATTTTATCTTAACTTATTTTGATTGTTTGTGGAGTGATATGGAATGGTTTTGAAGTTTTTAGCCATATGAGATTTTATATCTTTATTTATGTATATATGAAATGTTTTGAGATTCCTTGGTCATATGAGATTTTATATCTATTTGTTTATATATGAAATGTTCTGATTATTTTGCCGCATGAGAAGTTTCTTTATTTATGTATATATGAAAGGTGCGATTCTTCATTTATGTATATATTAAATATATCGAATGTTTTTAGACATGAAATATTATATCTCTATTTAGTATATTCGAAAATGTCTTAAGTCTTTGTCTTATGAGATTTATATCTTTATTTATGCATATTATATAATCGGAAATTTAAGCCTCAGTATTTAAATTTGCCATGTGAGAAGCAAAATATGTGTTCACAGCACATGAGTTATTTTTTGAAATGACCCTAAAATGAAAAATAATTTGCAAAAGGAACGCATCTATCTTTAAGTTTATAATTTTACAGGTGTTTTCGAAATCTAATAGTTCAATTTTTTTTTTTTTTAATTTTGAGAGTTTAAAATTGAATTTTGTTGTTTTTTCTTCTATGTCATCTCAAATTTTGGGAGTTAGAAATGGAACAAATAAAAAAGTAATTTCGGACAATGAAAAACAACTTATTCGATGTACAGACTGTAAAAGAAAAAAATAAATGATTGTCCTTATAATTCAGAAAGCATCTCTTATATGCGGTTATGCAGCAAGTCGGTTCATTGATTGTGCACTTGGGGGAGAGAATATATGTGTTTGACGAAATCGAAAGATAAGGTTAAAAAACATGATGGAAAAAATAATATACAAAAATAAGGCCAACTTTAGGGAAAGGAAAAACCTCATAAATGTGTGACCATAAACATTTTTTGCGGCCAGATATAAACCTCATTAACTTTATGTTATTTTATGAAAAATCCAAATGGTCTTGGTGACTCGATCAAAATCTTCTATGGGGGGTCCCACCGTCTTGACTCGAAGACCTGGAATGGAGACATTCAGCGTCAAGATACTGGTGGCTTGACTCTCTCCATTTAATTCAGAAATGACTATCTCCCTTTAGCATTATCATTTTCCGCTGCCATCACCGGGGGTGTAAACGGTTCGGATTCGGTTCGAATAGTGATCATATTAGATCTGGATCCATACGGTTTGGATATTAAACAAATATGGATATGGTTTGGATATTTCGGATACGGATACAGATCCGGATTTTATTCGGATAATTAAAACATATATTTAGTACTTAATATAAATATTTATTTTATAATTCTCAAATATCGTCATACATAAAAATACATTGAAGTTGAAAAAAAAACATATTCTTTTACTTCATAAAAGTTATCACTATTTGATAAAATTATATAAAATATCAACAAATCATCAAAAAAAAGTTGAATAAATAAGAAAAATGCCATAAATTTTCTTCATATAATGTCTTATTATGTTTTCAAATTATTAGATTACTAATTTTATAGATATTTAAAAATATTGTACTATTAGTTTACTATACACTTCAATACACACAAAATATAGGTCAAAAAATAAGTAACCATATTTGACAATTAGGGTCTAAAAATAGATACTCATTTTTGAAAATTATCCGTTCTTCATAATTCATTTCCTAGCACAAATACGTTTGGCGTATGGCACTAATTCTACAGTCTCCCACTTATACTAGGCCAACTCTAAGCATCTTATACCCATAGATCTAGCATGACCTTCATGCTTCGTTTACGGGAGTGGTTTAATTAATGGATCAACGACATTGTCGTCCGATGGCACTCTACACATTTTAATATCACCCCTTCATATGATCTCCTTGATCAGATGGAATAGTCGCAGTATGTGCTTGGACCTTTGGTGAGATCTCGTTTCCTTTGCTTGTGCGATCGCTCCATTGTTGTCACAATATAGATCCACTATTTCTGAGATACTCGGAACTGCTCTTAGTTCCTCCAAAAAGTTACGCATATCGTTATAAAATATTACACATATCTTTTTGTCTTATATCAATATATATTTTATCGTATATGTATTAAGTCTAGTGTTTTTTAAATATTTTTTTAATATAGTATATATATAATTATATTTATTTGGGCAGAAAAATAACGGTCGTTGACTACATTAAACCGAATAATTTTATTACTCATAATATACTTAATGAGCCGAACTCAATTGAGCATGACCGAGCTCATGCGTTGGTCGGTTCAAACTCAGGCAACATTCGCAAGAACTGCACATCGATCAACCTTTGAGTCGAATTCTATCGAACAACAAACAAAAAATTAAACTAAAAGTCCAAATGATTGTAAACAAGTGAAATTAGATGAGCAGAGCAATGAAGATAATTTTCTGCAAACATGAATGTTTAAATTATAACTTATTTAGTTCTATATTTTACTTTGAAAACATGAGTTGTTGGTATTGGACTAATGATAATAGCACCTTGGCAGAAAGAAATGGAGGTATTCTGTCGTGCAGAAATTGAGAAAAATCGACGCAATAAATATTTCATGGAATAACTACTTGTTCGTAGTCTTGACTAAGAGTCAAAACGGTCATTCTCTCTCTCTCTCTCTCTCTCTCTCTCTCTCTCTTTTAATTTGGATGTAAATCCTATTAGGTGGTAAGTGAAAAAAATCTACTTCTGACTGTATTTGCATTTAATCCTGATTTGCCATATCATTTACAAAGCTATCATTCTGCAAAAAATACAGAAATTTAGAAATCAAGAAATAATTTTTGAGACCAATTTTCAATTTTTTTTTACTAATCTAAACAATGGACATCTCCAATCACTGAAAACTGGATGTAAGACACAGTCTCAAGTAATTGAGTGACATGACAACTACTTAATTGGATAATCGAAGGAAAGAAGAAAAACGCGGTTCTCCTTTCCAATTCTCTCTTCCGTAAAGATTTACGCGTTAATGTAGATACTTTTGACCTCTCCATTCAGAATTCACACTTATTGCATTTACTTTTACCTTTTCTTTCTTAACCTTCTCCAGTATCAGCCTCTATCCATCAAAAACCTATATGGACGCGGTCTATTTTATGAAAGGTAACTCCACTGAATTATGTTCTAATGTTTTAATTGATATTGCATGCACAGAGTCCATAAACATCTTCTTGCATCACAGCCAACAGAATATAAACAACGTGTTGAACCCGTTACTCCGTCCCATACAAAACAAAGCTTGAAAATTTCAAAATCAAGGAAAAATCATCAAAAGTTCTTCAACAGCCAAAAGTGCCACAAAACCAAAACCTCATCACTAGCCCCCAAACTAAAAAACAGAAATTAGAAAACTCAAAACAAATACTATTATAGTAAGCCATCCACTGATTCATGTCTAGCTTGTTGAGGCCGATAAAGGAGTGTCTTTGCGGAGGTGAGAAATCGAACGGTAAGGATGAGTTGGTGTGGGAGATGGGGTTGAAGAAGCATGTGAATGGCGATTTCTCCATTGCAGTTGCTCAGGCGAACCAATCTTTGGAGGATCAGGGCCAGGTGGTCACATCCCCTTCTGCGACTTATATCGGGGTTTTCGATGGCCATGGAGGGCCAGAAGCATCGAGATTCGTGAATCACCGCTTGTTTCCATTGATCCACCGTAAGTGATTAAGTTTGTTTTTTAGGTTCGATAAGTGATTAAATTTTTCTCTTTTTATTAGGTAGAATTTGGTTAGAGTCATTACCATCTCACGACAATAATAAATAGACGTCAAACCTTACCCTTGAATTAATTGATTGGTATGGAGAGCGCAAAATTGGAATTTGTTTTCGGTATGCTAAATGTGTTCTAAAAAGAACTTGAAAACATTTCAGAGATTATCTATAAATAAATAGTTAATTAACATTTTAATATAGTGTTCCCTAGTATCATCGTCATCACTGCTCTCATCACAACATTTGTTATTTCTCTTGTTCTATTTTATAAAAAACATTCTGAGATTCCTGTTTTATTATTTTCGTTAGTTTTCATTTTTTTAATTAGTTTGCGGTGAGGGGTTTAGGGTACATGTGAAAAGACGAAATTATGTCGATGATGAAAAGACTGGCAATTAAGTGGTACCATGTATTTTTCCACATTTGACCATCATTTTCGTCTGTTATTTCGAGCATGAGAAATTTTATTCAAATAATCCCACTATCTGATAAAATTGTTTGTTTGAATATTTCCTTACTTGGGAAAAGTTAAAACATTTCAACTTCAATTGGAGAAATAGACTAATGTGTACTTCATTATAAAATTGAATTTTTTTTAGGTACATTATAAAATTGAAAATTAAATAGCTATATCATTAAACTTAATCTAAATAATACTTTATCAAATTAATTCAAAATCTCAACAGATTCAAAGCTTCACCCAATCTTTTTCTCATCATACCTTCTTTCTAATTCTTAAATTCCATCCTAATTAATCCTCCAGAACTATCAAAGGAAAACGGAGGCCTATCAGCAGACGTGTTGCGCAAAGCATTTAATACAATAGAAGATGAATTCACAGGCCTGGTCTGCCAAACCGGGTCCGTGAAACCTCAGATAGCCTCAGTCGGATCATGTTGTTTAGTCGGTGCAATTGAAAACGGTAAACTATATGTTGCAAATCTTGGTGACTCACGAGCCGTGCTTGGGAGGAAAGATGCGTCAGGTGCTGAGGTGGCAGAGAGGCTGTCGAGAGATCATAATGTCGCTGAAGAAGAGGTCCGTAATGAGGTGGCACGCGACCATCCGGATGATTCTAGAATTGTTGTTAGAATACAAGGGGTTTGGAGAATTAAAGGCATCATTCAGGTATTTTGCTAAGTTCGGGAATATTATGGAGTATTAAAGGCATCATTCAGGTATTTTGCTAAATATTATGGAGTGACTAATGGTCTCTGTTTCGACTTAGCAAAATACCTGAATATTATGGAGTGACTAATGGTCTCTGTTTCGACTTCTTAAAGAAACTAATAAACAATTTACTGTTAAGCTTTAATTTTAACTTAATCAAAACAATAATTTTGGAAAATCAAACTTTAGCTCTAAAAATTATTTTGAAAAACATAAGTGGAAGTAGGATCCATAATTTTGTCATTCATTATACTCAATTAAAACCAACTAAAATATCCTGCCTTGCATCTACAAAACCAGTATCGAGAGGTCCTTATGTTAAGAAAATAACAATTTTTATAACAAATTGATGTTTCAGGTGTCAAGATCAATAGGTGATGTCTACTTGAAGAAACCGGAGATAAGCCGGGACCCACTATTCCAGCAATCTATTCCTCCAGTACCACTGAAAAGAGCTGTTATGACATCAGTGCCTTCGATTCGTGTCCGCAAACTGCGTCCCCAAGATACATTTGTAATTTTCGCTTCTGATGGGCTCTGGGAGCAACTGAGCGATGAAGATGCTGTCAAAATTGTCTTCAACAACTCTCGAAAAGTTAGTATTCTTCTTTCTGTTCTCACTTTGCATTAAGCAGCCAACTATATAGTTTACTTTTATAATCTTTCATGTCTAGTATCTTAATTCACACTGTATTCACTGAAATAATAGAGGTCGTGGGCTACATTAAACCGAATATTTTTATTTTTATTACTCATAACATACTTTTGGCTCAATATTGTATATATAATGATATATTCAGCCATTCAAGAATTAATTTACTGCGAATGAGTTTCTCTGTCACCACATTTGCTACATTTTATTAAATTTATTTTCAATATGTTACAGGGAATAGCAAAAAGATTGGTGCGAGCAGCAGTAAATGAGGTAGCGAAGAAAAGAGAGATGACATACAAAGAAATAATGAAAATAGAGAAAGGCGTGAGGCGCCATTTTCATGATGATATAACCGTCATTGTAATTTTCCTAGACGACCCAAAAGGACCTCAATCAAAATTCAAGGGTAAAAAAGTTGATTGCACTTTAGCCCCTGTTGATGTATACTCTCTTAAAGCTGATGAAGAGGATCCTTCAAGACCAGTTCTTAGGTAAAAGGAAATTAAAAAGATGGAAAAAAGTTTTATTTAGTGTGACATAATAATTTCGATAAAAATCTTATGTTATGATAGAAGGAGATGATTATTGAAATTAATAATGTCAGATGGTGAGAAATAGTATTTACTGTTCTTGTAAATAGGGATGATGATATGCTTGTGAAAATGAGCCAGACTATATGACTTTGGAAAAAGTTCAAGCTAGAGATTTCTGTAATAATATCATCTAAATATGTGCATATTAGAAGTTTTAATTATTTTGCAATTCTCTACTACTTTCAATTTCTCTGATTTTTTTCGCTATTATTTTTCTTTTTAGCAATTTTAGTACCTTTCTCGCCTTTTCCATTAAATATTGACATTACATGCCTATTAGCAACGTCCACTTTATATGCAGGGCCATGTCAAAATTTAATTAATTATTTTATTTTATTTTATAGAATGGTGCTCATATGCCTCCATTTATATTCAAAGAAAATTAATTGTCAAGTATCGAACTTATAACCTTTGGGTTAGTGGGATAATATCTCATCATTCTACTACTCTATTAGAGATGATTCGGCATAATTAACTATATTATGGCATATATGTAAAATATTATCATGTAGAGTCATGTAAGAGCTGAACACTTGCAAAGGATATTGTTGTTACTTGATAAGATAAGACCAAGGCCGGCCTTGTATATTCGTTTGCCCAAGTCCGAAAATAAAATGTTCCCCATACTCAATTCTACATTATTTTCTTTCCTAGATTGTTCATTTACATCATGGACAACTTCAATATTAACTTGACTTGAAGAGCTTTCTTTTTGCTTTCTTGCTTCAAATAACTTAGAGACCGAACCCACGAGTGTTTTTTCTAGTGCATTTCTTCTTCGCCTTATTTGTCTATTATGAGATCCGGAATTTTGTTTCCTCTTTCCAATCGTCATTGTATCGTTTTCTTCACTTGAGAATTTTGTCGAACATCTTTCATGCAACAAAAAAGATGAACTAATTTAGATAAAAGAATATCATACTTTCGTTATCGCATAATTAACTATGTATAAATAAAATAAAGTTTACAATAATTTTTCGTTATCGCAATTACCTAATTATTAGAACTTAAAAGATGTCATAGCTCCCCTCCTCTACTTCTTTTTCTTCCTTTGTGTCTTGCGGAGCTATTGTGGTCAAAGCGAGATAAATTTTGCAAAGAAAAATGGAAAGAAAAGAACTACCAAGGTGAAAGAAGGAAATGATCGGCAAGAAAGAGGAATGGAAGGGGAAAAATGGAAAGAAAAAAAAAAAATGAAGGGGCCACGGCTGGAGAAGAAATGAAATGAAAAGAGAATAAAAAGAAAATGTGACATATGGTTTCTTCATCCATTGGGCCTATTTTTTGGGCTTTAAATTATTAAGTTGATAAATAGCATATATAAAAGTTATATATAAAATTAGTTGCCCCTAGCCCAAGTGATGCCTAAGCCCGTCGGCTCACTGGGCTAGTGACAGGGCCGGGTCTGGATAAGACAACTTTTTGTTGAAATGATTTTTTGTTGATCCCTTAACTATTGCAATATGTTAGATTATTTGGGCGTAAATAGGTCTTTGAAGTAGTCATGATTCGATAAAACGGCTATAATCTCAGACTTGTTTTATTTAACAGTGAACTAGTTTTTAACACGTGCTATGCACGTGATACTGCATTAGATGTTTGATTTAGGCATAGTTTGTGAATTGTGATACAAATTCTTTTAACTATATTAACTAATAATGAATGCCAGCATAAAAAATTACAACGTAGTAAATATACTAATATATTTATTGAATTACGACAAGAAATATTTGTTGAATTTGTTATCTTCTTATAACCGAAAGATTTATACTAATATATAGTATACTTGATTTTTAGTTGTTGACGAATTAGATAAACTATTATAGAAAATAGTTTGACTTGCAATAGTTGATACTTGGTTATTGTATATTCTGTATAAACATAGTTTACATGTGAATTTGCAAATTATTTATAGCTTATCTTAGTCATACAATTTGTAATATTTTAAATTACTTGAATAATCATGTGTATATATATTATTATGTTATGTCATAACAAATTAATTTGTAATCAAATTCAGTATATATGTTTTAAATGTATACTGCCGGTTAGACAGAAGTTAACCGTGTGGGGTTGATTTTTCACAAGAAGTGCATGGTTAGAATTTATATCATCTAATTCTCAATGCTGATTTGTCGTGATAACAATTTTTTCCTAACACAAATTATACTAAAAGATCTCAATTATAAGTATTTGAATTGTTACTCAATTTATCATAATTTTTGGAATTACACCTAGTAAACTTAAAAATTCGTATATAACGGAGCAAAATGAGTTTCATGAGCATGGAACTTAATTAAGTACAACATGCGAAATATGCCGTAGTTACCACAGCATCAATATAGTAGATGTAAACTTAATAGAAAAAAAATTATGAAAACATAATTGTTTTCAGCACATACAATACTTAAAAATTCTCTATTATAAATATTCGAATGTATTACTCGTAATAATAAAAGTTACAAATACAGCAAAAATGTGACAGCTCAGTTTAATTGGTTACAGAAATGAACCGTTCAGTTTGGTACGGTTCGGGTATTCAGTCAATCTGGTTAAATCCGGTCTAAATATTTGGGTGTATTAATTTTGTAAGTTCGGCCGAATAATTTTTTGTTTCAAACTTCATAATGGTATGTTTGATGGTTCCAGTTTAGTTTTTTCATTTTAAGTATGTAAGACATTATGTGAAAAAATTATTATTTTTTTTTTGTGTAGAATGTATATTTATATAATTAACTCCACTATGTTATTTTTCATTTATTTTTGGGTATTCTCATTGTGGAACATCATCCAAATTTTTTCAACCGTCAAATACATACTTAGAAAATCTTAACCATTAGTTGACAATTGATTTTAAATTGCAATTGAGTTCTCATTAAAAAAATTGCAATTTTGTTTCACCATTGGGTTAATTTGAGCTTAATTCGGAATAAAATGATGTTTAGTCATGCAATCAAAATTTAATTCGGGCAAAAATATAGCTCTTTGTGTTCAATTGAGAGCGCTCGAGGAGGATGGTGAGGCTTAGGGTGATCCCTACTGGAGAAGGGCTTCGAATGGAGAAGACAACAACCAAACTCACATTAAGATCCCTCCGCTTTACACCCTATAAGAGGCCCTTCTCTTTCAGAGCCAACCACACACCACTTCACTCTAGCTACAGTAAACCAACCAAATACAAAATATCTTACAAGCAACCAGAAAATAACTTTCGAGGGTGAGAATGGAGGCCACTTCGCAGGCCGGCCAACAACCAACCAGAGAGGCAAAACTCTCCGGTGGACCCACCATCCCAACCTCACCAGAGGCGTCCTAATCCTACCACAAACAACAAAGCCCTCCCTCGTCAAAACACGACAAAACCTCCCCCCAAACCTACTAACCCCCAGCCATAGCGCCCCAAGTTGAACACTTTTGGAGCCGGTTCCTCCAACCACACACAGAACAGGAAACGACCCCAAGTCGAACACAACCCAGACTGTCTTTGTCCCCATAACTCCGGTGAGCTTTCCGCCAGATCCTCAGCACCCACTTTGGCAAGGAAAATGGCTTAGATGTGCTAGAGAAGATCACCCAACGGAGCAATGTCGCAATCAAAAGGTATGTGTTAAACCTGGACACCTATTCAGAGTGTGCCTTCACCCTCCGGCCACAGCCAGTCCACTGACTCCACGGTGCGTATTGGGTATATCAGCTCTTCCAACTGATAGACCAAACAAGGTCTCTGTCTTCTTAAACAAAGCCACACGAACAAGCTGTTATGATTGATGGTCGAAATGTCGCTAACCATGAACTCAATACTCTCAGACTGATTGTAGATCATCTGGTTCACTGGAGAAGCCCTTGTGAGCTCGTATATTGGGGGAGAGAAATGTACCTTCTCACGTTACCACAAGGGTATAATCGTGACGAATTTCTTGATCAAAATACTCTTCCACTCTAGAGCTAGATTCATCTGTTACGAATGGTCAAAAGCGATTGATGCTAAAATCCTCCGACTGAACTGTTGGATTTTCTTGAGCGTTCTTGACGCAGCGGAAGTGGATTCAGGATTCAAGACATTCAAGAATTCAAGAAGTTCATGAAAACCAAAAGAAACGGATCAGTGAAATACGATTAAGTCAAAGAAAAACAAGAACTTAAAGTTTATACCTATCGGTTCGAGAATTGATCCGATCTCGAACTTGAAGCGGTAGAGCCTTTTCTTCTCCTTTTGCACAAACCGGTAACGATTACCAATTTTCACCACACACACCCGTTCGTTTAAAATGGCCTCCAATCGTTTCTCCAACCGAAACGACTCACAACCAATTCGATTCTCAATCAAATCGATTTTCCAAAATGACTTTCACAAATTCAACCGAATCAATAAGACGCCACGAATCGTTTCGTCCTCTCTCGGTATCCACACGGAACAACTCCTTTAAACAGATGAAGAAAGAATATGCTAGACTCCGTTCTTCACGTTTTGTATCATAGAAAATTCCAAGGAGAAATTCGGAATTTTCTCTTTTTTCTCTTTCTCTCTCTTTTGTCTAACAAAATGGAATGAGAATTATGAATAGTATGGACTCAAATCTGAGAGCCTTTTGGATATATATAGTCCACCCTTTCAAAGAGGAGTCTTGGCTCATTTAATCATATGTACTTAGTTACTATGTAACCATATGTGTAACACATCTTATCATATAAGATGTAGGATTATATGTGACAATAACTATATAACCTTTTATATAACTTATCACATAAGTTATGATTTTCTGTGTACATTTCAACGGTTGTTCTTTGTGTGTGACCCCATAGGTTTACTTAATATTGGCAATAATCACAACTGATTATAAATCATGAGCGGACTCTAGCAAGCCATCATGACTACCCAATTTAAGTAAATATCGATGATTCGATCCAAACCTGTGTGTAGTCCTTGTATTGTATCCTTTTGTTACACGATATCTATATCGACCATAAGGCATGGATTGTGTCAACCTTATGTAGGACGATAAAGTTTCTTGATCCCGAATTTGATCGAACCATGAATGACATTAATAACTCCTTATTAATTCATTCGAGGACGCCCGTGCATTTTCTTCAATCAAACTTATCAAGAGGCCTTAAGATATCTCTCTCATTTACGAGAGAAACAAATCTTATTTTGATCTATCTCATTCCTCCGCATGTTTCATTATGTATCTAATTATAACCCTTATGGTTATCCGGTTAAAGGTAACGTCAGATTATGTTAAAGTACATAATTCCATATGTAGAAAACCGAGATAATCTCAAGTCTAAGGATAAGAATACTATTGATGAGACATACCAATGACACAAACCATGTGGTATTCTCCCGGTGGGTCAATCCAATATATGTTCTCCAACATATATCTATGTTAATAATTTAGTAACACTTACTCATGATCAGTAAAATATGACCATCAATCAACTAACATACTGATGTATATTTATAGCTTTCATACTTAAATAAGTATATTGTATATGATTCCGCAAGTATATTTGTCTCCACAAATATCCTATAAATGATCAGGGATGGTTTAGAATACATTTTTCATACTACTCTGTAGTTTTACTATCAGAATCACATATTCTGATGATACAAAGCTGAATAACATATTCAAGGTTTATTTTAAATCAAAAGAATAAAATAGTCAATACGCACTTTATTAAATATCTCTAAACAAATACAAAGTTTGATTCACACAACAAATACAACTAGGTCTCATATACAAAGGGGTAGGGCATAAAACCAACATAAACCACAAAATCTGGTTTGACCTACAGAATCTTCTAGTGGTGAATTGGTGTGAAAATGACTTAGCGGCAATGTTCTCCACAATTGGTATTGTTACTGATCATGGACCACTTGCGATGCTTTTCTCAATGGAGAAACTTCGAGTTGTCATTGCGGCACACGATCTTTCCAAAGTCCCTAAAGAGGCATTCTCTATCTTTCTAGATGGGCTCGAAACGGATATCTCAGTACAAGTATTGGGAGTAAGCAACGAGCAAACTTGGTTACCAATTCCACTGGACCCCACGCTGGCGAAAGAGTACTTTGAAGAGATGCTCAACAAACGGGCAGCTCAAATGGAAAAGGAGTTCCACTCAAGTGTCCCATTAATCAAAAGTCATCCTAGGGAGGGAAATCAATAGCCTGCAAATTCATCAGAAAACAGAGAAGGGGAGAGAAGAATCACTGCTTCAATTCCACTGGCCAAATTCAATTTCCCACCCTCGGCCAACCTTGATGAATCCTCTCTGAGAACCACCTTGCTGAAACTATGGAACTCAGCTGATCCCTCCCGTACAAAGGATCTGCTCGCGCTGTTGATCTTTGGAACAATGGGGGCGCAGCCGTCCAGGTAAGTTTGCCGAAAAAAATTGTGGGATCGATGGTCAGATCTTCACGAAATCCAACGGTTCAGTTTGAAACGGGGGAAGATCCAGACTCTAGTGGGAATCTCGGGGTTAAAGATGAATCTGCGGGATGAGCCAATTCAGCTTTCTCAGGATGTCAGGTTAACTTGATGATTGTACAGCGTGGTGACCCGTTGCCCGATGGAGGAGGTGACATGGGATGAAGGGGAAATGCTGCTTCTCAGATGGAGGAAGAGACGGAGATAGCTCAAAATGGAATAGAGACAAGTGGGGAGGAAGAAGCTCCTGCGAAAATACGTTTTACACAAAGAGAGAAAGGAAAAGGAATTGTAAATGAGGCATGTGCCACTGCAGTGGTCGCCTCAGCACTTGGCAATAGTGCCACAAGTAAAAATTCAA
Source organism: Juncus effusus (assembly GCA_027726005.1). Classification (NCBI taxonomy): domain Eukaryota; kingdom Viridiplantae; phylum Streptophyta; class Magnoliopsida; order Poales; family Juncaceae; genus Juncus; species Juncus effusus. Next base: position 5,756,990 of record CM050904.1, on the reverse strand, counting down.
ATCTTTCTATTTCTTCTACGTCTTTATTCAAAAGGGCCAAACAGACCCCATTTGTTGGAATCCCATCCGTTCTGAAATATTCTTCTTTGGGCCTAAAGTCCAATAGGAAAATTAAGAAAGTTACTTTTCATGACGGGTCAAATGTTATGCCAATTAAAAAGAAAAGTAAGGCCGAAAAGAATAAATTTGACAACCCCAAATTCAGGAAAATAGCTAAGAAAATTAAAGAGGCCGGTATTTTAACGGGCCTTGAAAAAGAATCTGAAAAACCATCAGCATGGGAATTTCAAAAATGTAATGATATTAGGGCTCTTTGTGGGGTTAGGCCGAAACAGATGGAGGTATGCCATCCACCAGATCCAATGGGATCCAAATAAATAACGGGCCTACTCTGGGCCACCCAAATAATCAAAATACTCTTTACAAAAAACCCCATTACCTCTGACCAATCTATTGACATTAACACCTCCATAATTCAATTTAAAAATATAAACAAGAAAAGAATAATAGGATCATGCTCTTTACTTATCAACCACTCTAACACTACAGCAAAATCATATATCAGCTACGGGCTTAATCAATAGCTACAGGCCCGTAGCTATTGATTAACTCAACAGCCACGGCCCGTAGCTATTGAGTTAAACCGTGGCTGTTGAGTTCAGTGGCTACAGTATAACCCACTAGCCACGACCCGTGGCTATTGAGTCGCGTAAAATAGGTCCACTCTCCAGAACCTTCTCTCTCTACTCCCTTCGCCTCTCTCTAGATCCGACAGCCCCCTTTCTCTTTCTCGAGCTCTCCTCTCTGGATGTCCTCGCCGCTATCGACCTCTCTATCGTGCAACCCTAACCCTAAATGACCCTAAACGAGGTGGAAAGGAGAACTGTGATCTTCAAGCCGGCCGCCGGAAATTCTAACCCTAATTTGATGCGCCGTACTGGTCGTCGGAACCTGGAGCAAGCTTTCTGTGCTGCTGCTGAGAGCATGCGTGATAATCTGATTCAAGTAAGTCTTCAGTTTTTTGCCTAATTTCGAAGCATTCTGACTGATTATTTGATTTTTTTTGACTAATTATGATGTTTTTTTTTTTAATTTTTTTCTTTGTAGAGATGGAATGAGACGTATCTCCAATTCCACAAGGTTGATTCGAAACAAAACCTATTACCTGTCAATGGAGTATTTACAGGGCCATGCTTTAACAAATGCCATTGCGTTGCTTATCGGGCCGTGGACACGATTGTCACAGTCCTTGTTCGCAGTAGGTTGTAGATAAAGTTGATAGTAAAGAGAGTTCTAGGAGTCAAGCTCTTTCGTAGTTCTCTATTTATTTCGTTAGTCTTTGCCGGCGTTCTTCTCATCTTGCTTCAGTAGTGGGTTCTGCCCTCTGGTAAACGGATCAGGATCCATTGTGCTCTCTTTCTCAACCACACCGAGGTTTGTCACTTGTCCCTGCATCATCTTGAAGTGAGAACACTTTGAGTTCTGTTGAAGCCTTTCTGCGCCAGTTCTCTACGATCGCCAAACTCCTTTCTTGAAATGTAAGGAACTGTCACTCACGCTTGCACACGGAGGGACTTTCACTAACCCTCCTGAAGCAGGTCACCTAGCTCTCCTAGGTCCTCAATTCAGTTCCCGAGATGATGTGGCACTTCCGTACTGCACCAAGTCTCGTCTGTGTTGGTCCGATCGGCAGGATCTCGCCTCCAGGGTCTACGGCTGACGTGGTAAGTTTGATATCTACCCGTCAGGTTTCACCATACGGTATAAGACCTAGGAGCTAGGTTTCTCCTTTTTCTTTTTTTTTAATTTAAATTACAAACAAAATCCAATTAAATATTATGTCCAAACTACATATTAGAAACCTAAATCAACTACACCTCCATGTGGATTCGACGTCCAAAAGACTACGTGTAGATCGTGTGCTTGTGAAACTAAGGATAATCAGGTAATTTGAAAAGCATATCGCTACACAATCTCACCTTCTCTTCCTCAATTAATCAAATCAAACAATCAATCCATTCAATTCAATTTAGTTTAATTACTTTTGTTTGAATTTCAGGAGCAAGATGCAGCTTTGGGAAACGGAGGTATAGGAAGACTCGCTTCTTGCTTTCTTGATTCAAATGGCCACTCTCAATTTGCCAGCTTGGGGCTACGGTTTGAGCTACAGATATGGCCTAATTCACTGACTTGGATTATAATTTGTGTTTTAGGTTTTAATCTCAGCAACTCCTCTTGATATTTCGTCCATTTCTTGTCCTTTTATTTAACTTCATGCTTAATAGCTTAGAGGATAAATGAAGCAATTTGAGGTTAAATTTGATGATTTAATCATGCGAAACTTCGATTCATTTGATACACGACCACATAGTACTTCAGTTTTAGATGCTGAAACTTTTGTTAAAGTACGATTAATTGATACATTTCTTTTTGAGTTATGTTATGCGGTTAATTAAATTATTGACTTTTACATTCATAAGTTAAGGTATTAGTAAAAATAAAAACTCATCGATTTTCATAGGGGCTGAAACACAAAAACTCCTAACATATAAATGATTTTTAAAATATTTGGAAAAGATATGTTTTATGAAATTAAAACTTAATTGATATTTGTGTAATAACAAACTAAAATTAATATTTACTTTGTATTATTTCCTTTTTTTTCAAGAACAGGCCGAGCTACAGAAATGAGTCGAATTTAAATCTTCCAAAGAGGAGAAAAATGACGACCAATCACATGAAGAGGGAAAATCAAGTTATGATGTAAACGCATATTTACTCATTATTAGTATCCAAAGGTATATTAACATTTGATATTCTAGTTATTAGTTATATTAAAATTGGAGTAAAAATATATATTATGATATTTCAAGATTTTGCAGGGTTTAGACGTGCAAAGAGAGGAGAAAAATGTACATAAGGCAATCAGAGAGGTTGTCAAGAGAAATGACATTGGCTCCTCTAGGTAATCTTCTCTTTAGCTCTTCGGTCGGTGCGGGTGGCGAGGAAGTCACTAACTACATGACTAGGTCAGATTCTGGTTTGAGTGTTAAGGGTTTTATGAGGTTTAAGGTTTCGCACTCTTATATTTGAGTGTTAAGGACTTTATGAATGTTAGGGTTTATTGTTTGGGTTATTTAGAATTCATTTGTAAGGTAGTTTATGGATTTTGGATATTAGGGTTCCGAGTGTTAATAGGACCGTTAGGATAAGTATGAATGTTATATTACTTGTGCGGATTGTGGATTGTGTAGTAATTTGTATTTGCGAAAAAATGAATATGCTTCTATTTTTATTTTTTTTGTGAACTTTATTTTTCAGATTTTTTTGTGAATTTAAATGGTGGGACAAAACAATCAGGGGTTCTGGAAAATATAATTCGCATTATTAGCGACGGGTTGTCGCTGATAACAGAGTTAATTGCGACGGGCTATCGCTATTGATGAACATTTCGTCTTCCCTGTGGTCTCATCAACGACCGTTTCTCAATTCAAGAGCGACGGATGAGACGGTCGTTATTCCCGATTGCGACGGGCTGTGGCAAATAGTTTCCCGTCGCTATTGATCATTACTATCTACGGGCCGTGGCTGATATGTTAACCGTCGCTATTGGTTGTCAATTACTACGGCCCGTCGCTATTGTGTCCAACAGCGACGCCACCTTTTGTGACGGCCCAATAGCGACGGGAGGCCGTCGCTATTGGTAATAGCCACCGTTTTTTGGTCAATAGCTACCATTTCAGGGCGTAGCTATTGAGTAGTTTTGTTGTAGTGTAATGAGAACTCTCTTAACAATCAAGAAAATAACATTGGTGGTTTTATGTCAGTGCACAATGAAGAATTTAGGGAGAACTTTGACTTTGAAGACGACCTGGATCAGGTCGACTACGGGGACGAGAACGAGCTTCTCTGAATCTAGTTTTACTCACAATGGTTGAGAATATTTTGTAGTTGTGTTATGGATTTGAAACTCTTTAATTTTATTTCAGTTTTATTTTGGAATGTAAGGGGGTTAGGAAATACCTGCAAGTGCAATGTAGTGAAAGAATTCATTAGGGATTCCAATTGTAACTTGGTATACATGCAAGAAATAAAATGGCAAGCTCCCAATTTTTTTGACATGACAAAAGTGTGTCCATCTAAGCTTAATAATTTTGCGTTTAAACCATCAGATGGCTCTAAGGATGGGGTTCTATCCATATGGTCTGAGAACTTCATTTTAGTCCTCATCCACGTTACGTTGTTCTCTTAACATTGTGCTTAGAACCGGAAGGGGGTTTAAATTCTTACTTACAAATGTCTATAGTCCAACTAAGGATACAGATAAATAAGCATTTTTTAATGAACTTGCAACGATAAATGCTTTGCTTGATTTGTCGTGGATTGTAGTGGGAGACTTTAATCAAACTCGTCACCCCTCCGAATCTAAAGGGGATGGACATTCCCTAAGCTCCATACTTGCTTTCAACCAATCCATTCATGCTCTTGGATTAGAAGAGCCACCTTTGCCAACAAGGACATTTACATGGTCAAGTAAACGGCCGGATCCGGTACTAAGTTGGATATGATCTTCTTTTCTCACCACTATCTATCCTTGAACATCTCGCCGAGGTTAATAGATTTACCTCAAACAACATCGGACCATGCGCCTCTTAAATTCTCATTCATAAAACCGGGAACACAACCTAAAAGATCTTGGGAATTCGAAAGATTTTGGCTCCAACACGAAGAGATAGAAGAAAAGATCCAACAGTCTTGGGCTCCGGCTATCAACATGCATAACACGGCCAAAAGATACCTTACAAACCTACGGGCTTTAAGATTCAAGCTCCAGGTGTGGGCCAAAGAAACATTTCAAAAGGATGATACGTTCCTCAATACGGTTAAATATTTCACAAGAATACTTGACCTAATAGAGGAGAAAAGGAACCTCACTGAAGATGAGAGGCATCTCAGAATTGACCTCAGAGAGACCACACATCGTATAGCGAATCGCCCAGAGGAAAAGTGACAACAAAGATCGTCTTGTACTTGGTTGAAACTGGGTGACAAGAACACCAAGTATTTCCATGTAGTCTCGTCGGCTCGGCGAAACAGAAATATTATACAATCGATAGTACAGAGGCGGAGTACATAGCAGCTTCAGAAGTAGCTAAGGAAGTTGTTTGGATAAAGAAGTTCGTGACGGAACTAGGAGTAGTCCCGAGTATCTTGGACCCTATGGTTATCTATTGTGACAGTAATGGAGCAATCACACAATCAAAGGAACCAAGATCACATCACAAAACCAAGCATATACTTCGACGTTTTCATTTGATCCGAGAGATCGTTGAGAGAAGAGACGTGAAAGTGTGTAAAATACCTGGTGATGATAATGTGGCCGATCCATTTACTAAGCCACTCCCGCAATTGAAACATAAGGGTCATGTTAGGTCAATGGGTCTGAGGTATCTAGAGGAACAATGAGTATGTATTACTTAGTTCGGCCTAGTGCAAGTGGGAGACTGAAAGTAATAATACCTTAGGCCAAACTGTTTACGGATTATGTATTAGACATTATATTTTTTGTATTAGATGTTTTATCTCATAAATTTTTTCATATAATAATTGTGCGTAAAGGTTATTAGATTATTAATTAACCATGAATATGTATGTCCGTTATACATCATCAGAATATGTGATTCTGATAGTTAAATCGTGAAGCAAAGTGAATACAATTCTAAATTATCCCTAGTCATATATGAGATGTTTGTAAGATAAACATATTTGAAAAACTCAAAACATATATATAGACTAGTATATTATTTGGATGATGGTCACGTTTTACTGATCATGGATATTGGATATCAATTCATTAATATAAATATATGTTGGAGAACATATATTGGATCGACCCACTATGAGAATATACATGGTATATGTCATTAGTGTTTTCTCATCATCTAATGTATGAGTAGTCCTTTGACTTGAGATCATCATAGATTCCTGCATGTATATCTTTATACTTTGACATAGTCAAGTGTTATCTTTAACCGGATAATTATAAAAGTTATGATCGGGTATTTAGTAAACCATGAGTTAGAATGTGAATGATCAAGATAGAATTTGTTACTCTCGGATACGAGAGAGATATCTCAGGTTCCCATGATAAATTGAGACTGAAGGAAAACACACGGCCGTGTACGAAAGAATTAGCATGTGTTGTTAATATCTTTTAATTTATTCAGTCTGATTATAATTCAGGAAATAGAATTTATCATAATAAGGATGACATAAAATCATGCCTTATGATCAATATAAATATCGTTTAACAAAGGGACTAAATACATAATTGATGTATAGGTTATGATCACGTATCATTCATTTAATTTGGGTAATCATAACGTCATACTAGAGGCTACCTATGATTTATAAACATGAAGTTTATTGCCAATATTAAATGAACCTACAGGGTCGCACACAAACAGAACTTATGATCAAAAGGAAGGTGAAGAGGTGTGAGCATTAGATACTATAAATAGATGAAGGGTTCATCTGATTAGGTCAGAAGTTTTAGACCACACCCTAGCCGCCTATTGAGAGAGAGAGAGAAAGAGAAATCAGATCTAGCAATCTCGGTTTCTCCTCCGACGAGTTAGTCGCATGTGGATACGTGTAGAGGGCGGTGCCGGAGTCGTAGCGTCTTTCGTGATCAGATCTGCAAGAGACGCAGGGAGATCATTTGGAGACGAATCGCGAAGCCCTACAAACCAGATTAGCTGAATCCGAGGTATAAATAAGATTTATTTTTATAATTTGATTAATAATACACGGATCCTCGGTTAGGAAACAGGTAAAACTTTAATTCCGCTGTGCATATCAGATTGCGCGTTTCCTTTCAGTGGTACTAGAGCCACGTGAATTGATCAATCGAATTGATTTTAGTATAAGAGTTATACACAGTTTAATTAGGGTTAGATCTGATGTGGGAAAGGGGTTTCCTACATAGACAGTAAATTTGGATTAAGGTTTCGGTTGACATCTCGAATTGGATTCGATGATTATCATGACTGGTGATTTGAGATTCGATCTCAAAATCAAATTTCAAATTTTGAATTTAGATCTGTTTTGATTATCAATTTCGGTTTGAAATTAATATGATTAATTTAGCCCGATTTGATTATCAGATTTGGTTTCAATTAATGGGATTAATTATACCCGATTTGATTATCAGTTTCGGATCTAAATTAATGTGATTAATTATACTCGATATGATAATGGGTTTCGGATCTAATTAATAGGATTAATTATACCCAATATGATAATGAATTTCGGATCTAATTAATATGATTAATTATACCTGAAATTATTAATGGTTTTAGTCTCTGGTTAGCGGATTGGGTAAAATTTTAAGGCAGCGACTCATCCGATGAGTCTCCGCCCCAAACCCCGTCAGTCGCTCACCGGCGAGCGAATTGCCGTCAGTAAAACCTTAATTATTTATTGATGGTTTAATTAAATAAGATAAAAATAATATCATATGACTGCATGGCCTTTTGATTCTGTGATGTGAATGAATGTCTGTGATTTGGTTGTAATTTGTGATGTGATGTGATGTATTTGTGGTTTGTATAATTTGGTTGCAATATGTGATGTGTAATTGTTGTAATTAAATACGGTCATGGTACCGTCATTTGTATGTAATTATTATTTATGAGAGTTATGACAAGTCGACATCCGAGACATGGTGAAGGAGTTCATCGCTTCGATCAATCACATGGTGAAGGAGTTCATCGCCTCGACTACTCATCCAGCACTAAGGATTATGATCATTATGTTGGCTTATAATGTTCAAGGCCATGCATGTCATTATTAATATTCATTAAAAGAATTAAAATAAAGTAAAAATTCTTCAAATAAATATGAAGTCATGAAATGCCCTCCATACCTAAATCTCTCGATATTTTAATAGATCCCACATAGGTTCATGCCAAAGCTGGGTGTGTGGGAACTATCTTAAGAGGAGAGAATGCGGCAAAATGCGAAACAACATAGGTTCTGCAAAAGCAGGGTGTGTTGTTGACTATTTTGCCGATGATTATATATGGTTCGACTTAACCGAGCTATCAAGTCGGACTTGGGCTCGGGGCATAAGATGAGATGGTTTACGACGGGCAATCAAGTTAAAACTAGAAGCTCATCCCATGAGAGATTAGTCAAGAGTTGCATGTGATGCAATTGGATTTGATCCTTCCTAAATAATTAAGTCTTAGGATTGAGAGCCAAAGCTCCCTTGAGATTTGATGAAATATGGATCTTGTTCCACTACGAGATTTCAAAGAGTTGATATTTCCGAATCAATATTTTGAGGGTTATTGATTTGACTAAAATAGTGGGAGTTATATTATATGAACACATCTAAAACATTAAAAATCAGCTAGTATTAACAGCACTTTAAATTTTCAAATATGTGTAGAAAATGTCAACAAACACATCAAGTTTAACTCTGCGATCAGTCCTTGAAAAAAAAAACTGAATGGGAAAAACTTCCTTGTTTGGTATCTCAACCTGAGAATTGTTCTCAAGCAAGAGAAAAAGCAGTATGTCCTTGAAAATGCTCTTCTTGAAAAAGAATCTGAAGGTGACGGAGTCACGGTTGAGGATAAGACTGCTTATAGTAAGCATGTCAATGACTCTAATGATGTTACTTGCCTTATTCTGGACACAATGGACTCCGAACTTCAAAAGCAGTTTGAAGAAATGGAGGCTTTTGCCATGGTCACGCAGCTCAAGGAAATGTTCCAAGTGCAGGCACGTACTGAAAGGTACTATACGCATAATGCCTTTACTAATTGTAAGATGGCTCCAGCTACATTAGTTGCCGTCCATGTTCTCAAGATGAAAGGTTATATTGATTATCTTCAGAAACTTGGTGCAAAGGTAAACAAAGAGATGGCTACCAATATAATTCTCAGGTCTTTAACCCCGAATTTTAAACAGTTCATTATGAATTATAATATGCACAACATGGACAAATCTATTACCGAGTTGCTCGGCATGCTTAAGCAATGCGAGACGAGTATGACGCCAAATGTTGGCAATGATGTATTCATGGTTCAAAAGGGGAAGAATATGAAAAAGAAATTCAAGAGAAATGGCAAGGGCAAAGACAATGGGAAGGACAAGGGTAAGGGCAAGATGTTACCTGAACCTAAGATTAAGAAACCAAAAGATGGTTTTTGTTTCTACTGCAACAAGCCGGGGCATTAGAAGAGAAACTGCAAGGATTACTTGGAAAGTCTTAAGAAGAATGGTACTGTGACTACATGTTCAGGTATTTTTATTATTGAAATTAATTTATCTACTTCTACATCTTGGGTATTAGATACTGGATGTGCAACTCACATTTGTAATAATGTGCAGGGACTGCAAAGGAGTAGGAAATTAGCAAAAGGTGAAGTGGACTTACGGGTGGGAAATGGAGCAAGAGTTGCTGCATATGCCGTAGGAACTTATAATTTATCTTTACCTTCTGGACTTGTTTTAAAACTTAATAATTATTATTTTGAACCTGCAATAAACAAGAATTTGATTTCTATTTCGAGTTTGATGAAAGATGGTTATGAATTTATTATTAATAAAAATGAATTTACCATTCGTAAAGGTAACCTTTTCAATGGGAATATCCGCATTGAAAATGGTCTTTATATTCTTGATCTTGAAACAGAAAGTAATGAGTCCATTTATAACATTAATACCAAAAGATTAAAATCTAACGACTTGAATCCAACATACTTCTGGCATTGTCGCTTAGGTCACATAAATGAGAAGTGCATTTCTAAACTCCATAAAGATGGACTTTTAGACTCATTCGATTTTGAATCGTTCGAGACATGCGAATCGTGTTTATTGGGCAAAATGACAAAGACACCTTTTATTAAACAAGGTGAAAGAGTGAATGACTTATTAGAGCTCATACATTCAGATGTATGCGGTCCGATGAGTAAAGAAGCTAGAGGTGATTTTCGATACTTCATTACATTATAGATGATTTGAGCAGATATGGGTATATATACGTAATGAAGCATAAATCAGAATCTTTTGAAAAGTTCAAAATATTCAAGAATGAAGTGAAAAACCAACTTGGTAAGAAAATTAAAGCACTTCGATTAGATCGTGGTGGTGAATATTTAAGCTAAGAGTTCGTAGATCATCTTAAGGATTGTGAAATTGTTTCACAATTATCTCCTCCTGGAACACCTCAATGGAATGGTGTATCCGAGAGGAGAAATCGAACCTTACTGGATATGGTTCGGTCTATGATGAGTCGAACGGATCTTCCAACTTACTTTTGGGGTTATGCTCTTGAAACAGCTGTATTCATACTGAACAGAATTCCATCAAAATCAGTTCAAAAGACGCCATATGAATTATGGACTGGGAAGAGTCCCAGATGATCTTTTCTAAATATTTGGGGATGTGATGTGTATGTCAAGCGTCAGATCTCTGACAAACTTGCACCCAAATCTGACAAGTGTTTATTGTGGGTTATCCTAAAGAAACTAAAGGATATTACTTTTACAACCCATCCGAAAACAAAGTGTTTGTTGCTCGGAATGGAGTCTTCTTGGAGAAGGACTTCATTTCCAAAAGAGCGAGTGGGAGTGCAATCCAGCTCGAAGAAGTTCGGGACTCACAAATTAATGTAGAACCGATGGTGGAACAAGAATTAGATTCATCAACAGTTAATGAATCTGAAAATATAAGCGCCAATGCTAGATTTAAATTCTTAATATAATGTTATAGATGGACTTATAATTATCTTTTTCGATATAACACATAAGGTAATTTTCTATTCGAACATTTTCAAAGAAAAATGACCTTTGTGAATAGTGAAATTATTATTCTCAATAATAAATTAATGATCATTCATAGTTGAACTCGAACTATAGATAATACAAAATTTATTGTCGACATTAAATAACAATTATTTATGTCGACGATAAGTCCAAAAAGACAATGTAAATAAATGAGTTACTTGAGAAAATGCGACAACTTTTGCTACATTTGTCACTCATATGCTAACATCATATTTACTCAATAGTCTATAACTTAGTCAGCACATTTTCATAAATGTGTGCAAATGTGTGATTCATATCGTGTATCTAATACACATGATGTGAAATAGACAAGTTAATTTCTATAACAACAATACTTGAAGCGGTAGTCACACTACCCTTTCATTCCTTTTTTTTCATATCTTCTTGAGAAATTATGGTTTCTTTCAATGAACCGATTCATTGCAAAATATACCAACTTCTTATTTAAGGCCGAAACCCAGCAGCATCTTGCCCTTATATTTGGGAGTACTTTTTACGTTCCTTTTAAGCACGAGAACATCATTGACAATACTTGTTCATGTTCATGTTAACGATTATTAGTATCTTATGCTATTTGTCCTTATCCAGGACCTATCGTGAGACATAAATAGATATACTATTCTATTTGAATAATATGCAAAGACTATTATTCTTTAAATATTTCATATAATGGCTCCCACTGTTTTTAATCAAATCAATAACCCTCAATCGCATGGATTCGGAAACTTTCAATCCTTGAATTTTCATAGTGAGACAAGATCCATATTTCAATTAAGTCCTAAGTGAGCTTTGGCTCATCGCCCATAACTTAACTTATTTAGGTAGGAACAATTCCAATTGTATCTCATACAACTCTTGAACAACATAGGATAAACATCATATGCCCGACGTATATATCCTATCGTATGCCCCGAGCCCAAGCCCGACTTGATAGCCCAGTTAAGTCAAACCATGTCTAATCATCGGCAAAATAGTACCCAACACACTTAGCTTTGGCATGACCTATGTTGGCTCCAATTTTCCTCATTCTCTCCTCCTAAGATTGTCCCTACATACCCAGCTTTGGCATGACCTATGCAGGATCGATCAAAGTATCGAGAGATTTGGACTTATGGAAGATACTTCATGACTTAACATTGTTTTGAGGGATTTTATTTAATATTATATGTTATTATGCAATCTTCAAAGAACATCACATGTACTACTAGAATAAAGATAATAACGATGATATATCATGGTCTTGATCGTTATGAACTAACATAAAGATTTCCTAATATATATTTCATCTCCATGAAATTTTTCTTAGATTGTATATGGAAATCTTATCTCCATGTATAGAAATCGATGAACTCTTTCATCGCCATGATGTGTGGTTGAAAATGAATTTGTCATCTTAATGCTGTATTCATGATGGACGATGAACTCCTTCATCTCCATGATGTATGTGTTATGCCTAATGAACTCTTTTATTATATCAACACATATCAACAAATATATCAAATATAAACATAATCATATTATGTTTCGATTATTTACCCATTTATAAAATATATATATAAGAGGCTTAAGAATGCGGAATTCAGGGCGCGGTAATCATTGTCAACATTTGGCAGGTCAAAACTCAATGTTTAATTTGGTCAACATTTGACTCGGTCAACGATCAACATTTGACAAGGTCAACAGTCAATGGTCAATATTTTGATCATTGCATGATCAACTTTTGACCAATTCAATGGTCAACAGTCAAGGGGTAAATTAGTGTAGTCAACTGTCAACAATTAACAGTCAATACAATCAACAGTCAACATAGTCCACAGTCAACATAGTCCACAGTCAACACAGTGGGTCAACAATCAACTGTCAACATTGTCAACATGGTCAACACCTGGTCAACTTTGTCAAGACACATTTTTCTACACATTAATACATCATAGACATCTTTTCATGAATTAAATACATCACATGCAACTTTTCATGAAATAATGCATCACATGTACCATTTCAAAAAATCAATTCATCGTATGCACACTTTCATGAAGTCGCAACTATTCAAGAGTTCACAACTCTTGTGATTGTACGTTTTCGGCCACATCACTTGGACACACCCTTTGACCACAACTCTTGGTCGCAACCACTAATCGCAACCTTTTAGACAACGTTTGGATCGTATTCTTTAGTTATATCAAATATGTATGATATTACGTGATTAATCAAATCATAGTTGCAGCAATATAATTTCATAAATTATATGTTCTCACGACCATGCATCAGATGCATAGAAAATATCAAGTATAACTAAAGGATATGATATAACACGTCTAACATATGTCTCATGATAACACATACTCTTATTAGAACATTTCTATTTTTAAGTGTTATTGAAACACATATATTTGTAACTTATTTTTAGGAATATTTTAATATTAAGTGTTAACCATACCTGTATATAACATCTACACCTAATAACATCATCATATGTATTTATTAAATATTCCTTATTAGTCACACCTCTTTGCCACAGTATGCAATTCTTGCATGGACCGTTTTGATATCACACCTTAAAGTCAAAGGTCAGAGATCTTCTTAGCAGCTTGTAAATGAACCCCTTCATACCATCAGGGATAAGTGTGAATTTCATTTTGATTGGTTGGATAAATTAAACGGTGGCCTTTTATAAAAGAAATAAAACATTGAACTTAACTCTCTTTCTCTTTAACTCACACCAGTATCATCCTTATCTCAATAGTAAGAGAGAAAGACAGAGAGTGAGAGGAGAGTCGCAGATAGAGAAAAAGGGCGAGTAGAGACGTTCCAAGTGGGGAGAAGGTCGGGTCGGAAGCCGGCATCACCGGAACTCACGTATCGGAGAAGATCGAGTAGCCCTAATCATAAAGCTTGAGCTTTCTTAGGTAATTAGTGAATTGAGCCTTTAATCTTGATGCTATGTCGATTACTACCATTAAAATCAGATCAAAAGCTCGGAATAACGGAAACCTAATTTTTTGGGGATTGTTTGAAATTGAGTGAAGAGTTGGGGGAATATATTCGTATAGTTGAGAGGCCGAGCAATGGTGGTACAGACGTCAAATTCATGGCATTCCGGCCGTCTATTGAGTTTGGCCATGGGAGGAGAGTAAGACGGAGGTGGAGCTCGGTTTAGAGAAGAAGGGAAACAGAGAGAGGCGAAAGAGGAAGAAAGGAAGAGAGATAATTAACCTGCTTAAGCTTAACGGGATGGGTTCAGATCTAAGCGGGTCGGGTTCTGTGTGGGTTTAATATCCACCAAACAATTATCCATTAAGTTATTAATTAAAATCTGTTGGGCCGAGAAAATGGGTTAAAATAATTTAAGTGGATTTTAATAGTTGTTGGGCTGAGATGAGTTAGTGAATAATGAGTTGATAATTAATTTGGAGTTGCGCCATGTAGTAAATAATTATGGATTGGGCCTTTTACTTATAATGATCCAATTAATTAGTAGTTGGATTAATAAACTTTTTGGCCAAGATAAAATACATGGCTACATTTACGGATATTTTTGGTGGGCCTTGTACCAGAGAGCTATTTTTGGGTCGCTCCCGAAACTTGCAAACTGTTAGACGTGACAGTACGGTCTCCTCGGGTGATTAGAGGGGACGTGTTTCCGTTGGAGACACCACTCTCGTGTGGTTGAGAGTGCAGCAGACTGACTTATCTCAAGTAGATCTGAGATTGCAGTCTATGAGTGGGTCCCGTGTGGTTGCCAACCTTATCGTAGTTTTTAAATATACTTATATGTATATTTTCAGTAGTACCACTTATAATATTATAAAAGTAGTAATTTTTGTAGCAAGTGGTAGTTCTTATAAGTGGTGGCAGTGTTTCGTAGAAGTGTAGTATTTATCATTCCAGTAGGATAGTAGCTGTAGTAGTGGATAATATTTATTATCTGACTTTTCTGACGCTCAGCCAATATTCCCAGGTAGCGCTTGAGGCAGGAGGTGGTGGCATACGTAGATTCTTGTGAGAGCGTATTAGAGAGCGCCGGCACTAGTATATATTTTTATCTAGTAGTCGTAGTTGTATTTATAGTTTGTTGATATTGTTTTTAGTTGTACGTGGTGAGAGCTGGTTTGTATTGTTTTGACTCTGCTATTGCTCTATATGTATATCTATATATGTTGTGCATGATGATTTTGGGTCGTGACAAGGTCCAGGAAGGTTGTTGTTGGCGCTGGTAGGGTCGGATAGTCGTGTGTCTTTCCTACCTAATAGCACATCCCATGTGGGCCCTACAAGCTGGATAATTTACAAATAAGCAAAAGAAATAATATATATATATATATATATATATATATATATATATATATATATATATATATATATATATATATATATATATAATTGTACATACCAAATTAACCGATACGCGAGCAGCTAGAACGAGAATGTCAGCACATGAAACTGCTCCTTGGTCAGGGGCTATTTTTTTCGGACAAGATGATTCAACCTTTGTTTTGATCGCATCAATGGCATCAAATCCACGAAGCAATTGATCGTTGGGTCCTGCTGTTTTCTCAGTTTGGCCGAGCATATCCGCATCCAAAAGAGGACCTCCATCGCATCCCTGTATATATTACAAACAACTGCATTTTCAAAATTATATTCTGAAAAAAAAAATTAATTCTTAAAAAAGATTAAGGAATTGACGATTTTGTCCCCTGATTAACTCGTGTGATGACATACATTAACGAAGGCATCATGGAAGAAGTGGTGACAGATTGAAGCTCCCATTCTCTTATCGTTCTTCTTGTTAATGTCACTACTACAAAAGATGCATTCTATAACGGTTCTTAAATCTATTCTCTGTCGGTTTTGAACCGTTACCTATGGCAATGTTACTGAACATATTAAATAACCGTTATTAAATCCACGTTGCTAAATCTGACGCGGTCAAACTTTAGCAACGGTTCACACGGAGAAACCGATATAAAATGGTGACCCTTTCGTATCGGTTCTTAATAAATAACCGATATAAAATACGCAAATTCCGCAACGGTTCTTTATGAAGAACCGTTACAGAATCCCAAGAAACAACAACGGTTTTATAAAAGAACCGTTGCTAAATTTAACACCGAAAAATTATTTTTTATGTACTTAGTATCGGTTTTCTGTTAATAACCGTTACTAATCATATTTAATTTTTTTAATAACAACGGATTTTCTGTGACTAGCCCACATTGCTAGCCAAAATGTTTATAAAACAAGCATGCATACAAATAAATCCACTGAAATATATCATCACTTTATTCAAACCAAAATCAAATATTTTCGGATATGAAATCGACAACCATATCCTTCACTTCCTCGATATCCTTCTCGGGAGATTTTCAACACCAAGCATAACATCGCCCAGATAACCGACAACCACATTAAGATCGGATCTGACGTTCGTTTCTGAGCAACAATATGGATCGAGGATTAGAAAATTGTGCTGGTCGAATGCCATGCAAAGGTGCTCACAAACCCTGCAGGTAAACCCCCATAAGGTCTTACTAAAATAAAATATTAATAAAGACAAAATTATTGAAAATTCATACATGCAGAAGATTTGTAGAATCGAGACGTTGAGCCAATCATCCTTAAAGAGTTCAACGATGTCGGAAATCATCAGAACGATAGTGCCGTCAATTCCGAACACCTCTTCACCGAATTGGATCTTGAAACTGAAGACGTCGGAGGTTTGGCTCATCAATATCGTGTATAGCCACTGAGATTTGGAATTAAGTACTCGTACCATTGCCTCGTCGAGAATCGGGTCCCGTTTGACAGCCGACGACGCACTTTGCACTTTATCGGATTGTTTCTTCTTCACGGGGGCTGGTTTCTTCGGTGTCAAGGACTGCGTTTACAAATTTAAAAAAATTGAGTAGAAATACTAGTATATATTAATAAAGTAGCGAAAAGTAAAAATACCTTATCGGGCAGCTCGACTAAGTGTGCAGGCCATGCGACATACGTTCCGACCAATTGATCTATGTATTCCGTATCGTCCACAGGACACGGAATACACACGTGAGCTAGGCCTTCTAGTACGCTGTCGATACAAACCCTAACATGATCGGGCAAAAGGGGTTTGTTGTGAATTGTAGCGCCGGGACCAGACGGATATAACCTCCCGTGCGCTACAAAAATCGGACCCTCATCCCCTTGGACCCAGAGTTTGCATGGAGTGGGACCCTGAAAAAAAGTTTCCATGTTAGAAAATATAATTAATTCAATATGGTATAATTTGCTTTTATAGAAAAAATCTGAACCTGGATTTCTTGGAGATGTTGCTGTGGCGACACCAGATTGGAGCTCACCTGAGTCGGGGGGCGAGATCCTTGCGGCGAAGTTTCTAAATGCGGGGCATCACTCAATTTTTCAATCATGATCCGTATTGTCTCTTGGAATTCCTCTGCTTGTTTGGCCAATGCAATCTTCAAGGTGTCATCCAATTCCGCCTGGGTGATGCAACCGGCGTGACTAGTTTTCCTCCTTGGCCCTTTGCCGTAAACAGTTGGTAAGGTGGCAAATGAGGAGTGCCCCCGTAGCCTCCCAGGATGCTCGGGTGTCCCAATCGAAACACTCAAGATGTCATTGTATCGGTCCGACTTAAATAAACCTTGAGATGCTTCTTGAACCTTTGATTCCTGTGAGAAATTCTTTTATAAAAGGGTATGTAATTAAATTTATATTTAAATTTATATCGAAATAACTTAATTCACGTACCACGCGCTGGAGGACCTCATTAGTCACCGGATTCGGGACTGTCAAAAAACCCTCGGCTGCCGGCTTTGCTCTCGCCCTCAACCATCTCCAGCTTCGAGAGTCAGTAACTGAACTAACTCCCGACGAGGACGAAGATGACATAATGACCTCATTGTTGTCCCAATTGACGCCTTTGTACCCGGCCGATCCGAGTCTGTGCGGATGGATGTTGTGCTTTTGCGCCTCTTTCCCTTTCGCGCTTTTCTTCTGTTAAATATTTTTACTTAATAATATTAATGAAGTTTTGATATTAATATTTTTAATTAATAAATTAGTTAAAATCGAAATTAACATCCAATACCCTAAAATCATCGGATTCATTCTGCCGACAAAACTCTGCCCATGCTTCCTCTGAGATATTGAATACATCACACGGATTTTTGGGATTCGGTCGGCGGATGAAGTCCCTCACAAGTCTGCCTTTTCAACTCTTCCAATCCTCTCCCATGCGGCGGATGATTTTTCTTCTTGTGAGTGTCATCCTTGATATTCCAATAATCCTAAAAAAAATAATTATAATACTAACCCTTAAAAAAATTATGATACTAACCCTAAAAAAAAATTATGAGACTAACTATGGTTTACCTTCACTTCATTCCATAGAGTTTCCTTAAGATGAACGTCCAGCCGCCTCCAGTCCTCAATCGTGCAAGGAACATGATCTCTCGCTAAAACCGCTAGATAGGTTGTAAAATTGACCGCATATGGCCCGCTACGGGTGTCATCGTCTTGAAAGTCAACGTAGATAGATGATGGTGCCTTCTTGCGTACTTTATCGCATGATGTCCTTGCTCTTTTTCCCGATCCCTCCATGTGCAAACCTAAAAACCATAAAAAAAACCGAAATAAAGAAGATAATAACCTGTTGAGAGAAGTGGTACTCGCAGAACAGAAGAACTTGACGGAGAAGCTCGACGGAGTCGACGGAGAAGAGGAGAGAAAGACGAGCTGGGTGAAGAGAAAATGGTTCAGTGAAACAGAAGAGAAAGGAATTAAGCTCTCTATTGTTTGAGTGGGCGGCGAAATGAAACAGTTGGTACTTAGAGAAAAAATTTCAAAACTAAGGGACTTAGTAACGGTTTTTGAAAAGCAACCGATACTAAATATACATTCTGTATCGGTTTTTATGAAAGAACCGATACTAATGTTTGAGCTGGCGGGAAAATCAAAGAACCCACTTAGTAACGGTTTTCAACAAAGAACCGATACTAATTTTAATTCTGTATCGGTCGTTTCCAAAGAACCGATACTAAATAAATATGCAAAATTTACAGATTTTAATTAAAAAAAAATTACACATCTAAATAAAAAAATAAAATTGCACACTTAAAAAATATATATATATATAAAAAAATTACAAATAAAATTACATATGAAATTACATATTTAATTAAAACATAACTATTTAGACTAGTTGGATTTTGACGGTTGTACCCACACACCTTCTTCATGATCTGACGCAAATAAGATATCTGTACTTAGTAACGGTTTTCAAGAAAGAACCGATACTAAATTTAACATATGTATCGGTTGTTTCCAAAGAGCCGATGCTAAATGGATCTTGTATAATGCATCTGCAATCAAAATATGCATGATGTGAATAAAAAAATTTACAGATTTCAATTAAAAAAATTATACATCTAAATAAAAAAAATATAATTGCACACTTCAAAAATATATATATATAAAAAAAAAATTACGAATAAAATTACATATTTAGTTAAAACATAACTATTTAGTCTTGTTGGATTTTGACGGGTGTACCCACACACCTTCTTCATGATCTGAACGGAAATAAGATATATGCGTATTATGTTCATCTTGCAAGGGTTCTATTCCGGCGGAAAATGGAGGTATTTCGTTGAAATGATCGTATTCTTCTTCGTCCATGACATCCCCAATACCGACAATTCGTCTTTTACCCGAAAGAACAACATGCCATTTTTTATCGGCCGGGTCGACAACATAAAAAATATGTTTTGCTTGTTTTGCCAATATAAAAGGGTCGTGTTGATAACCCAATCGGTTAAAGTCGACAGATACAAAACCTTCTTTGTCTTTTCTGACTCCACGGCGATTATCAATCCATTTACACAGAAATAGGGGTATCCGAAATTTGAAATAATCTAGTTCCCATATCTCCTCAATCCAACCGTAATACGACATTGATGTATCTTCAGCACCTGATAAAGCTACTAATGTCACTCCACTATTTTGCACTGTGCTTTTACGATCTTGTTGCTTGGTATACCAGATAAACCCATTCAAGTCGTAACCTTAAAAAGTGGACACTGCTGCTCCGGGACCGTTAGACAACCATTTAACAAATTCGTCGATGTTTTCTGATCTCTGAGACTGTACTTTGTACGCGAACCATTTTACAAAATTAATATTATGCTCATTGGTTATCCATATTTCATCTTTAGAAGGATTATGTTGTCGTAACTCGGCAATGTGCTCATCCACGTATGGAGACACAACAGCAAGGTGTTGCAGGACTTTAAGATGAGCTTTGTTTCGTAATTCGAGGCCCACTTTAACAAGTTTGAATCCAATTGTACCGGTACCGTGGAGTCTACCCTTGTGTCGAGATATGGGAAGACCAATAGGTTCGACCCCGTCTAGATAATCAGTGTAGAACTCGATTACCTCTTCTGCAACGTACCCTTCAACTATGCTTCCTTCAGGATGACAACGGCTTCGGACAAGTCCTTTTAATTGATCCATCGCTCTCTCAAATGGGTACATGTATCGCAAGAACATGGGCCCACACATTTTTATCTCCCTGACCAAATGAACGGTTAAATACACCATGATATCAAAAAATGAGGGCGGAAAATGCATCTCCAGCTCACAGAGGGTCAACACGACATCGGCCTGTAATTTGTCTAATGTACCGGGATCGATCACTTTGGAGCAAATCGAGTTGAAGAAAAAACACAATTTGGTGATGGAGTGTCTGACATTTTGGGGGAGAATTCCACGAATTGCAACAGGGAGAAGCTGGGTTAAAAGGACGTGGCAATCATGTGACTTCATACCAATCAATTTCAATTCTTTAATCGATACATTTCTGGAAATATTCGATGAATAACCAGATGGAACCTTTATGGATTTCAGGCACTCCAACAAACTGATGTTTCTTGTTTTGATAAAGTAAAACATGCTGGAGGTAGGAAAATTCGCTTTCCTCCATCCTGAGGTGCTAGTCCAGGCCGAATCCCCATTATAACCATATCTTGTCTAGCTTTGATGCCGTCTTTTATTTTTCCTTGAATATTCAACAAAGTCCCAACTAGACTTTCACAAATGTTCTTAATTATGTGCATCCCATCCAAGCAATGCCGAATTTCCAAATTAGACCAGTAAGGAAGATTCCAAAATATAGATCTTTTCTTCCATATGCCGTCCGGGATTTTGTCAGATTTCTTTCCAAATTGAACATTTACATTCTTTATTTTTTCATAAACTTCTTTCCCGGTTAATGCCATTGGCGCATTCCGGAGTTCAACAGTGTCGTCGAATTCCTCTTTCTTCTGCCGATAGGGGTGGTTCCGGCGAAGAAACCTACGATGTCCCATATACACGTTCTTCTTACAGTTAGGCAACCGTATAGAACACGTTTCTTCCGCGCAAATAGGACATGCTTTGGCTCCTTTATTCCTGAAACCCGACAAGTTACTGTATGCGGGAAAATCATTAATCGTGCACAAAATCATGGCACGGAGGGTAAAAAATTCTTTCTTCAATGCATCAAATACACGCACTCCGTCCCTCCACAGTTTATCAGGTTCCTCAAACAATGGAGCCAAAAACACATCTATATCATTACCCGGCTCTGTAGGACCCGAAATTAGCAAAGGCATCATTAAATACTGTCGTTTCATGCACAACCATGGAGAGAGATTGTAAACACATAGTAAAACTGGCCACGTACTGTGACGACTACTCATATTGCCGTAAGGATTCATCCCGTCCGTACACAGCCCTAACCTCAAATTTCTAGCATCACCGCCGAAATTGTTGAATAACCTGTCAATGTTCCTCCATTCGGGAGAATCAGCGGGGTGTCTGAGCATTCCGTCGTCTTTACGGCAATCGTAATACCACCGTAGCAATTTAGCGTCTTTGGGATTTGCGAAAAGACGCTGAAACCTAGGTATTATTGGCAAATACCAAAACACCTTCGCTGCGGGGTTTTTTCGATCATCACTCTCATCATCCTTCTTATTGTACCGCGAAGCGTTACACTTCGGGCATTTATCCAAATCATGATACACTCCTCGGTATAATATGCAATCATTTGGACATGCATTGTTTTTCTCTACGGACATACTCAAAGGACACAACAACTTTTTCACCCGATAGGTTGAATCCGGCAACTCATTTTTTTCCGGGAGCATTTCTCTTAACAGTTTGAGTAAAGATGTGAAACTTTTATCGCTCCATCCATTTTTGGCTTTTAAGTTGTATAGTTTAAAAACAGCTGACATTTTGGTAAATTTCATACAACCGGGAAATAACGGTATGTTAGATTCATTATGGAAATTTTCAAAAATTTCCGGAATATCATTAAAATTTTGTGCTACATCATTTATCATTTCATCCAAATCATCGTTATGTTCATTACACTGTGGAATATCTAAATTTTCTTCATTCTCATCCCCCAATTGATCATCTTGTACGAATGTGTCCCGATCTAAATTTTCTATATTTTCAGTTTCTATAAATTCACCCAAACCGGGTACATCAAATACAATCGTGCTTGTCCCAACATTATCGCCCTCTCCATGCCATTTCCAATGGGTGTATCGCTCCTTAAATCCACGACGAATTAAATGATCTCTAACTTCTTCGATATTTCGCAATCTTCGCAAGTTCTGACAATCTCGACAAGGACAAAGAAGTGTCCATACATCTCTCAGCCTCATATCTTCCATGGCACATAAAATTCATCAATGTCTCTCAAATATTCAATTGTGTCTCGCTTGATCCCATACATCCAACTGCTACGATCCATCTGAAGAAAAATAAATTATATAGACCTAATTAATGTGATCAGATTTACTATAAGGCTACGGGCCGGTCAACAATCCTAACCCACTCTCTGAATACTTTGTCTCATTAGCACACATACGTTAGCTGCAATATGATATTTGAGAAAAATCCGGTAACACTTTCCCTAAGCTCCCCGAGTACGCCAACGCACATTTCAATGTGCGTACGTACCCGTGGAAGCAATAGGAGAAATACTACCGAATTCTTCTCAAACGCCACATTGCAGTTAACGTATGTGTGCTAATCCTAAATGAGACAAAATATTCAAAGAGCAGTCCCAAAAACAGGGACTATTCGAGATTAATCCCTATTGGATTAATCTCGAACGGGTTGGATTAATCTCAAACGGGTACCGAGACCAAAATTATTTTAAGCAGAGGTTGGAGAATATAATATTACCTTAGAAAAGAGAGAGGAGGAGGAGAGGGCGAGCAACGCTGGTTGGAGAGAAGAAAATAACAGAAAGAGTTTCCTTTCTCTTCTATTTCGCTGGTTGGAGGAGAAGAGAGGCGGCTAATGAATTAATTTGTTTCAATTCGTTGGAAGTAAACCTAAAATATTAGCATCGGTTTTTAAAACAAAACCGTTACCAAAGCTGAACAGGACATTCTGCATCTGCATCGGTTTTTACAAAAAAATCGTTACCAAAGGCGCACGCCACATTCTGCATCGGTTCCTGCACGGAACCGTTACAGATTTGCATCGGTTCCATGGAGGAACCGTTACAGAGCTGCATCGGTTCCTTGGAGGAACAGACACTAACACTATACGCAACGGTTTCTCCAATGAACTGTTACAGAGTTTGCATCGGTTCTTTGAAGAAACCGTTATAGAATATTACTGCCAACTTTTAATCTTTTCTTGTCTCACTTAGCATCGGTTTCTGAGTTACAGTCAATATAGAAAGTTTAGAAATTAATTTCGAAACTGCCATTGGCCTCTTTTAGTAACGGTTTTCTTATAAACCGTTATTAAAGTGGCGTTACTGAAAGTTTTTTTTGTAGTAGTGTGTAGTCATCCATGGCGTTACTGGAAGCCTTCCAGGCCAGGGCAATTTTTGTAGTAGAAATTTCAAGACAACCCAGAAGTGTCTTGCACTCCATGAACAAGGCAAACGAGAAAAGAATGCGTAAGAAATGCAAGAAACTTGATAGAAAAACTAATTGCCATGGCTAGGTAGGGTTAGCGTTTAGAAGAATGGTTCTATTTTGTGTGATTAAATGCTAGATAGTGAGGCTGTATATATATATATAGTAGTGATCATACACATGGAGCCTTATATACTACGTTCGTCAGACACTAATTAATTAATGGTTGAGTTCATGTTACTCAGTTGATATGAATAATGTAATGGCCATTACGATACCAAACAAAAATGAATACTATGTTATAATATAATTTGAAAATATTAATACAGTTTGTTTTTCTGACATTGATAGATTTATATACTTTTTTAACAATTCTTTTTATGAATTTTGTTAACATTTTTGCTGTGTACTTTTTTCCAGATATTTTTTTCAGTAGGCATTGTTCTTTTTTCTTGATATGGTAATGGTAATGGCATGCATGATTATGAAATGGTATTTTTGTGGAGAAACGAGAAGGCATCATATATGTCATCTTTCCTTCTTACTTGGGCCTCTTTAGATGTTTCTTTTCTCAATGTTTAAATTCTCTCAATTTCTTTAAAAGTTGAGGAATAGGGGAAACAAAATAGCCACATTTTATCATATCTCGTAACGGAAAATATAAGTTCACTCGTAAACCTACGCCTAGCAATAACCCTAACCCTAACCCTAACCCTAACCCTAACCCTAATCCAGCTGCCCAAAGATATAACATACCACCTACTCTCTTAATCTGACTGATGGCATTAACAATCATAAAATCTATATCTTTATTCCCCTTCATTATAACCTTCCACAAGCAAAGGATTGGAGGTCACAACAAAAGGAAATTCAGATATGGAGATATAAGAGTACTTCTAAAGGGAAGGGGGTTCAGATAAATGAATCAGGGGATCCAATCGATAAGCCATCATGTTCTTATTTTACATCCTCATTACCCCAAAATTTACCTATAATCCCTTCTGACCAGCCTTCAACAAGTGCTATGGTTCCACACAATTCCCTCAAAAACTGGCAACCATGCACTAACCCAAATCACCTATCCACTTTACAGGGGACTAAAGAAACCACACCAACGCAAGATAATATCATCTTCTCAAACCCTCTCTATGAAACACAAGACACAATTATAGAGGAACAAGTACTGGTACCACACAGTCCTTTGGACATGCACCCACTATAAATTCTCCCAATAACACCAGTACAACCATCTCAGATTCATAATTCCATGGTTCCGAGTAATTTAGACTTGAATCCATCATATACACCACAATCATCTCCACAACAAAATATGGGTTCCAATCAGATTTTGTTATTACAATACAGGAAAGAAACAAAAGTGGAAAAACTCCTGCATTCTCTTAGCATTACACCATCTAAAGATTCTGAGCCAATCAATGACTCCGTACAAATCATTCCATTTCAAAGGGAAGGAGAGGAGCCTCAAACTAAGAAGTACCAGGAACGAAGGAAGAAATCTGTGGTCATACCAGTAAGAAAGAGTGAGAGGATACAAGCAAGAAGAGAGAGTCATTACATTTCTGCTGTTGACAAGGCAAAAATAACACAATACAACGGAGTCACTGATGGGTTTAATAAAAGGAATAAAAAGAAATTGAATTTTGAAGATGAGGTGACAGAAATTACCTTACCAGTAGAAAAGCGGAAGTTGGAAATTGAAGAAATATATATCTTGCTCAATGGGGCAGGTATAGTATTAAGTGAGGAGCTGAGAGAGAAAATGATTTCCCTCTCTCATTAACTCTGCATCACAAGTAAAGGTTAAAGATATTAATTGTTAATAATGAATTACAAAAAACTAAAAATTATATCTTGGAATGTGAGAGGCTTAAATGAATTAAAAAAATGAAAAGAAGTAAAGGATAATATTATAAGTGAAAGACCTGAAATATTTTCATTGCAAGAATCTAATTTACAACAGTACTCTCAACAGTGTCACAAAGATCTGTTTGGGTCAAGGTCAACAGGATACAGTACAATGGAATCTGATGGGGCCTCAGGAGGGATTATAATGGCTTGGAGTGAAGAACTTTTTGATGCAATTAAAACTGTCAAGCTTAAGTGGTCCATAACAGTACAGCTACAATGCAAGTGGGATGGTATTAAATTCAACATGACTGGGGTCTATGGACCACAGTCAACAGAACATAAGAAAGATTTTATAAAGGAACTCAAATCTTTAGATGAAAAAGACATACCTTGGACTATTTTGGGAGATTTCAATCTTGTAGCTTCAATAAAAGAAAGATCAGGAGACAACCAGAGGAATTGGTCTGACCCCAAATTGTTATGGTCTTTTATTTCCAAAAAAAACCTCATAAATCCTCCCTTACAAGGAAGAATTTACACCTGGTCCAATTTCATAGCCCAAGCAAGACTTGATAGGTTTCTTTTTAACCTTGCGTGGTCTAATAAATTTCCAAATTTCAATCAAACAGTCTTAGTTAACACAGTATCTGATCATTGCCCCATAATACTCAAAACCAATACAACTTTCCCTAATCATAACACTTTCCGGTTTGAAAACTGTTGGTTACTTAACAATGAGGTTAATGACATTATAACAACTCACTTGCAAGCTTCAAGAGCTAATTCCTTAAAGGATTTTCACTTTAAATTATCCTCTTTGGGAGGAAAATTAAGAGAGTGGAATAAAAATAATAAGAGGAAAACAAGGAAACACAAGGATAATAGCAAAAAAATTCTAAATTGGTTGGAAATAAAAGAGGAAACACAAAAATTAACAGATTTGGAATTATGGTTGAAATTAATTATAAAATCTAGAATTTCAGAAATAATACAAGAAGAAGAGAAGTACTGGAGACAAAGAGCAAAATTCAAATGGTTAAAGGAGATAGTAATACCAAATTTTTCCATAATTATGCTACTATTAAGAAAAATAGATTAATGATTACAAGTTTGATAAATCTAAGTAATAATAAAGAAGAAAATACCCATAAAGCTAAGGCAGAAATACTGTTTAATTTTTACAGAAATCTCATTGGAAAAGAATCCCCAATTCCAGAAAATAATGCTTCATTTGATATAGAAAAAATCTTTCATGAAGATCCAATAGATCTCTCTGAACTAAATAAAGAGTTAAAAATTGATGAATTAGATCAAATTGTAAAAAAATGGAAAAATAATAAGTCACCAGGACCTGATGGGTTCAATGGTGAATTTTTTAAAAAATATTAGACTATCTTAAGAGAGGAAATATTTTTTCTAATTAAAAATAATGATGTAAAGAATGGGTTAGAAGATTTCTCGGTTTCACATATCACCCTAATACCTATAAAAGATGGAGCAAATAATGCAAAAGACTTCAGACCCATTAGTCTGACTAGTTGCATGCAAAAATTGGTTTCAAAAATTATGGCTAACAGATTAAAAAAGGTAATTAACAAGTTAATTTTGCAAAATCAGTTGGGCTTTTTGAAAAAAAGGAATATTGCAGAATGCTACGTGTATGCTCGAGAGGTTGCACATAAAGCTAATAAGCTAAAAAATCCAGTTCTATGCTTTAAAGCTGATATTGAGAAAGCTTTTGATACAATCTCTTGGAAATTTATAATGCAAGTTTTAGAAAAAAGAGGTTTTAAAGGACGGTGGTATGAATGGATAAAAGCTTATGTCTTGAGGGGAGCTGCTAAAATAGTTCTAAATGGACTTCCCGGTAAATCAATACACATGAAAAGAGGGATTAGACAAGGTGATCCATTGTCTCCCCATCTTTTCATTTTAGCAATGGATACACTAGCTAGAGTGACAGAAAATTTGGGTAATTGCAACTTTATTGAAAAACCAATTCAAAATATCAATGTTTCTGTGTTCTATGCAGATGATTCAATTTTTTTAATAAAACCCGAGATAATTCAGGTTAAAAGGCTAAAATTTCTTTTACAAACATTTGAAAACTATTCTGGTTTAAAAATCAATTATCAAAAATCTGAATTCTGTACCATCCCAGAAAATCACCCCAATTTGAACGATATTTCCGAAGAGTTACAGTGTCCACAAGCGGCCATGCCTCTCAGCTACTTAGGTTACCCACTCCACTTTAAAAAACCCAAAAAACAAGATTTCAGATTGATAATTGAAAATTTTGAGAAAAGGTTGCAAGGTTGGCAAAGTGCCTTATTAAATATTGGGGGAAGATTAATATTGATTAATTCTATATTATCATCACTTCCAATTTATTATTTTTCAGTTTTTAAATTCCCAAAATGGGCCATTAAAGAGATGGATAAAATTAGGCAAAATTTCCTTTGGAAAGGAAATAAAGAGACAGGATATAATTTAATCTCTTGGAAAAAAGTTTGTAGACCTAAAGAGGTGGGAGGACTTGGGGTTTTAAACTTGGAAATCTTTAATGATGCAATATTATTAAAATGTGTTTGGAAATTTTTTAAAGATGTTAGTGGTTTACCATGGAAAACACTAGTCAGTAATTTAAATCTCGAAGGGGGGACAACAGAAAAAAACCAAATTGACTCTTACTTCTGATCAGAAATTAAAAAACTAGTACCTTTCTTCCTTTGTAGCTCTGGAGTTTCAGTTGGGAGACAGAAGTAAAGCTAGTTTTTTGTTTAGTAATTGGGGTGAAGTTTTGCTTTATCAGAGATTTAACTCTTTGTTTTCACATGCTGAAGTAACACAAGCTTCTGTTGCACAAATTAAACAACTCTCATCATTGGATGAGATGTTTAAACTTATTACTGCGACAAAACCCCTTCAGGAACTACACATGCTTCAATCAATTCTGCATCAGACTTCTCTGACTCAAATTGCTGACTCAGTGACTTGGAGATGGAACTCCAAAGGGCTATTCTCCACAAAAAGCGCTATCAAACTCTTTCTAGGGGTATCCATACCTCAAACACATTGAAAACAATCTGGTCAGCAAAAATCCGAATGAAAATCAAAGTCTTTATTTGGTTGTTTAATCAAAATAAAGTACTTACTCAAGAAAATCTGATGAAGAGGGGGATTCACATAGTAAACATATGCCATCTCTGTTACAAGGCGCTCGAAACAGCTGCTCACTTAGCTGGGAGGTGTTGTTTTGTCGAACAGGTCTGGTGCATGTTCATGCAAGACCTCAAAGAGTATCAAATCACAGATCCATTTAGTTCAGTGTATGAATCGGTTAGAGAGGGTAAAGGAGAGATTAATTTAAGGCAGATTGTCATGATTTTTATTTTCTGCCTTTGGCGAGAGAGATGTTGTCGAGCTTTTACTGAAGTGAAACGAGGTGATAGAGAGATGGTGGAGATTATTAGGGAAGAGTTGGAGCTTGTGAGAAGGATTGAGAAGAGAAAGCAGCTAGAGAAAGCTGCAATAATGGCGCCGCCAGGAGATAAGACCAAGACAAATGCAAGAGAAAGGGAGGGCCTGAGTTGTAGGAAATGAGATGGAATGGCCTGAATGACCTAACAAGAGGCTTCTAGAAGAGCTGAATAATTATTCTGAGTTTCTTTAGAAGTTAGGATTTAGAATAATCAGGCTTTGTAATCCCGGATTTTAATTCTTTATTTTTAGTGGGTTTGGTTGAGTCTGATTAGGTTTAAATAGCCCAAGGCTTTTCAGTTTTTTCTTATCTTTTCCTTTTTTTATGCTGTTCATAAAAAGGGATGAGAAACTTTATAAAATTTACAATATATATATATATATATATATATATATATATATATATATATATATATATAAATAAATACATTTGGAAGGGGGATAATTAAGCCCCCCTCCAAATTTCCTTAAAAAAAAAAAAATAAGTTCACTCGTAAACAAACTCACCTTTTGTCCCATATTAAGAAATTAGAAAAAACTGGAATGATATCTCCAATCTTTTTTGAAATGCATAAAACATACGAAGGAAACAAAGTAGTTTCTACCTTGATCAAATGGTCAAATTACAATTCATAATCATATAAACATGCTATTAGTACACACACACACGCGCGCGCGCACACACACATATATATATATATATATATATATATATATATATGTATATATATGTATATATGTATATATGTATATATATATATATATATATATGTATATATATATATATATATATAGTACGTCTAGGAAACTAATGTTAGTACGAAGCGTTTGATACTAACGATTTTTGGACCGTTTGATCTGCTTTAATTTTATCATCATAGAAATTCATACAAATTTCAAATGCATACAATAATAATCCATAAAACTTTCTAATCAAAATGCATACTAACATTATTCATACAATTTTATCAAATCGCATTCATATATATCCATTACAAATTAATGAACACACATATCATAATCTATACAAATAAATTTCAAACTAAATTTCATATAAAATTTAAATTTACAAAAATACTTTAATCTCTAAATTCAATCAAAACATGCCAACAATTTCTCCTCAAACCCCTGTTTTTTTAAATATATGAAAATAAGAGATTTTTTGGAAGAGAAGAAATCAGAATATCGAAGGAAAGTTCTGTATTCGGAAAAGCACTTCCATTTATGCGATTATTTCCTTTGTGGTTCAAGGTTTATTTCCTTTTCAAGTGAGAGAGAGAGAGAGAGAGAGAGAGAGAGAAAATGAGAGTTACTAAATATGTTGATCAAAGGGTTGCACACAAATTAAAGCAGATCCAAGGGTTTACAAATTGTTAGTACCAACTCCTTGATAATAATATTAGCTTATTAGCAAAACTCTAATATTGTTCGTGTGGATACCAGTAGAGGCGTTCGTACTTTCCGCGCGTGTGATCTATTCGGCCTAAGAAGATGAGAACGGCTTGTTGAGAGTTTCGGTGAAGACCGATTGTGTTTGCGGTAGATCGCTTCCGCACGATCCGATCTGAACGGACTAGACGGATGGAAAATCGGTTAGGACGGTAACCGGTTTAGAGGCGCTTGGACAACATGCATGGTTTGAGCGTCACGGATTAAGCGTAATCCGAAAGGTATCTTTAAGATTTATTTCTTTGATTTAACCGATATGCACGGATCCTCGGATTGGTTTTGGACGAAATTTTTGTTTTTCCGCTGCGTTATGCATGTCTGAAACCCAACAGTGGTATCAGAGCAACGTGTGTGTTTCGGTTAAATTGAGACGGTATATATGTGATATATACTATTTAGATACCATTTATAATTTCGATTTTTAATTATAAGGCTTGAATATTGAATATTCAAGTGTTGGATGTTCTAAAACGAAAAGTTCCATATGAATATTTCAAGGATATATTTTATTGAAATAACGCTTTTTGGACGAAAGGATGTGTTTTATTTTAAAGTGTAGCCATATTTCATGTCATGAGATAGTCTCGTGACGTGCATCTCTCGACAGAAAGTTATATGCACCTCTTGGTAACGTGCGGTTATGTTCACTTGGGCAAACCGACAAGTATATATACAAAGATGGTCAAGCCAATTTCATTTGGTCGTAATTGATGTTACTGCATACAAGAGTTGTAAGTGAAAAGATGTATCCATACTAATGAGATATATATTTACATGAGAATTGTAATTATATCATATTCGTGGAAAGAATATGAGATATCAATTGCCACGTTGTCTTATTCATGATCAGATTGAGTTCAATGAAAATGTGCATCTAAAAGTCGTGACCAAAAGGCTCATACAAAGATTTGGAATCATTCATTTCATTTTTCATTCATTCATTCATTCCATCTTCTTTTTTTTTTTATATTATAACACTCTTCCCTCCTTAAAGAAATTTCGTCCTCGAAATTTTACATACCTGCGATACAAAAAGTTCCGGATATTTTTCCTTCACTTCTTCTTCACGTTCCCATGTCGCCTCCTGAGGAGAATGATGCTGCCAACGCACTTTAACAAGCGCTATAATCTTATCTCGCAACACATGTTCTTTTCGATCTAAAATCTCTACCGGCTTCTCAACATATGTCGCATCCTCTCTTAACTCAAACACTGGTGGCGCAAGTACATGCGACGCATCCGGTACATATTTCCTTAACATTGAAATATGAAAAATATTGTGCACGCTCGCCAAAACTGGAGGTAAAGCAAGCCTGAACGCTACCGGTCCAGTCTTCTCCAGTATTTGGAAATGACCTATATATCTAGGCGATAACTTGTCTTTCTCCCTCCTCAAATCTTTTGAAAATTATAGAACCAACAAATATAGACTTTATTTTTGAACTGGCAAAAAAAAAAGATTAATTAAGGTTGATATTTGAAAGGTTGATTGAAAACTCCAAATTTATTCTTCGAAGTTGAATAAGTTGGATTTAGACTTATATTTGAAAATTAAGTTATTTTTGGTATTAAAAAAACAGGGATATATTTGGAAATTTGCCAATGCACAATGTTATCACAACATAATGACGATTACATATTGTTAATATCTCTGAGGCACAATAATTCTTTACTTTCATTTGGATTTCTAAAATATATTTTATGGCTTTTATTTGGTATATTGCATATTTTACCTGTCTGGTCCTTTTAATTCTCTCTCTATTGCTTTTAAATCTTTTTTTTTATGTTAATTTGTTTAACTAGTAGTGCATTTCAAATAATTACTTTAGAACTTAAAATATTCTGAATATTCCTCCTTGATTTTGGGGTGAAAATTTTATGTGTTTTGTTATGGTTTTTTTTTTTGTCACTTTTGAATGAATGCCTTTCACTAAGGTGTTATTTGTTTTTGATTGATGTTTCTGCTTCATGTTATGGCCTAATGATTATTTGATTGATATAAGAACAAAATCTGAAATATATATACTCTGAAACCCGGCAAAATGTATGCCTAATGCACTATTAGTCCTTGGTTTAGAGATAGAAAGAGAGAGAGAGAGAGAGAGAGAGAGAGAGAGATGTTTACTTGGTATATATTACATTTGTCTGGGCTCCAGATAATATAATGTGTTGAAATTTCAATAGATTGTAATGAAGACCTCATCATTGTTTATATTTATATATTTTTTCTACGTCTGTTTTATTTCCTCCCTGTACTGGATTCATTATTATTTTTCAACTAAAGAAGTTCCAATTGTTTGCTCCTTTTTGTTATAAAGCATTATATTTTTAGAACCACTTAACATAATCTGTTTCAATTGTTTGTCTTCAAATAAAATTCGATTGTTATTTTCTTTCAATTAATACTAAATTATTGCAAGAATGAGAAATTCAATTGTCTTGTTATCTTGTATATTTGATCTTTGACCTTTTCATTTTTTACCATATACTTAATGGCCTGGTGATGATTTGAGTTATATGAGAACGGAAATCTAAACTTGTTCTCTGTTGAAGCATGATAAGGTGTGATTAGTTGAAATATAGATTTTTTTTGTGATTCATAACCCAAATCCAAACCCTAAACCTAATTCTGAACTTTTGTATTTTATTTGTGCTCCAGAGAACATGGTATGTTGAGATACAATTATCAAATATATTGAAGGCCTTATTTATACTTTGTTTGTATTGCTAGTCTAGTTATTTTTCTTGTTCAAATTCCTACTGGATCTTTTCTTTTTATCTTCAGTTTTATCTGTTTTCTTGTTTCCTATATTCATTTGGGAATTTAATTTGTATCAAAATTGAATTTGCATCAAATTGATATTGACCATGAAGAAAGAGATTACCTTTTCCTCCTTTTATCTGAAATTAAAAGCCTACAAACTCTGCAGGTTTCTTTTTAACTTTAATTCGGGACTAATTTTTTCTTTATTCTTTTGACGGACTGATATTGACAAAAAGTGCAGCAAGATCTTCACTGGACAAAAACCCTATAATACCCATCTCATGTCATTATATTGATTCACGCATTATTCTAATCAGGATAATCTGTGAGTTTCTTTTGATTTATTTTTCATTGGAAAAAATCTCTGCTATTTTTTAGTTGATTTTCTATGATTTGGTTTTTGATGTGCTTTCTATTTTTTAATTTATTTATGTCGGTTTTGTAAGCTGTGCGTGATATTGTTTTATGCAAATGATCCAAGAGGAAATGTAGACAGGGATTCAACACTCCATTTTGAATTTTTAAATTTAAAAATTGGGAATGATGAGTGTCTAATTGGGAATCTCTCTGATGCTTTTCGCTCTTTTTTTCATTAGCTTTTCTTCTTTGTTGTTATTGTTTTAATTATCTTTCAAAAATTTCCTTTTTGAACCTTTTTCCATGAACTTTTCATGTGGTCTGAGGTTTTGTTTAATTTTATATTTAGCCAATGATGAATCAAATGCAGGTGTGAGTTTCCGAAAATATTCTTATTTTATTTAGTTCGCATAATAACTTATATGCTTAAATGAAGTTCCATATTTGATGTAATCAACTTTTTTAAAATAGTTTTGAATTTACAGCCGATCTTTTGAAAAGTTGGTTTATATAAAATTTGGTTGTGACTACTCCAGAAATGAGGGCTTTGAAAAAACCGGTTTTAGAACAGGCTTTTGGAGCCGGCTCTACACAAATAAAACTTCAAGTTAGTGTTTTCAAAATCGTATTTTGAAAGGCCTGTTCTGAATTCCGTATATGAAAAAGACCTTCTTTTGAGGATTATGAAATATAAATGATCAACAATTTATATTAACCAACTGCTGAGAGGCCAGTTGCAAACTCTAAATTATTCTTTTGAAGCTGATTAAATTTTGGATTTGAAATTTTATTTGAAAAATAAGTTATGTTGGGAATTAAATAAATAATGATATATTTGAAAATTGCCAATGCACAATTTTATCACAATATGATGATTACATATTGTTACTGTAACTGAGGCACATGAACCATTTTCTTGCTTTCATTTCGATTTCTAAACTATGCATTACATTTTATTTGGGATATTCTCTGTTGAAACATCAACATTGATTTATCGAAGGCCTTTAGATTATGAATTCCATTCTTTTTAATCTTTAATAATGTAAAGATATCTTTTCGTGTGGATTTGTTTGTTATTTTTGAGCAAATGAAGAGGAAATGTAGACAGGGATTCAGCAACCCTTTCTGAATTTCGAAATTACAAGGGAAATGATGACTCGTCTAGGAATATCTCTGATGCTTATAACTTCTCTCTCTCTCTAATGCTTTCGACTCTCTCTTTGATGTTTATTGATTTAAATAGGAGGGCTTCTCTAAAAATTACTCGAACTTAGCCTATTTTGGTGTATTGTTATGAATGCCCTTAAATAAAATTGGATTGTTCTTAACTCTTTTCATTGATACTATATTTGTGCGAGAGAGAAAAAAAATCCAGTTTTGCTTACTCATTTGTCTTGGTATCATGTATCATGTGCGACCTTATGATGTCTAGATAGACAGATGAGTGAATATATTCTTCTTTTAAATCGGTTTTGTTATTAAAATAAAAAGTTTTATGGTCATTTTTGCATTCATGCCCTTTATTTATGTTCAAGTCGTGTTTCAGGTTCATTTTTTGCTCGAGATGAGAATATATGATTTTTCTTTTGTTTTTTAGTTTGATTGCAGTTATAATTTAGTCTTTTATTCATCTTTATAATGGCCTAATGATTAATTGAACTGATATAGGAATGGAAATTGAAATCTTAAATGTATATACTCTGTTGAAGCCCGGCAAAATCTTTAATTGAATTGCAATTTAGCCCTTGGGATATTGATTAATGATTTGGGTGCTATTATTTCTAGAGCGAACTTTTTTTCGTCCAGAACGAGATTTGAATTTTTCTTTAAAATGCCCAAAATACCCTTGCTTTAATCAAGCTAGTTATTTATTACACAATTATTGATTTACTCGTGTATTATTCCTTTCTTAATTAATCCCAACAAATATGACAACAATATTATTGCAAATAAATCCAAGATTTTATACTTCATCTTTTGTTCCTGTTTTGCTCCATATTCCACATTCTGTTTGAATTACAAAATTTTAACATATGTGTCAATTTTATTAATTTGACATTTTCATGAGTGATACAAAATAATTAGATTATATATCACTGAAATAAATATGAAATAATATCACTATATGATTATTATAAATTATTAAATTACATAACATATATTATTATTATGTATATTATTGTATTACATAGTATTGAAAGCAATATGAAATATTACAAGATATTATTACGAATGACCTAATTTCAGATTAGAGCGTCATATAACTTTGAGTTTATATACGAATAGCAAAAGAAACTTAGCAAAATATAACAAATGATAACTATTGTTCGGCAAATACAAAATAATTAGGACATTGATGGTATTTCAGTGTTTTTTAATTTTCATCATATTTTGAATGAAGCTAATTAAGATAGGTGATAAAATAGAAACAAATCTTTAATCCATGTAACAAAAATCAACCACAATTAAATAAGGGATATTTTCGGAACTTTAGTTAAAAATCTGAATCTCGCTCTAGACGAAGCAATGTTTGTTCTAGAAATAGCACTGGCCAATGATTTTATTGTGCTGAATAGGGATAGAAAGAGAGAGAGAGATGGAGATGTCTATACATTTAGTCTGGGCTCCAAAGAATATATTGTGTTGAATTATCAATAATGATTTTAATGAAGGCATCCTCATTGTGAATATTATTATTATTATTGTTATGTCTTTTGGGAATCTAATGATGATAATTTTGTTTGTTCTATATAATTTTCTTTTGGGTAATCTCATCCTAGGTCATTCAACATTTAAAAATGATCAAATTAGTCACTCAACTTTCAATTGTCCCTTAAAGGTCACTAAACTTTCAAAAATTATCAAATAAGTCACCAAACTTTCAGTTATCTCCAATACGTCACTCAACTTTTAAAAAATAACTAAATAGGTCACCCGATTAATTAAAATTTGATTGACCTATTTGATTATTTTTTAAAGTTGAGTGGCCTATAGGGGAAAATTAAAAGTTGAGTGACTTATTTGATAATTTTTGAAAGTTGAGTGACCTATACGGGACAATTGAAAATTGAGTGACTTATTTGGTCATTTTTGAAAGTTGAGTGCCTTGTGGTGAATTTTACCTTTTTCTTTTTGATTAATTTCATAATATAGGTCTACTATTGCTTTCCCCTTTTCTACAACGGTAATTTACTCCATGCATGTACTATTATCTGTAATTATCAATAGAGATTTATGGAGAGCTGCAGTTCCTTTGCTATTGAATAGTACAAGCTCAGCTTTTATAGAAACAAATGCACGAAAAAGAATAAAATGAGCATACAGATCTTGTTTCAAATTATACTGAAGATATATTTGCATTTTTTTAGATGATCTATCTGGAGTCTAAAGTAGTTGGTTGGTTCCATTTTAATTGTTGTTCTTTGCAGAGGCAATGTTCTTCTGTTATTTGACTGGAGACGGATGAACTGTAGGCTTTTGACATAATCATAATAATTAGTATAAATATATTAAGTATAAAGATGTAAATTGAAAATAATTGGCTTTGCACAATAATAAATAATAGCTCACAAAACTAACCTCCCACCAATCTCCCAGTGGACCGCGGATTCAATCTTACAAATCCTCAACACCCACAAACACTCCACAAGATCGGTTGAGAGCATTAACATCTTGCTTCTGTGTCTTGAAGGAAAGATACAACAGAATGTTTATTGAGGAAGCGTCACCACCTAATATCCTAACACGCCAAATTTTGAAGGAAATTAACCTTTGGGAAGCGACTTTACAACCTCAAACCAGAATTTGCAACTATTCGAACCTTAACAAAATTAGAATGACCCAAACTGCGTGTGTAAGCAGGCGGAGATATCATCAATATGGATTGATAAAAATATTCTAAAACTATGGTTACTCAAAAAAATTTGTCAACTTTTGTAAATGAAATTAAATAACTATATTTAAGAATAATTTCATTGTAAAGTACATGTGCATTTTCGATGGATAAATATCAAAACTGAAATGCAACTTCAAGATTCATCGCCTTATAAAAACGATTAACATATCAATAAAAGAAATAATATTAGTTTTTAAAATCATGATAAATTTAAGAAAAAGAAACAAATTATCCCATACAAATATAATTTGAACACCAGTAAACAAAAAAAAAAAAATCAAATACTAAAATATATATTATATCCATTATTTGAAATCAATTTAGAAAGGAATAACCCAAAACTGTTTTCTATATAATATTTGTTTCAATTTTATATACATTTTATCATCTTTATATAGTGTCGTGATAACACGACGGGCGTCGTGATATATCAGATCTTTTTATTTATTTAATTTCTAAAATTAATGTATTTGCTATCCTATCCAAGATGGCATATAAAACAATGATCCGGCAAGAAAATCGCCACTGATGGCGCAGCAAAAGAACAACAGTGACTTTTTGCCAAATATGGAGTTCTTTAGTCAACCAGAGTACAGAAAAATTAGAAGAAAAAACGTCATCTCAGTTGGCATTTTTCCAATGTGATGACATTTCTATTTTAGATGGCAAAAATATTGTTTTGATTAAATTCTAAACAGCGCATGGACAAGATCATAGGAATTTCTTTTTGATATATTTGCGAGTATCAATATGGATCAGTCTGGTATTATCTCACACTCGTAACCTGAACCCACTTAGACCTGATTTGTAGAGTTGGCAGAAGCTAACCCGATCCGAAAAACTCGCCCTGCCCAAACCCGAGTAACTCGAAATCCGAAATGACTCGAACCCGAATGAGTCGAAATTCGAATGATCCGTAACTTGAATGACTCGAAACCGAATGACTCGTAACTTAAATGATCCGAAACCCAAACGACCGAAACCCGAAGGACCTGCAACACGAATGACTCAAAACCCAAATGACCCGTAACCGGAAATGACTGAACCCGAATGACCCGTCCGATTTGACCCAAAAATAATTTGATTGTTTTACCTAAGGGCTTTGGTATGGTTGTCGTTTCCTCTTTTCTGTTTTTTTTTCTCCATAAAAAAAGAAAAAGAAAACGTGTTTGACTAATTGACTCTGTTTCTATTTTTTCTATCAAAATAGCAAATAATAAACATGATTTTGGAAACGAGAAAAAATTGTTTCTTTTTTTTTGTTTTTCATTGCGAAACATATACATATCTTAAATCACACAAAAATAATATGATAGCACTACAAAAAGAATATTGACCTTTATAGATTATGTTGCGTTAAAAAACGCCCAATTCCTTGAAGGCATGAACGACCTCGACGTCCGTCTTCTCCAATATTCAGCAGGAGGAAACATCAACCACCTAACACCTTCCCAAGTGCGAGAACATCAACCACCTGATCACCGCGAATTTCGAGACGAGATTAAGCCAAATGCTTAATGCGGTTGGTGGGAAAGTTGAACCAAAGAAGTGTGAGTTTTGTGAGAGTACATCGCATTTAACCGATGAATGCGAAACTCTTCAATAAGATGTGAATGCAATGGAGAGTTATGGGAGAAATCAAGGGGTTTATGGGTACCAAAAGTCTCAATATTCTTACGATCCTGGAAGAAAACATCCCAACCTTCGTTGGAGAACGGAGGATAATCAACAACAAATCCCTCTGACACTAAAAATGAAATACGGATCCTGAAACTTTATATTGCAGTGAAAAGGTAAGTTAGTACTAAAAATAGTATAATGAAACTGAAAAAAAGGTTACTAGTACTGAAATCTTTATATTTACACTGAAATGGTATATTGACACTAGAAATAATATACTTATAATAAAAATGATATATTGATATTTTTAATACTAAAAATAATATATTAACATTGAAAATGATATATTGATACTTAAAACGGTATTTTGATACGCTAAAACAATATATTTTCACTAGAAATACTATATTGACACATAAAATGATATATTGATATTGTAAAGCACTGGAAACTAAATATATTAGCATAAAAAAAGTATATTAACACTGAAAACATGATATTAATACTGAATATGATAAATCAACATTGTAAACGGTACAATGACATTGAAAATGATATATTTGGACTTAAAATGGTATATTAATGCTGGAAATAATATAATGACACTGAAAATATTAGTTTTTTTTTTTTACTACAAATTGTATATTGGTACTGAAGACGGTATAAATATGTATTTGATAAAATAATAAGTAGAAAAAATTATTATCGGTTTTAAAAATAAAAAATAGTTGTTTTGAAAACAAAAACAGAAAAATAGAAAACTGATTTGTGTTTTTAAAAAATGAAAAACAGAAATGATGCCAAACAAGACCTGAATACTCGAAATATCACGAAATTGATGATTTTTTTCGGCTTTCTAGCATGATTTACCTTTAAAGGACTGACATGAATGATTCAAATGACTGAAATGTCATTTTAGGTGACTCGTTGTCTCTTATTTGAGTGACATTTGACCATATTCCCAGTTTCATCTTGAACCAAATTAACCCATGACCCGAACCCGAATGACCTGAAACCCGAAGTGACCTGAAACCCGAAGTGACATGAACCTGAATGATCCGAAACCCGAATAACATATAACTCGAACAATCCGAAACCCGAACGATCCGAGACCCGAATGACCCGAAACCCGAATAACCCGTGACCTGAACGACCCGCAATCCGAATTGATCTGAACCATAATCGACCCGACCCGAACCTGAACGCAAATCGACCCGACCCGCCCGTTGGCCTTAAACCCTACTAACAAAATCCGAATCCAATACAGCCATAATATTTGATCTGATAATCCAATATCAGATATTCTGGCCATAATATTTGATCCTAAGATAATCCATATCAGACATCATGTCAAATAATTTAATCCAGATAAGAAATCCGGTTTTAACAAGCCATCCATCCCGCTAGTCTCCTCTCTCATTGAGATTATGACTTCCCGGACCAAACCTAACACGCTGTGTACGTGTGGGTTAGGAAACATTATAAATTAAGAAATCAAAGCATAATATCATTATCTGTTCAAAACCCAGAAGTCAATCTTTGTTAGTTATGTTAGGCATATGATGACACAAGTAGATATCATAAGTAGATGTTAAATATGATATAACTATAATTCACTGTTAAGATTATACATAACTTCTATCCTATCATTTTTCACCAATATAATAATTAGATATACGCCAAGGGATAATATGGCAATAAAAAAGAATAAAATGTATAACACACAGAAACAGGGAAATCAGACAGTCCATGATGTCAATCCATATTAAGAATCCAAATTAAGGGTTAACGAAACCCAATCAAAATCAATCAAACAAAAGATAAAACAATACATTCAAAGTTAACCATGTAAAAACAACGAACTAAACCTAGTAAATATCGCAATTATAAACTAAAATAGGCACCCATCCGTGAACTCGTCCTCTTGGTCCGACCCATTCTTATTAATATTTCTTCCCAAAAATGACGGCTTGATTTTTGTTAAAGGTCTCCGATCTTTCTCAGCTTGCATCTCCAACCCCTTCACCGTGGGCTTCCTCTTTCTCTTTGAACTCGAACCAATTTCCCCCTCATCCAAATCTAAGTTCGAACCATTCTCCATACCTTCACAAAATCAAATTTCAAACTTACATCAGCAGTTCTAAAGTTACTTCAAACTAACTAGGGAAATTCTTCAAAAACCCCCTAACTTTTCTGGAATTTATCAAAAAACCCCCAACTTTTCTAATTCTTCATAACCCCCCTATAAAGTGGGTTGAATTTTTTTTTACCACCTATGGGGTTAACTTTAACATTTCCATTCATCAAAAATTTTAATGGACTAAAATACCCTCATATAATTATTTTCATATTTAACTTCGTTTTATTAAAAGTACAAAATAAAAAAATACATTTTACATCAAATATAAATAAAGAAGAACTGAATACGAAAAACTCATAATAAATAGTAAAGAAGAAAATAATATTTAACAGTAAAAAAAAATTATAATTTAAATATATAATAATAGAATTTTTTTGTAACATAATATCATAAAATAAAAATTGATGAATCATCAAATAATAACAGAAAATTCCATCAAAATAATATCGTGAAATATTATGTATGAAAAATATTTTTTTCATTTATTTATTATTTTAAATTGAATAGAACAAAATATAAAAATAAATATATGAGGTGCATTTTGGTATATTCAAAATTATAATGGATGAAAAAGTTAAAACTAAGCCGATAGGAGGTTAAAAAATAATTCAATCCACTTTACAGAGGGTTTTCGAAGAATTTGAAAAGTTAGGGGGTTTTTGATAAATTCTAGAAAAGTTAG
This sequence comes from Juncus effusus, assembly GCA_027726005.1. NCBI lineage: Eukaryota > Viridiplantae > Streptophyta > Magnoliopsida > Poales > Juncaceae > Juncus > Juncus effusus. Next base: position 5,714,937 of record CM050904.1, on the reverse strand, counting down.
GGGGCTTTTGATAAAACAGAAAAAGGGTTGAGTTAATAAAATTACCATCATCCATAGGGCTGGAAGCCTGACCGTTTTGCAACACATCTGTATCCATATCATCAACAGGAGAGCCAGAGCGGTTGCCGCTCTCCGGTTTGTACGGACTGGAGGAGTACTTTTCCGGGGACGGAACTGCGGGCAGATAGCACAACTCCTCCTCCGAGTCTGAACCATCCAGATCCTTCTCTATGTTTAGTATGTCGACCTCCTCGTCTTCGTTTATGTCCTGCTCCTCTTCTTTCTCCTAGATAAAAAGATAGAATGTAAATGTGTTGAAAAAATGCGATTTCTTTATAGATTCATGTATGGATGTATCAGCCTCAAAGGGGTATATGTTTAAAAAGGTAAAAGAAAAGTATGCATGAGTAGAAGCAGTATGGTAATTCCTGATGCAATATGAAACAATTATATATATACATCTAGAAAGTCCTCCCAAAAGATATAACAGTGTATAGAAATTATAAAAACAAAAAACAATTTATAAGGGAAAAAATAAATAAATATTTTGGGGTAATGTCAGGTATACCCTAACAAAAACCAAAAATATCAAATATACCCTTCTAAAACTCATGTATCAAATTTATCCTCTCAAAGTTTCTTTTCTATCAAATTTGCCCAAATTTAACTTTCCAGTTGACACAAACAGAAAAATAATGAAATTACGTTTCTACCCCTTCTTCTCTAACACCTCATTCCTTTTCTTCAACCTTTAGATTTCTATTGTTAAATCTTATCAACCTCATTTCATAAAAAAAATCTTATCAACTACATAGCTGAATTAAACACTTGGCTCTAATGGAGAAAGGAAAAATTTCTAACAAAACATATTAAATGAATAAAAAGGAGAAAAAGCATTATCAAATAAAATCCTCCTCCAAAGTTAATCAAATAAAATCTCTCTTAACCATTATTATAAAACCACTTTTACAATCTCATAAATATCAAATAATTCGAAGAAAATCAGACCTCACTTTATTAGTAAGAAAGATAACGGAGAAGAGAACTAGAAGGGAATCTGAGTTGGAAGAAATGATGCAAACAATAAGAAAATCGAGCATTAGAATGAACGGAGAAAAGGAATCAGGTGTTGTTGAAGAAGAAAGGCGACAGAAACAAAATTTCATACTTTTTTACGTTAGAACAGTGAAGTCTCATTAAATGTAATTTCACACAGAAAATTAATTATTTATAATTTTTGCAACCTTTTCTTCATCTCTAGGGTTGGCATCGAACTCATCTTCCCGTTCCACATACTCCTCATTCTCCTCCAACTCCTTGAAATCCGGCGCAAACGCGCTCCAATTCTCGACATAATCCTTCGCCCAAATATACGCTGTGCCCGTGACCGACACCGAGACCACGATCGGCCTCTTCGGGTGCCACGCGAGATCAATCGTCGCCTCTTTGGGCCCTTCTAGAAGCTTCACCAGGTGCCCGAGTCTCTCCCAGATGTAGAGCTTGTGCTCCCCTTTCGTCGCGCTCGCCCCCATTATCCACTCCCCGTCCCCGCTGAAGCACGGTGTCTTCCATTGCATTTTGGTCACCACGTCTTGGAACTCGCGCAGGTATATCATGCATTTCGCGCCGTTTTTCCTCAATTTTTCCACAAAATCAACATTATTATTGTCGTTGTCATTGTTGGTGGTGTTGGTATTACATAACTTTTCGAGGTTTGTTATGACATTTTGGCCACTGGGGACGAGGTTTTGGAAGAGGCGTATGACCCTATCGTTTGAGTTTGTCAGAACGAATTGCCCGTTTCGGCTGAAGACCAAGTCTTTGATGACCGCGCCGCCCGGCACAGGTACGATCGCATGAACGGTACGAGTTTTCGTACCGACAATTAAAATCTCACCTTTTGAGTTGCCCACGTAGACCAACTCGCCGCTTTTGTCGAAAGCGCCTGCTGTGGGAGTAAAAGCCAGGGACCCATCTGAAAACTTGTTTCGCACATTGGGGGTAATTGCGTAATTATTCCCAGTTTGGGAAACTGAAACAGGTAAGGCAGTTATGTCTCCAGTGTTCAAATCGACCAGTAAAGGAGCAGATGAGAGGGGGCAAGATAGGCAAGTGTTGGATCCGAGCGGGGAAAGTTGGGAATGTAAGGCGGTTAATTGGAGGGTTATTTTGGTAATTTTTGAGGAGTTTAAAACGTCCCATAAGGCGAGAGATTTGTCTGTTGCTGAGGCGAGGAGGTGTTGACCGTGATTTGACCAGCAGACGCTTGTGATTGGAGCGTTCGAGTCTTTGTCGCGTAGAGTTTTGGAGATGCCTCTCGTTTCAAAGTCCCAGATTAGGATTTTTCCATCAGCACATCCAGCTGGTAATTGAAAAGGGGTGGTTAATTGTACGATTAAGCAAAAAATTAAGCAATTATGGTTCAACTGTGACCCAATTTGGCTTCAACTTTGGCCTATTTAACCAAGAATAAGCGGCCAGAAAAATGAATAAGGGACCAGTATGTCTAATTACTAAAGAATAAACAGAACTGAGGAAGTGAGCTACCTGCAAGTAGAGTTCCATGGCGATTAAATGCAATGCATTTCATGTTACCATGTTGCAAGAAATCCTCTATTACTTCAGGGAAATCCCCTTGCAATGGATCTTCACCAAATACATGTATTATAAACAACGAAACCAATTAGCTTATAATGTTAAGATGAATAGAAAAAATAAGCAAAACAAAATCACTGCATCAGCTCCAAAACCACGACTAAACAGAAGAGGACTCAGCTTTCCAATTCAAAAGTGAAATAATGGAGAGAAGGAGCTAGAGCTAACCAAGTATGGGCATATTCATCTTCGAAAATCGAGAAGCGAGCTGAATTTAGGGTTGAATTAGAAAGGGCGAGATAAACCCTGGCATAAAACCCAAGGTCGGAAAAGAAATTTCACCGAGCTAATCGTTTTTCTACTATAGTTTCTCCATTGTCGCAGGACCTTGGGCAAATTGTCCTTCCTAGTTCCTAATTGATCTGGTTATTCCGATTTTGCTCGGGCAATGGAGGCACAAGATGGAAAAAAATGGAAGCCGTCTTCAGTTCAGTTCAGACGGAGGGAGAGAGATTGCAACACGAAACCTGGAATTTGAAATATCTCCTTTTACAAGACGGGATTAAAAATCTTGGATTATCAATACCGAGATTTCAACCAGAAGGTGGGATTTTAAATTCCCGATTATCAAATTGCAAATTCTTACGAGATGTGGCAAATGGGTGGATTGGGTCAAGGTTCAGTTTCGGATCTCAGGTAATTCATATCGGGTGGTGCTATCAAAAGAGCTCATCTTACTTAACAAAAAGCAATATTAATTTTTTTATGGTAATACCAATTGGAAAAAAAAATTGGATCTCCTATCTTATTTATCTCATATTGACTACCAATAATATGCCAGCCGAAATTGAGAGCAGACCATATACGTGAATATTTTTTATTAGCTCCTACTCCTAGTGGCTCTAATATATTTCAGTCAAAGTTTCAACCGGCCCATATTGTTGGCTCCCGGACTCTTGTATCTTTCAGCCCAAAGTTTCATAGTTTTATTTTGATTTCTATTTATATCTTTATAATCGCAACAATATATCTTAGATTCTAAATATTATACTTTTATATTCCCAACAACAAATCTTACATTTTAAATATTATAGTTTTATATTCATCACAATATACCTTACATTTTAAACAAAAGAAAGGGATGCTAAAATAGTTGAAGGTACAAATCTCATCATACAAACCTAGATGATGAGACTAATGAAGATATCTTCCCGTCAAAAAGAAACAATATAACTTTACATTACACCAATATACCTCATATTCTAAATATTATACATTTATATTTCCAACAATATACATTATATGGGAAATTCATCTGGAGTCAAGGGGAGCTACACAAAACAACTAGAAGTTAGATTTTATGAGGGACATTTGGAGTTCCTAATCTTATCAGTGAGATGTGTGAGCTCGGGAGTGCATAGAATCGGGAGCTCCAAGTGAATTTGATATGGCTCTCAATTTCATGGACGCGTGTCGCCTTCTCCTTGCACGGGAGACTGGATCCACATATTAAGGGAGACAATTAGCCGGTCCCATACCAATTATATCCCTTATTAATGATACTTCACATTTATTACCTTAATTCATTGACAATAATACTCTTCAATATAAAGTATTAAATCAATTAAAATCTTTCAGAAATGGAAATATAAAATCAGTCCCCCATCACCTCCCTGATTTTTTGTCGCTTGATTTTCTTAGCATAAATCCTAATGAACTATCCGATAAATGGTTTGTTCTTTTTTTCGTTCTAATGGGTTTTCCCGACATTCTTTGTAAAAACCACCTCTGAGACAACGCAAATATACATACTTATTTTTTCTAGAGCCATCAACCGAAAGAGCATAATATTTTGTTACATAAAATACTCAAAATTCATCAACCAGCTCCTACACAAGTTTCAAACTTAAATAAAATAAACATATTACTTTACTCCTTTCAAAACCGAACAACATACTAAAATCAATCACTTGCTTGTGTAAGAACCAACATACAATAATAAAATCATCTATATTAATAAAAAGAACTATCCAATCACCTAAATTTTGGTGTGATAATTAAATAATTTATAAACAAAGTTGATAGAAAGGCAAAGAAACATATTAAGGGTGCACCAATTATAAGACACAAATTACAATTCTTCGGCATCACTTTTCATCAATTTTCATCACCAGGTATAGAGGTAAGATGCTAAGATCAAAGAGACCAAGATGAGAGACTCATTCTATGTTTTCATATGTGAAAGATTTCAATTGATTCAATTAGTAATTAATATATATTTAGGAGAGAATTATAGTCAATAAATTAAGATAATAAATGAGAAGCATCATTAATTAGGGATATACTCGGTATTTGTCATAAAAATATTAAAATTGCTTTTATTTAAGCAAAGTGAGCTCTTTGGATAGCACCATCTTTCAGATCTCAGGTTACATGTCGGGTGGGTTTAGGTAATTCGGGTTTGTATTTCAGATATTTTAGGTGTATTTTTTGGATAATTGTGACATGTGGTTCGGATCATTCAGGCTTGTGTTTAAGGTAGTTTGGTGTTTTTTTCTTTTATTTCAATCTTCAAAGGACAAGCTTTGATGTAATTTAGAGACAATACAAATAACTAGTAAAAACTTCGCGCGTTGCGCGAGTCTATTAAAACATTGCACCAAAAATAATTTGTTTTAAACTCGGATATTTTCAAATCCATGCATCTTTTTTTATTATCTTGGTAAGGTAAGGGCTCGTCATGGCCACTGATACAAAATAAGATTCCAAATGAACTTGTCATGTTGCTATAACCAAATCTACAAAACACTTCTAAAAAATACACAGTGAGAGAGAGAGAGAGAGAGAGAGAGAGAGAGAGAGGAAAAATAAAAGATCACTCATTATTTTACCGTTCGAACGAACGAATTAACTGTTTATCATTATATATTCATGTCGTATGAATCCAGTTTATAAGAGATCTACACTACAAAAATGGTCTTACACCCAATACGAAATTGTGTCAAAGCATCATATAGAACAAAATATATAAATTACAATTAATTAATTTTTTATAAATTTTTGAAATCTCAGTAGATCAATATTAAACAAAATGTAATTGAAATTCACATTAAAATAATATGGGGGTCTTACAATTGTATAGCCAAAATCCCCATAATCAGCCTCCCTTCAACTATTCAAAAAAGATGAATGAATTAGTTAATTACTAATCATTTTTAATTATTTATTAGAAAGAAAAAAAAATATAGATAATTGATTAGATTTTTGTACCTTAGTTATTTGCTTCATAAGCTGTGAAATATGCCTTAAAACAAACAGTTGTCAGACAACAATTTTTGAAAATGTTTCTTCAATTTAGACAAAAGGAAAAAAATGACAAATTTGAGTCTTTATTGGTGTATGGTAGCACAATTGAGGTTTAACTGATGAAAGCAAAATTTGAAGCTTAATCTGGGTGGACTAGGTTAGCAAAAATGTTAATTTGAAGAATAAAAAGCTAACTATGGTATCTTTCATACTAGAGGATTTGTTGTTCTTTGAAACTACGAATTGCTTCTTTTTGGAAACTCATATTATAGATATACCCCAAGTAAGAGCTATATTGTACATACTTTTGTCATTCTCAAATAATATTATCTGGGATCGAATAAATGAAACTAAAATCAAATTTCTTTCATTCATCAACAAAGTCAATATGAAGCCCCACTGCACGGTCCAGTGCGGTCGATGGAATCACTTCGCTCGATCAATAGAAGCTGCGAGAATGGGAGCGTACCACTGGTACCAATTACATGGCCAAGAAATAATGAGTCTGAATTTAGATTCTATTTCATAACTTTTTAATGCTAATGGAATTTCAATTGGAAGGGATTTAATTGATCCTTCTTTCACCATCGGTGTAACACCTAGGATTGAAAACAAAAAGAAGTGGAGAGTGAATATGTCAAATCACTAATCTTAATCTAAATTTGCAACAAAAAAAGACAGATAAATAAGAGCATCTTTCTCATAAGATTGTAAAAGAGCATCTTGACCAAACACAATTGGAAGTTATATGATATAATTCTGAGCAACAATTTTTTTTTGAATGGGAAATCTGAGCAATAATTTAATTGGAAGTTGGGGGCAATCAGCCTTAATTTGCTCAATTTTTTCTTGGCATCAATTTTTTCCATTTGTGAATGGGGACAACTGTGATTTGAGGACTGGAGCTCCATTCTCCAATAAAAAATTGCAATTTGAGGAATGCCTTTTTTGTGGAAATCTCAGGTTTTATCAAATTGCAATTTTAGATTTCAAAAAACTCAATTTGAAATTGCAATAAAAAATTAATCATAAAACCTAAGATTTCTGATAGGTGAATGAGAGTTCAATCTTGAACAGCTTCAAAGGCTTCAATGGGCGGAGCTTCAACAATGGCAGAGATTGGACAATAGGAATGGGCGGAATTCTTTGATTCATAAAATCTGCGTGAGCGATGAATTGAAAGAGAGAGTGAGAGAGGAGACTGTGCGAGATAGAGCCAAGTAATCCACAATAGTCATCTCCTTAAGCCTCTCACCATTCAGCGGTAGCCACATGAAGATAAACTCAACGGAGGCGATGTGCAAATCATCAGCCTCATCAAACCACATGAACATGATGGTCAGATAGATTTGCCCAATCTATCATTAATTCTAAACAATCAGTCCCTCAATTTCAAATAAATCTCCAATGTGTCTTGGAAAATGGCAAACATTCACCAAAAGAGACGCCAGTTGAGTTGAAAAAAGGATGAAATAAAGTATATTTCCTTGATATGTCGCAAATTCCTAGCAATCGATCTAATTCATCGAAATCCCAGCTCAATAATGTCGTGAGTGAGCAGAAAGTGGAGAAATTTTGAGAGGAATAGGAGTGAGGAACCGAGGTTTTTTCGCCAAGGTGGAGGTGAGAGATGAGATGGCAATCGGCCAAGGCAGGCAGAGAACAGCCGGAGGACGGCGAAGACGGTGAGCGGAGAGTGAGCGGAGAGAGGGTATGTTTTCTTTTCCTTTTCCAGAGAGATGCCCCGAAGATGAAGAACGAAGGAGATAGATTTGTGGCTTCGCTCAGAAAAAAGGAAATTAGGAGCGGATTAAGATAGTTTATTGACACGTGTAAAATTAAATCATTATCTAATGGCCAGTACTAAAAAGCCACCGTGTATGGTTAATTGAGCAGGAAAATGTTAAGTAGGGGTGGGCAAACGGTTCGGTTTAAACGGGAACCGAACCGAACCGGTGCTATTCGGTTCAAACGGTTCGGTTCATCGGTTCAAATGGTTCGGTTCGGGTCAAATTTTGAGGTTAATCAGTTTACGGTTCACGGTTCGGTTCGTGTTTGGGCTAATCGGTTTAAACCGAATAAGCCGAATAAACCGATTAATACATATCATATCTCATATAATATTTTTTATATTAGTCTTAATCTATATCTCATACAATATTTGAACTAGGTATGTTGAATTTGGTTATGTTATTTTGACTATTTAATTCGGTTCGGTTGAACCGAATAAACCGATATACAAATCGGTTTATTCGGTTCGATTTTAATCCGGTTCAAAATTTTAAACGGTTCGGTTCGTTTATAATAGAGTAGGTTCGGTTCAAGTCGGTTTTATGTTAGTCGGTTCGGTTCAACCCGAATCGACCGTTTGCCCACCCATTGTTAAGCATTAAGAACTATTAATTATATGAAGTTTAATTTTGATGATTGTTTCATTATTTAGAATTGAGTTACTCTCAATTGACTTGATTGTTCTTTGACCTCTCTTTACTTCCTAAGATTTCTTGTTTATTTATTTATTTATATAATTTTGAAAGGGTATTGCTACAGTAATCACACATTAGTCTGCCACGTCAATCAAATTGATGCTAACCATCCGATCTTCATTTTAGGGCTTCAAATCTCAATGATACTATTTTTTGAGTATTAATAAACAATGAGTGAATTTTTTGAAGTTTTTTGTTTTAAGAACATAAATTGAATGTATGACACTAATTACAACACTATCTTTGACCAAATGAGTGTACCAATTTCCAGTAATTCAAGTATAACGGACCGAAATGCAAAAATAAGAGCAGCTACACGAGAGAAGAAAATATATGTTTCTACATTCTAGTGTCTTATGACTACTGCACTTAAATATACTTTCCGGTATATAGATATAACAAATTAATTTACAAAAACAAAACTTCATAAGTTCAGAAAAGAATCAGAGTTAAACAACATCAACTTGTGTAAATTATCACCAAATCACTGGAATTAGCCACAACTCACAAATAAATCTAACAAGTATACATATGGTGATATAATACATATATCTATCTATTTAAGTTGGTTATAGAGGCAGTCATGTGGGTAGGCCAACCAAGCCGTCGCATAGGGTCTCGCAATTTGTAGGACCTCACTGTTGATTCATGCTTATTACATTCAAAAGTTAACTATACACAATTTATCTAGTTTTGTATAGTAAAATTGGTTGGAAGGTGAAATTGATGTTTTGATGGTACCCATGGTACTTGAGTTCGAACCTACATTGTGATGTTTTATTTTAACTTTTTCATTTGTTCAATATTAATCCAAGGAATCAATATATTTTCCTTTTTTTCCCCTCAGGCACTTCGATTCATTAAGTATATGCTAGTGTATTTTTCATGCACTTCTCTTGCCTTAAATCGTTTCTGGCTTTCTCTACATAATTTGATAATTAACCGATCAATTATGATTGTTTCACATGACATTTAAATGACAATTTGGAGCAAAAAAAAATTTAACCCGGTCTATTTTTAGTATTGATGAACATTTATTCGAATATTATTTAAATAATTTGCTCATTTACAATTGTATAACAATAACAAAAATATTAAAATTTTTTTTTTTTTGAAGTAGAGTAGATATAATCATATACCTCACGAGTGGAGCTAGGTATTGGCTTTCAAGACTGGAGCTAGCTATTGGCTTTCACGGATGAGAGAATGGATTTTGACCCGAGTGAAGTGAAGAGAGAACGAGAGCAATAGCAAAAAGAGAGGAGACATTTCGCGCCATGGAGAAGATGTGGCGTTCTAGCAATTTCGGGACAAATATTTTGCTGGTTCTAACTAAGTGTAAGAAACTATTTGCCTTGACTCCAACTCATGATTATCTGTTATATTATATCCTATTTCTCTGTGCATCATATCTATATAATATATGATTTAAACGAGAGAAATGAGATTAATATTGTACCCATCATTTGACTCCATATCATCATTTATTTATTTTTTCACAAAAATTACATACCAATTAATTGTAATTGTTCAAATAAATAGTGAAATAAAAGAAAAGAACAAACAAACAAACAACTTGTGTAATCCTCCCCAAATTCAAATTCAAACTGTAACTAGGGATATTAGAATAATGATGGATTGATCTTCTTACAATCCAATCTAACTTCTCCAAATAATGCGGTTTTCGGTCTGCGAAGATTTGCAAGCTTCACCATCGCCTTCGCAAAGTTGGAGGCGAATAAATCCCCATTATCGCGGTACGCTATGACCTTTTTCTGAGTCTGTTCCAACAATTTTTGACTGTGAATCTGTACTTGTACTGTTATAGAGCTCTTGGTCAGAATGAAACAACCCCTTTTGGAGCACCAAATCATCATAGTATTTACTGTCGAAAATCGTTGCAGTCTGATTGTCTAGCGGTGCAAGGTTACTGTCACCGACACCCTGCGTATCAGGACAGGTTTCCTGACGTGTGTCTGCAAAGCTGGAATTGATATTTTTGTCAGTGTAGATACGGTCATGGAAGAACTTACACTAGCCCTCACCGATGGTATGGGCCCCTGAGAGAGCCGTCATTTCATCTACATTCAAGTTTTGAGAGTCAAACTTTGCGAATAGCTGCGATAGGGTCGAGCCAGGTCTGTTATAATCTAAAAAAAAAAATAATAAAATGGAATGAATGAATGAATGAAAAATGAAATGAACAGAAAATAGGAAAAGTCAAAGGTCAGAGACCTTCTTAGCAGCTTGTAAATGAACCCCTTCACACCATCAGGGATAAGTGTCAATTTCATTTTTATTGGTTGGATAAATTAAACGGTGGCCTTTTATAAAAGAAATAAAACATTGAACTTAACTCTCTTTCTCTTTAACTCACACCAGTATCATCCTTATCTCAATAGTAAGAGAGAAAGACAGAGAGTGGGAGGAGAGTCGCAGATAGAGAGAAAGGGCGAGTAGAGACATGCCAAGTGGGGAGAAGGTCGGGTCGGAGGCCGGCATCACCGGAACTCACGTATCGGAGAAGACCGAGTAGCCCTAATCAGCTTGAGCTTTCTTAGGTAATTAGTGAATTGAGCCTTTAATCTTGATGCTATGTCCATTACTACCATTAAAATCGGATCAAAAGCTCGGAATAACGGAAACCTAATTTTTTGGGGATGGTTTGAAATTGAGTGAAGAGTTGGGGGGATATATTCGTGTAGTTGAGAGGCCGAGCAATGATGGTACGGACGTCAAATTCATGGCGTTCCGGCCGTCTATTGAGTTTGGCCATGGGAGGAGAGTAAGAGGGAGGTGGAGCTCGGTTTAGAGAAGAAGGGAAACAGAGAGAGGCGAAAGAGGAAGAAAAGAAGAGAGATAATTAACCTGCTTAAGCTTAACGGGTTGGGACAAATATCCATTAAGTTATTAATTAAAATCTGTTGGGCGAGAAAATGGGTTAAAATAATTTAAGTAGATTTTAATAGTTGTTGGGCTGAGATGAGTTAGTGAATAATGAGGTGATAATTAATTTGGAGTTGCGCCATGTAGTAAATAATTATGGATTGAGCCTTCTACTTATAATGATCCAAGTAATTAATAAATCTAGATGGGGCGGCTGCCCTCCTTAGTCCTCACTAAGATCCGCCACTAAGTTCGTTTACCTCGCTCGCGAAGTCCAGGTCTCCCTCTTCAATCCAAACTTAGAAACCTCACAAATTGGCAAAATTTCCTTTCACAAACTGGCTACCCAATCATTTTGAAAGTAATCTACAAAGAAAAGCTAGACAAATACAACCTCCACGACCATTTGAAGAGAGAGATCAAGATTCAGAGCTCGCTGAACCACCCAAACGTGCTTCGGCTTTTCACGTGGTTTCACGATGCGACATGTGTCTTTCTCGTATTGGAGTTCGCGTTGAACGGCGAGCTGTATAAACTGCTCAGATCGATCTGTCATTTCTCCAATAAATGCATATCAATTTTCTATCTACTATCTGTCTGTTATCTATTATCTATCTATTAACTGCCAGTTATCTATTATCTATCTATTATCAATATGTTATCTATCTATTATCTATTATCTATCTATTATCTATTTCATATCTATTTTATATATATATCTGTCTGTTATCTATTCTCTATCTAATATCTATATGTTATCTATATGTTATTTATTATCTATCTATTATCTATCTATTTTCTATCTATTATCTGTCTGTTATCTATTCTCTATCTATTATTTATCAGCTATCTATTATGTATCAATTATCTATCTGTTATCTATCTGTTATCTATCTATGATCTATTATCTATCTACTATCTATCAGTTATCTATTTCATACCTATTTTCTATCTATTATCTAACTATTATCTATCTATTATCTATCACTTATCTATTATCTATTTATTATCTGTTTGTTATGTATCAGTTATCGATTGTCTATCTATTTGTTATCTGTCTGTTATCTATAATCTATCTATAATCAATCTATTATCAATCTGTCATCTATTATCTATCTATTATCTATCTATTATCTATTTCATATCTATTTTCTATCTATTATCTGTCTGTTATCTATTATCTATATGTTATCTATCTATTATCTATCTATTTTCTATCTATTATCTGTCTGCTATCTATTTTCTATCTATTATCTATCAGTTATCTATTATCAATTTATTATCTATCTGTTAACATTTCCCTCTTCATTTTTCTTATTCAAAATCTGCTTGAATCAATCTGGGTACACCTTATGGGGGATTTTTAACATTGGCTCTTCCTCACACGTGGTGCTCTCTTATTGGACGGTATTAAATCCAAAGCATTAATTCCAACGAATAGGAAACAGCCACCTGTTAGATTCCTCAGTTCTGTTGAAAACGCGTGCTACGTGGCAGCGTTTGATTGGGTAAAACAACAAGTCTCGTACTGGCGCACCCCCTTTCTCTGATACAGGACGCCACGTGTCACACTCTCATTCACTTGATTTAAATCTCGTACTGACGAGAATCAGAAACGCAAAAAACGCGTGATACCCCCTCTTCATTTATGCGCAATACACGGTCCATTCATCAGCAAAACGCGTGCTATTTATCTAACGGAGATGTGCAGTCCACTTTGAAACAGAGGGAAATAGGATTGGCAGAGAAAATAACGCGTTTTCTTCATGGCACCTCACCACGTGTCGATCGCTGACTGATGGAAAGGCATCTCGTACTGATACATAGTACTGATAGCTGTTAAATGCTCCCCAATAATTGACCGCCACGTGTCCTTCTCAGGTCAGATATTAACAGCCTCAGCCACGTGTCACTGCCTGATTTGTTGGATTGCCACTAACTCTGCCACATGTCCGCTTCTGATTGGTTCAGAGAGGATATTCTGGAAAGATTTAAGAGAGGGATGGGGATACTGTTGCATTCCGACTGGTTGAAAAAGGATTTAACCGGGTCAAAGGTTGACTTTGACCAAGTTAACCAAATCTTGTATTGCGATTTCTGGAGTTCTAGAAGGTCTTTTTTCGCGAGGTTTGTACCGTTGGATTCGTATCGTCATGCTCTTCGATTTGGTACCCAGTTTGACCCTTTTTGGAACAGTTGACTTTTGGTCAAATTGGCGATTTCTCGGGGTTGACTTTTTGTCTTTTTGTGGATTATGTCGGTTTTGGCTTGGATTGTTGACGGATAAGAATTGTAAGAATTTTGGAGAAGCTTGTGTAGGGTTTTCGTGGAGATTTGTGATGAATTCGGCCATCTTTGGCCCAGGATTTGCAAATCGGCCCTTCATTTGGAGTTGACTTTTCACCAAGTCATCCAAATATCGTTTTCTTGGTCTTTTTACCTGAAAAATCACACAAAAATGTATTAAGGGCTTCAAAAATAATTTTTATTAAATTTTAACACTTTTTCAATATTTTATGTGATTTAAGGGTGAAATTAATAAGATAAAAATCCTAAAAAAGCGTATAAAAATACACATTACACTAATATCTGTCTGTTATCTATTTTTCATCTATTATCTATCAGTTATATATTATCTATCAATTATCTATCAGTTATCTATTATGTATCTATTTTCTATCTGTTATCTATCTATTATCTATCTATCTATCTATCTATCTATCTATCTATTATCTATTTCATATCTCTTTTCTATCTATTATCTTTCGGTTATCTATTATCTATCTATTATCTATCAGTTATCTGTTATCTATCTATTATCTATCTATTATCGATTTTCAATATATTATCTATCTATTATCTATTTCATATCTATTTTTCTTCTATTGTCTATCAGTTATCTATTATCTGTCTATTATATATCAGTTATCTATTATCTATCTTTTTTCTATCTGTTATCTATCTATTATCTAACAATTATCTATTTCATATCTATTTTTTATCTATTATCTGTCTATTATCGATTTTCTATCTATTATCCGTATGTTATCTATTATCTATCGATTATTTATCTGTTATCTATTATCTATCTATTATCTGTCTGTTATCTATTATAATTTCATGTAAATTTCTCAATTAAATGACTATCTTTTAGGTCAATTTATCATTAGTCAGTGTGATACAACTATCAATTTGCAAGTTTGATGTTTGTTCTGTAATCACAATCGATAGAGACAAGCCACAAAAGACATAAATCACAAAGAGAGCTGGTATTGCACGCCGGTACTGTAGCGACCCTGTAGCGACGATATATAAAAACTGAAAACGGTATATACAAACATATGAACTGAAAACAAACAGTATATAAAAATTCATTCTATAAAATAATATATATTTAAAAAAAATGAAAACAGTATATACAAACATATAAACTGAAAACAAACAGTATATAAAAATTCATTCGGTAAACAGTATATATTTAAAAAAATGAAAAAAATATATAGCGTATATAAGAATGTGAGAAAACAGTATATAATTTCAATCCGTCGCTACAATATCCGGTGTGATTTCCAATTTCCCAATCATAAAAGGATGGAAAAGGATACAACATAGTGGAACTCACTGAGAGAAGAGAGCTAGAGGCCCATTACCAAAAAATAGTTCAACTTTTGTTGTAAGATAAAGACTCATTTGAGAGCTTAGCACGAAAACAGTATTCCATTTTTCCACCTGAGAAAAACTTGTAGAGATGAAAAATAACAAATTTATCTGCGCTTCTTATCCGCATAACTTTTCTGCCTGCTTTGTGCATTAATAATCTTTGTCGAATTAACTGCACTCTTTTCTCCTCTTCCTGTACCATATCTGGTCCAAGAAATTTCTTCTTACCCACCTCATACCAATTTATTGGTGATCTACACTTCCTTCCATAAAGTGCCTCATAAGGAGCCATTCCTATACTCGAATGATAACTATTATTATAAACGAATTCTGCCAAGTGTAGATGTGAATCCCAACTACCCCCAAAATCTAATACGCAAGCTCGCAATAAATCTTCTAACGTCTGAATGGTTCTCTCAGACTGACCATCTGTCTGAGGATGATAAGCTGAACTAAAATGCAAACGCGTACCAAGTACCTTGTGCAAACTTTTCCAAAATGTGGAAGTAAATCGAGGATCCCGATCAGAAATGATCGAAACAGGTACTCCATGTAATCTCACGATCTCTTTCTCATACAATTCCGCCAATTTATCGAGCTTGTCGGTTTACTTGATTGCGATAAAATGAGCCGACTTTGTCAAACGATCGACTATCACCCAAATTGCATCGTGGCCATTTCTCGCTCTTGGCAACCCCGTCACAAAATCCATGGTGATATTATACCATTTCCACTCTGGTATCTCCAGATTCTATAACAATCCTGCAGGTCGTTTATGTTCCGCCTTTATTTGTTGACATTCTAAACATTTAGAAACAAATTCAGCTATATCTCTTTTCATTCCTTTCCACTAGTAATGCTGACGCAAATCCCGATACATTTTATTACTTCCGGGATGAATCGCAAACTTTGACCTATGAGCTTCATTAAGTAATTCTTGTCTCAACTCACGATTATCGACTACATATACCCGCCCACGAATCCTAACAGTATCATCATTCGCGATCTGAAATTTTGACTTCTCATTATGAGTCAAGTCATCACGCACTGACTGCAAGTAAGGATCATCCGGCTGCGCATCTTTGATCCTTGTTACCAACTCGGATTGTGCCCATATAACGGATAAAAATCCATGCGATTTCCCAGGTGAGACTTTCAATCCTAAACCACCAAGCGCTGAAATCAAAATCCATCTACGTACTGTGATATGTGCGCTATAACTCACAACATTTCTACTTAAAGCGTCTGCCACCACATTCGCCTTTCCGGGATGATAATTAATACTGCAATCATAATCCTTCAAGAAATCTATCCAATGGCTTTGCCGCATATTCAATTATTTTTGCGTAAATAAATATTTCAAACTCTTATGATCAGTAAAAATCTCAAATTTTTGACCATATAGATAATGCCTCCAAATTTTTAACGCAAAAATAACAACAGCTAATTCTAAATCGTGCGTCGGATAATTCTTTTCATGCTCCTTTAATTGCCGCGACGCATACGCTACTACTTTGCCATTTTGCATGAGTACGCATCCTAAACCGCAATACGAAGCATCACTATAAACTATAAAACCATCCCCACCAGAAGGAATAACTAACACTGGTGCGCTAGTTAATCTCGCCTTTAATTCTGCAAAACTCCTTTCACAATTTTCATCCCAAATAAATTTCACCTTCTTTTGAATCAAGCGTGTCAGTGGTAACGCAATTTTCGAAAAACCTTCCACACATCTTCTATAGTAACCCGTGAGACCAAGAAAACTATGTATTTCTGTCACACTACTGGGCCGCTTCCAATTGAGAACCGCTTCTACTTTCTTTGGATCCACAGAGATACCTTCACCCGATATTACATGTCCAAGAAAAGATACCTCATTAATCCAAAATTCACATTTAATTAATTTCGCATACAACTTCTCCTTTCTCCAAACCTCCAACATAAGTCTCAAATGCACCGCGTGCTCCTCTCGACTCTTCGAGTAAATCAAAATATCGTCAATAAAGACAATATCAAACCGATCTAAATACTCGTGAAAAACACGATTCATTAAATCCATAAAAGCTGCGGGTGCATTCGTTAAACCAAACGACATCACCAAATATTCGTAATGACCGTATCTCGTCCGAAAAGCTGTCTTAGGAATATCCTCCTTCCTAATTTTTAATTGGTGATAACCTGACCGAAGATCAATCTTCGAGTAAATCGTCGAGCCTTGAAGTTGATCAAACAAATCGTCAATTCACGGAAGTGGGTATTTATTCTTTACCGTAACTTGGTTAAGTTGTCGGTAATCAACACAGAGTCGTAACGAACCATCCGTCTTTTTCACAAATAATACAGGTGCTCCCCAAGGTGACACACTCGGGTGAATAAACTTTTATCGAGCAAATCTTGCAATTGCTTTTTTAATTCTTCTAACTCCTTTGGCGCCATGCGATATGGTTGCTTCGAAATGGGTGTCGTGCCAGGCATTAACTCAATTGTAAACTCGATTTCCCTATCCTGTGGTAAACCGACTAAATCATCCGGAAATACATCAGGAAAATCACGAACAACTAGTATCTCTTCAATTGTCGGTTTTTCCGATTTATCCATCTCTACTACCAATTGGTGTTGAGCACTCTTGTCGGGTAAGTGCGTATTGTGAATTGCCGACAAAACTACGCGTTCAGTTTCTCCTACTGCTGCAAGCTGAAATGGTGGCTGCCCTATTAGATTGAACGTAACGACTTTTCGAAAGCAATCTACTGTGGTATGATAAGAGGATAACCAATCCATACCGAGTATGGCATTGAAATCCTGAAAATCTAGGATGACTAAATCGACTTGCAATTATTGCTCCCTAATTTTCACCACGCAACCTCGAAATACTAACTTCGCTAACAAAGAATCTCCCATAGGAGTGTCTACTAAAAGACTACTATCTAGAGGTTCTGGACTCCTACCCAACTTCGCCACAAACAAAATAGACACAAAAGAATGCGTCGAACCAGGGTCTATTAACACACTAGCAGGAATACAAATATTAACTACAATATGGATAATCGAACCTGAAACCTGAGCATCCTGATTATTGAGGGCAAAGGTGTGTGCGGGAACAGGCTTCTACTTCTGCTTCCTCTTCTGACAATTAACTGCAAGGTGTCCTGGACGATAACAATAATAACATACCGGTTGTCCAAAAGGACACGTCTTGGACCAATGGCCGGTCCTACCACAGAAATGACAACTAGACTGTTCAGGTCGTGGTTTGACCACGTCATCCCTCTTTGGTGGAAGAGGCTTCTGCTTTTTGAAGCTCCTACCAGGTGACTTGAACTGTACACGTGGCGTTCTCATCTCATACTTACCCCTCTCCAACCTCCCCTCATACTGCCTAATCTCATCAACATCACACTCTGCCAAAACCGACTTGTCCACTGCACTCGCGTAATTGGTGCACTGAAAAGCACGCATTCTCCCTTTTATGTCAGGACGTAACCCGCGAACAAATTTCGACACCTTTTGTGCTTCGTTACTAACATCATGTGGTGCAAACTGGGACAACTCAGTAAACCTCCTCTCATACTCCAACACAGACATATCATCCTGTGCCAAATTAGCAAATTCCTGCACCTTTTTCTCCTGAAGCGAATATTGATAATACTGCTCGAAAAAATGCACTTTTAAAACCCTTCCAATCAACAGTATCACCCAATGATCTGCATTCCTTTCTAACATAAAGGTAACAAATTTTACCTTTTCCACATCAGTCGCCTCAATTAACTCAAGTGTCTTTTCGGAATGACGAATCCACTCATACGCCTTAGTTGGATCAGTCGTACCAAAGAACGGCTTCGGACCCAACTTCTTAAACTGACTCAACCTCTCATTCATTCCACTGCTAGATCCCCCACCACCACTACTACTACGACGAGCCTGAGGATGAGCTTGTTGTTGTGGTGGCTGAGAGCCTTGCAGCCTCATTAGCTGAACTAATGTCTCATTAGTTCTCTACTGCTGCTCTAGTATCTCCCGGAATAAATCCGACTCAAAACAGGACCCACGTACTTCATCTCCACCACTTACAGCTGTCTCATTCCCAGGATTTCCGGAACTTCCTGCACCAACTGAGGCAACCTTCTTCAATTTCTGCTTCGGTGGCATTTTCACTACCTAAAGTCAATTAAGACTTAATTAGAAAGATTTCTACGGTTGAATGTTAAGATATCCGCAGGTCCAATAGAACCATTGCTCTGATACCAAAAGAGTTGTCACGACCCAAAATCATCATGCACAACATATATAGATATACATATAGAGCAATAGCAGAGTCAGGCGCTCTCTGCTATGCTCTCAAAAGAATCTACGTATGCCACCACCTCCTGCCTCAAGCGCTACCTGGGAATATTGGTTGAGCATCAGAAAAGTCAGATAATAAAATATTATCCACTACTACAGCTACTATCCTACTGGAATGATAAAAACTACACTTCTACGAAACACCGCCACCACTTATAAGAACTACCACTTGCTACACAAATTACTATTTTTATAATATTATAAGTGGTACTACTGAAAATATACATATAAGTATATTTAAAAACTACGATAAGGTTGGCAACCACACGGGACCCACTCATAGACTGCAATCTCGGATCTACTTGAGATAAGTCAGTCTGCTGCACTCTCAACCACATGAGAGTGGTGTCTCCAACTTTGCCGCAGTGGAAACACGCCCCCTCTAACCACCCGAGGAGACCGTACTGTCACGTCTAACAGTTTGCAAGTTTCGGGAGCGACCCAAAAATTGCTCTCTGGTACCAGGCCCACCAAAAATGTCCGTACATGTGTTTTCCTCATCCACTTGTATAAAAATAATATTTTTCTACCACTAACATTTCTACCACAAGATTTACCACTTACTACGTATTTCTACTGAAAATAGCTATATTTATATAATATATTGAAAATGAAATAAATAAGTATATAAGTAATTAAATAAATAAATAAATAAATAAATAATAAGATCTTTTGAATACTACCATTAAAATCGCCTCGGAATATATTTTCTAATGACTACAAGAATACTGAAAACCGATACTGAATGGAGAAGTTATGAATATTTTACTGAATCACATTCTACTGATCAGACACGTCAGTCTAAAACTGACCTAATTCTACTGATAGCAACTACAACTACCTACTGAATAAAAAAAATAAATAAATACTCAAATACTCAGCCATGTATTTTATCTTGGCCAAAAAGCTTATTAATCCAAAGCGCTAGAGAGTTTTTTGGCTTTCCATGTAGAGACTTTGGATTGGAATTTTTCGATTAGGAACTCGAAATGGGTTGGTTAACTTGCTAGTATTGGGCACCATATATATGTCTCCCTCGCATTTACTTGTTGCATAGGCCAAACCTCAACCGCATCACGCACGTCTTGTTGGATGGTCATACTAAACCAACACTTTGTCCCCCCCCCCCCCCCCCCCAAATTTAGCCCGAGAAATTACAAAACTCATCCAAGATATGAAGAAGTATTCCCGCTTCTTGAGGTGTAGCCTGGCCCACGATAATAAGATCATCCGCATAGAGGGAATGCGTCATGGCGGGCCCTCCATGGGCGAGTTTAAGCCCCCTTATTTGGCAATTTAAGAAAGCGTGATTTCGTAACTTTGAGAGAGGGTCCACTGCACGGATGAAGAGATAGGGGAGAGAGAGCAACCTTGACGTGTTATTCATGGACGAGACTAAAGGGGGACAAGCAGGGGGACCCCCCCTCCCCCCCCATAAATTTTCAAAACTCTATACTCAGTGACGGAGCTTGACTTTGTATTTTTTTTTTTTGGGGGGGGGGGGGGGGGGGGGGAGGATTTTCTTACACCACTAAATATACTTGTATAAAATTTTGGGGTGCGGTGCCAATACACATAAATATTAATAGTTTTCGAAATTTTATACACTAAACCCTTATAAAATATATTACTTAATCGAAAATCTTAAGGGGGCCGTGGCCCCCCTAAATCTGAATAAAGCTCTGTCCCTGTCTATACTAGTCCTTAGGCATTTAAATTTTGATCCTACATAATTTTTATTTTACTCCTATGTGTAATAGATTGAACTTAGAGAATGAATAATGAATACAATAAGTTTTTAGACGTAAAACCAAAAGGTATCCTAGAAAAAACTCGCATGACAAAAGTCATTGTATTGTTAGATTCTCTTCAAATCAATTGCTGATTCTTTATGGTAAGGTAAAGAACATATGATGAACTATAGTCTATATAAATATTTTTCCATATAATTTCATCGGCGATTATAATAGACACAAACAGGACCGGCCCCAGCCTTAGTCCAATGAGACCTAAGTCTGGGGTCGAGAATTACAAGGGGCCCTATTTGCATTATATTTTTCTGTATATGATAGATGTTTTAAAGAAGAAAAGAACTTCTGTTAATGATTATCTCCATTGGCAGAATATCTGAAGAGGTCTAAGGAGAACATGGCCATATATACTGTACAGAGAGAAAAAGAAAAAGAAAAAGAAACCAAGGAGATTTTGAAATTGTGGAACAGTGACAAACCATAGCGGCAGCGCCTCCCCCCTCCCCCCCAACACCGGCTCCTCTCCTCTCCTCTCCTTTCTTCTCCTCTCAGCTTCATTTGCTTTTCTCTCACCTTCCCCTTCTCTCATGGTGATGCAAACACATGGGGCTCTAGGAAAAAATTCTTGTTTGGAGATGAAACCCTTTTATGGTTCTTGCTCCTATGCCGCCTCCGTCGATGACAACGGTGATGACTGGTTTGATGAGAGATCTCAATTCTCTATTAGCGTTTTTTTACCTTCTTTCGAGCTTTCCCTCCATAATTGTCACGGCAACACATCTATTTTGAGGAGGACAGCACCTCTCATTGCTCTCATTTAGCTTGTTTTTGCTCTTCTTTTGCGGGTCGTTTAAGGAAGGCGAGTAAGCAGCAAACTTGAAGGGTTTGAGGGATAGGAGGATTTGCTCTTCTTTTATTATGTGTATTTTAGGGGATTGTAAAGAGAAATGAGTTATTTAGGATAAAATCACTTGTTTGATTTGTATCAAATGTAGTCTTTTGGAATAGCTTTAAAGTATTTTGTAATACTTATCAAAATGCGGGATAACGCTCAATCCAAAAATGTAGTATCTCACTGGTTCAAATTTAATTATTTTTTAAGTATCAATTATTAAATAAAGTAATAAAAAATATTAAATTAATTAAATTAAAATATATTAAATAAATTAATAAAAATATTAAGTTAAAATAAAATATTAATTAAATTAAATTAAATATTACAATAAAATAAAATAAAAATTAATTAAAATAAAATATTTCTTTTAAATTCTTTGTATTTAATTTCTTTTTTTGTTTAATTAATAATTTATATCAACTAATGGTACTTATTTGTTGTCTTAATAATTGTATGTGTAATGTGTGAGATTTAAAAATTATAAAATAAATTTAGCTGCACAAAATAATTTTGAAGAACTGATACATAATTTTATGTAGATATTCTACAATCATCAAACAATTAACTTGAATCAAAATTAAAATTCTGAATTACATCAAAAATCAAACAATAGATTCTTGTTTACATGATTTAAAATACACCAAATCAAACAACTAAGATGTATTTTCAAAATCATGCATAATCGTAATAACGTATTTGAGATATACATCAAACTTGAAATACCTCAAATCAAACATGCGCAGAATAGCATGGGTCTTTACAGGGATGGATTGCCAAAATTATCATGAACATGATACTTAAAGCCTGTACATTCCAAAATAGAACAATTTAATAAGAATTCTATAATTTTCACGATTCAATTACGAAATAAATTATGATTTGTCCTCTCTTATGTTCATTTTTTTGTAAAACTGCAGAAGTTTTAGATGATGATTAACAAGACGGGAAAAGTCAAATCTGGTCAGAGAGGGGCTCACATAGCTTTGATGGAATCCTTCTCCAGGTCTCCTCTTTCCGCCTCAAACTTAAAAGGGATGGGACCTTTTCAAATTTTCAATTCTTGATTGTTACCACTTACTATGCTTCAATTTTTGATCAAAATTATGACGCTCAGTCTGTAAGCTTGACTTCTGCCAATTCATTGTTAGAGCGGTCATATACCTTTCAATCTAATTTAGTGTTTCGATTGTGGATTTAACAAAGTGGGTTTATGAAAATTTGATGGCACTAATGGAATATTGGACTTCCCTGGTGTCTGATTATGTAATTGTTTTAGGTATAAATTTTGTAGCACTTTCTTCAATTAATCAAATGTTTGTTTTCTTTTTTATGTAACTATGTCTCTAATTGTGAAAAATTGGCATGTATATACTTCTAATTATGGAAAATTTTGAATATTTCAGAAGTAACAGAGGCTTCATCATTGAATGATTTAATGTCAAACAAAACTGGTAGATTATGGAATTTTGTCATTCAATAATGCAGAAACTTTTTGTTATAAATCATATGCAAGAGTGCCTCACAAGCAGTTCGGATTATTTGTTTCTCTTTCAGTTAAAGTAATCTTTCTTGAAATCAGAATTTTTATAATACTATAGTTGCGTTTCCTTTCAATGGACGTATCAAAAAGAGGAGAGAAAGGCAGCTAAAGTTGTGATTAAAACAAATGGATGCACAAGCTTCTATAAGAAGATGAAGAAGATCAAATTGCAGATTCAAATTCTATCAAAGGAAAAAAGCATCTTCTACAAGTAAGAAACGTCTCGGGAAAATTAGACAAGCAGGAGATGCTGCTGCTGCTGACGAGGTATATAAGTAATTCTAAATTGCATAGCATTTTATCCAGAATATACAAACAACCACAATTGTATTATATCAGATTTCCACAAACCCTCCCTCAAAAAATCAAATAACAAAGCCGTCAGGCCCTTTTTTCATAATTAAACAAATTTGAATTGCCCCCGCAAAAAATAAAACAACCATGTGGATCAATTGTTCATCTTGAAGTTTCAAAACTTCAATAAAGAAAAGGCACACTTGTGAACTCTGCAAATAATTCAGCATTTATTATCATTATTTGGTTGGTTGCACTTGCAGTTGAGCGAACTATCTTTTGTTGATGTCATCCTGCCATGTAGCGTCAAGCGTAAGTTCTCTTTTTTGTAGAACATTCAAAAAACAAAATTAAACAAAATTTAGGAGGTTTTATGTAATTCCCTTAAAACAAAATTAACTCTCTGCCCATCCAAACTGCACAAATAAACCCCAAATTAGAAGTCTTAAAAATAAGGGAAATTCTTCGAAAAATACCTAACTTTTTTGGAATTTATCAAAAACCCTCTGTAAAGTGGGTTGAATTTTTTTTTAACGTCCTATGGGATTAACTTTAACTTTTCCATCCAATTATCTAGAACGCTCTGATACCACTGTTGGGAAACCCGTAGCCATGTACGTTACATGCGCAGCGGAACCTACAGGTTAACTCTCCCTAGGATCATCGTAAAGGAAATAAAGGTACGAGATTATGCTATTTAAAATTTTATATCTCGGATCTTCCTGATCCGGGAGAGAGAAGCGGATGTAGGTCTGAACTAACTTCCGTCTTGCTTCCTTCTCCTTTCTGACTTCTGAAGCTCGACCTTGAGAATCTTCTTTCTCTTCCTAGGGACGAAGAACTTGATCGCTCGCTAATCTCTAAGGTAGGAGATCTCTACTCGTAACCACGCGAACTTCAGTCGTACGGAATAACCGGACTTGGCTAGACGAGTCCGGAAATACTTTTCGAATTCTCTCAAAACTTTTCTCTCCCTTTTTGAGTAATTCGGCAGCCTGGAGGCTTCTCAATTGTCTATATAATAGAGGGACTCTGCCCTTCTATTTATACTAGAGAGAGAGGCGAACGATTGCTCAGTTACCATAACTAAAATCCTAATCCGCGTCTATTCCGTTGCCAACGGAATATGTATTTCCATAACGAAATACTTGGCAACTAAGGTTATTACAGTTACCACATCTATTCCGTTGGGAACGGAACCTTTCCGTTGCCAACGGAATATGTATTTCCATAACGGAATACTTGGTAATGTTTTGTTCAATCAATTATCCAATAATTGATTATTTCGTTCGCCAATTTATACATCATATGTATAACTGTTTTGAGGTATATTCATCCCGTACGAATGGAGTTCATTGTGTGACCGTGTAGGTTCCATTTAACGCTGGCAACGATCTTCTAAAGACCGTAAGTCATGAGTAACCTCTAGACTGATGTCATGACTACCCATGTTAAATGAAATGATCAGCGATCATAAACCTATCTGAATAGACATTTGCTTATTCCTTTTGTTCTACGATATATGTCTTGATCACAAGGCATGGAAGTATGTCATCCTTGAGTTTGATCAAAGTCTCTTTCCTGATCGAGAATTAGACTGAACAAGTACAAAATGATATTAACAACACATGTTAATCTATTTTGAGCATGGCCATGCATTTCCTTCAGTCCTAGTTCATCAGGGGCCCAGAGATATCTCCCTCTTAACGAGAGGAACAAATCCCATCTTGGTCACTCACATTCCTCGTCATGATTCAGTGCATACCTAATGATGACCCTAATGATCATCCCGTTACGGATGACGTAAGATCATATTAAAGTATGCAGTTCCTCATACAGGAATCCATGGTGACCTCAGGTCGTAGGAACAAGCGCACTATTCATATGAGAATCACTAATGACATATACCATGCATATTCCCATAGTGTGGTCAGTCCAGTACGTGTTCTCTAACACGAACCTATATTCCAGACTTGACATCCCTATGTCCATGATCAGCAGAACATGATCATCCAGTCTGCGAATATACTAGTGTGGATATGTAGCTTCTTACCTGAAATATGTTTATCTCTATAAACATCCCACATATCACTAGGGACGGTTTAGAATGTCATTCGTTGGTTCACAGTTCTACTATCAGAATCACGTATTCTGATGACGCGAACCCGAAGTGTCATTCATGGTCAATTGAATATATGTAAATATATATTAGTCACCCATACACACATTCATATATGAAATAAATAAACGCGTTTCTCATAATCTAATCTCTAGTCTAACACTTTGGCCTAGGGCATAATTCTTTCAATAGGGATGTCAAGTCTGGAATATAGGCACGTGTTAGAGAACACGCACTGGACTGACCATACTATGAGAATATGCATGGTATATGTCATTAGTGATTCTCATATGAATAGTGTGCTTGTTCCTATGACCTGAGGTCACCATGGATTCCTGTATGAGGAACTGCATACTTTAATATGATCTTACGTCATCCGTAACGGGATGATCATTAGGGTCATCATTAGGTATGCACTGAATCATGACGAGGAATGTGAGTGACCAAGATGGGATTTGTTCCTCTCGTTAAGAGGGAGATATCTCTGGGCCCCCTGATGAACTAGGACTGAAGGAAATGCATGGCCTTGCTCAAAATGGATTAACATGTGATGTTAATATCATTTTATATTTACTCAGTCTAATTCTCGATCAAGAACGAGACTTTGATCAAACTCAAGGATGACATGCTTCCATGCCTTGTGATCAAGACATATATCGTAGAACAAAAGGAATAAGCAAACGTTTATTCAGATAGTTTTATGATCGCTGATCATTTCATTTAACATGGGTAGTCATGACATCAATCTAGAGGTTACTCATGACTTACGATCTTTAGAAGATCGTTGCTAGCGTTAAATGGAACCTACACGGTCAGACCATGAACTCCATTCGTACGGGATGAATATACCTCAAAACAGTTATACATATGATGTATAAATTGGTGAACGAAATAATCAATTATTGGATAATTGATTGAACAAAACATTATCATATTCCGTTGGCAACGGAACAGTTCCGTTCCCAACGGACTAGATATGGAAACTATAATAACCTTAGTCGCCAAGTATTCCGTTATGGAAATACATATTCCGTTGGCAACGGAATAGTTCCGTTCCCAACGGAATAGATATGGAAACTGTAATAACCTTAGTTGCCAAGTATTTCGTTATGGAAATACATATTCCGTTGGCAACGGAATAGGCGCAGATTAGGGTTTTAGTTATGGTAGCTGAGCAATCGTTCGTCTCTCTCTCTAGTATAAATAGAAGGGCAAAGTCTCTCTATTCAAGACACAATTCAGAAGCCTTAGAGGCCGTCTATTACACAGAAAAGAGAGAGAAAGTTTTGAGAGAATTCGGAAAGTATTTTCGGACTCGTCTAGCCGAGTCCGATTATTCCGTGCGTCTGAAGTTCTCGTGGATACGAGTAGAGGTTCTCTATCTTGAGCATAATCTCGTACCTTTATTTCCTTTACGATGATCCTAGGGAGGGTTTGACCCGTAGGTTCCGCTGCGCATGTAACGTACATGGCTACGGGTTTCCCAAAAGAAATGTCCTAGGATAATTTTTAAGTTTGATATACGCCAGAAACCTAGTCGACCAATCGGTTCTAAATATAAAAATCCAAGGAAGAAGAAAGAGCATGATAATAAAGTTGACATCATTGAAATTGTTAATACTTCTAAAATTATAAATCATCCTGAAGGTGATATTGAAAATAAAAGAGTGTGAGACATAAATGAGCAAATAACCTTTGAAAAGAATTCTGGTAGCCTATTAAAATTAATGAGATCTCAATAAATTGTGTCTCTACTAGAAGAAAATAGATGGAACCGAAATAAAATCATGATTAAATGAAAATTTGCAATGCGATTGCAATTAAAAAATGAAAATAAGGATCTAGAGTTAAAACTAATTGTATAATATCGACAGATAAAATATTTGCCAAATTGAAAGATGTGATTAAAGCATCAATATTTTCACTAGTGAATGTGGATATGTAGTCAAAACACCTGGCATTGTATAACGGTAACTTATAATTGGCTATAACTTATGAGAGGGTGATTCATATTTGTAAGAATAAATAATGAGAAAATGAAATCGTGAGATACAATTATATTTCTAATTTTGTGGTCCTTGAAGGACTCATTTGATTGCAGTGTATTAATAAAAATCCCTTAAGGATTTAGAATGCATGAAGCATTTCAAACTTTCGAGAGATTTATCCTATTGAATTACAAAGATCTTTGCATGAATTAATGCAATATAGAGATATGTGGTGAAATCATGCTACAATGAATATTTGTTGAATGAATATGATATGACTTATCAAGGTTACGTATAAGAGAATATATATTTAGCTTTTGATTGTTGATATGTATTACTGATTTAAATCTTATGATACTCCTGAAGAGCTCCAAAAGCTACCAGCTTATTTATAAAGAATTTAAGATTAAATTCTTTAAGAAATAAAATATTATCTTTAATTATACACTGAATATTTCCCTGAAGAGTTTATTATTTCACAATCTATTTATTGTAATGATATAATGTGAAGAAATCATATTCATTAAGATCACCATGATAATTTGTTTGATGTATGATGATTTATTTTCATGCATTAGGATTATGAAATAAATATTTAACAAATCTCCTCAAAAAAGGATCCAGCAGATCTTTTTTCAAGCATATATTACAGAAATTGGAATTTGTCATCTCACATGTAATTGCAAATATGAGGGGAGGAACAATACGCAATGCACTCTTTTTCCCTTGACTATGAGTTTTATCCCAATGGGTTTTCCTAACAAAGTGTTTAATGAGGCAGCTTTTATGCGTAATATACAAAATGATAGTACACTCTTTTTCCTTTACTAGGAATTTTTCCCATAGGGTTTTACCTAGTATGGTTTTAACGACACATATTTAATATATGAAATAATGAGGAATAACGATAATACACGATATACTATTTTTTTCTTAGGCAATGTTTTGTCCTACTATGTTTTCTTGGAAAGGTTTTTAACGAGACAACTTCTAATGCGTATAAACTTCGGACATTAAAGTGGGAGTGTTATGAATATGATTAATGTGAATGTCTAATACTTAGCCCCTAAGCAACAAGAAATTAGGAAATACTTGTAAGGATTGAAGGAGATGTCGCAAGATATTATTAGTATATTTTCTACTGTATTTTAGGTTAAATTATTTCTTTTATTATAATTCTAAATTGGGTAAGAGATTTCTTGGCTAGCACTCACCCTCTACTATATAAAACCTAAAAGGGCAGTGACTTGTATTTGGAATCCCACAATTGAATAAACTTTTTCTCTCCTCCAATTCTCTCTTTGCTATTGTTATTATTATTTGTTTACAACAATTTCATATATTATAGTGATATGTTGTGGCCGTAAGATGCAGATGAGATGGTCTTGACTAATTTGAGTGATGTGGCATGCTATTATGCACATGTTTGGGATTATATATATAAATAAATATATAATGTCAAAAATAATTATTTGGAGTATAGCACAAACACAGATAAAATTTAAAAAGAAGAAATTTATTTTCTTAATTACTTCAGCAAAAAATATAAGCAAATATGAGAAGTTTTTAATATTGCGAGGAGCACAGTATTTCATATCATTTAAAGGATCCTCCTAAACGAATTAACATGTTAAACTTAGGGAAGAGATGAAAGTTTTATGATGGGCTTCTGAATTTTTTTTTTCCTTTTTTTATAGAATGGAGATGGTATACGTCCAACATTCATTTTTGATGAAAATGAAATTTGAACTAACGATCTACGGTTTATTGTGCTTTGCATATATCATTAGCTCATTTGCGGGCTTCTGGTACTTGCAAACTTCTCTGTAGCAAACACATATATTATTCCACAAAATGTTTCCTCTGCAGTAACCACCTACATGACTGATGAAAGGAGTCTTTTGATAACCGAGAACACATAAATAGGCACATAATGGATCTACGCAAATTAGATATCGACTCGTAGAAAGCGTCTTTCTGTAGCAGTCACCTGAAAATTAAAATGATAAAAAGAATGAAACCAAAAGAAAAATTATTGAAAGGAAAAGATAAGCAAAGACTCTAGATTCTCTAGCTAGGTTCGCAATTTTGGATTTGGTAAGATTTCAAACTAGTCTAAAAAATTTGCAAATTTCTATAATAACATACTTTTCGATTTTATTTTTAAACTAATAAACATGGATTTTGATAGTATGTTATTTAAAAAAAATGAATTTTGAAAGCTTAATACGCTTTTCTCAAATCCCACTAATTCTCATATTTTCTTGTTTAAGTATAAAAACAAACAAAAAAAAGATTCTCACAGTCCCATGAAAGAAAAAAACACTAAACATTGAACGTCGTGTACATTTTTGCTACCAGAATTCCAAACTCCGGTACTATTTTTTGAAAAAAAAATAAGGTACAGATTTTCAAAATCCGTTTATGGTAAGTTCAATAATAAAGTTGTAAAATGTGGTATTTTTATTAAAACAAAATATAATTAAATGTATATTGGCATCATGACAAAGAATACAATAACTTGATAGATTTACAAATTATAATAATTCATAAAATATTTAAAGCATATAAATATGTCTAATAAAAAATAAGTTATGAAATGACACATTTTATCCGGATGACGTTAACGTTGTCATACGACGTTCCGTCCTATGCGAGAACTTTGATAAACGCCTCAAAATAATTGAGAGATGTTGCTTCTTATGGCATGACCATGAAATCGACTAACGATAGCATCTTAACACCCAACTCGTAGCATAATAAATTATGTATTATTTATAGAAATTATTATGTTGACATGATGTAGGGAATTATTTATTGAGATGATATTTATCTATAGAAAATATATATTATTTCATATTTCAATTTTTAAATATATTTTATTCTTTATCAATATCCGAAATTTCATTTTATTATATTTTGTATCAACAATTTTAAGTGTTTTGAAGTTTTTTTTTTTTTTTGCGTTATTTTGAGAATCACACCTTTGGATTTTCATACTGTTGATATTATTTGCAATTTTTGAAAAATGAATAAAGAAAACAAATAAGGCGACATCCACCTGAGCAAGCGACGACGGCAACACAACGGGACGAAGTGGGATACTGAGATTTGAAAACAGAGCCGGGACGACGAAAATAGTGCATAGATGATGATATAACAATATATAATGCAAACAAACTATATATATATATATATATATATATATATATATATATATATATATATATATATATATATAACAGTGTAAGATGTTATATAAAAGTATGTAGATATGATATAATTCAGACAAAATAGTATATGTATAGCCAGGGTGGAAACAGGATTTAACCTTAGGGGGGGCCGACTGACGGCTGACTAAGACTAAGAGAAAAGAAAGATTTTTTTTTAATAAACTTTATTATTGGCACTTGCATTAACAGTTAAATTACAGTGTTTATATGATATTATTCGTGCCAATTTTATATTTTTTAGATAAATCAAAAAAGTATATTTTTATAAATAGTTAAAGTGAGTCTCTTTGATATTAGAAAAATTTGCAACTAATATTAGAAAATTCGTCCCAATTTCATGTGAAAAAATATAAAACTATTTATATCGTAAACAAAATTATAAGATATAAACATGTGAACAATTTAATATGCTTCCAAAGTAACGAATGATTAACATCAATCAAATATGTTTTATATGCAACAATAATAGATTGCGTTTATCTTATATATAAGTATGATTTAATTTACATTGAGACACATCACCAACTGTATAAACTCTTTATACTAAAAATGTTTTTTCTTTTGCATAAATTGGTACTAGAAATGTAAGCTACAAATGATAAGTTTTTTACTTTTTGCTTCTTTACCATTGCTTTTACTTTATACATTACTTAGATTACCTTTCTTTTCTTTTATTTATTCAAGAACCTCAATTTCAAATACCATTAAAAGGACTAGAAAAAAAAATCATCAAGGGCTTATATTGGATTTTCATTTTCATAGAGGGGCCAAGCCTCCCCTAGCCATCCCTTGGATCCACCCCTGTGTATAGCAATATATAAGGCAGACAAAAAACTATATATATATATATATATATATATATATATATATATATATATATATATATATATATACTGTTTTGTCCGAATTATATATTGTTATATTATTTATTTATACTGTTATCTTACTGACATATATATATATATATATATATATATATATATAACAATGACTTCCGCCGATAAACAGTATATACCAGACCCGTCGTGTCGGAGAAAAAAAGAGCGACGGAAAGAATATGTAGGAGACGCCGGCGGCCCACAAGCACATCGCACACCACGACGTGTCACGCACGGGTCGTTATCAGACCCGTGATATTCAATTTCCCAACAAATATTAGCCGTTCCTAATATGATTGATCTAAGAAATGAGAAATGTAATGGTAACCTGAATAAGGTTTGTGGTCTGCAGAAACAGAGACGAGAAGTAATTGAACCAAAAGAAGAGCGACAGCTTGCTTCTTCACCATCTGTTACTCAGATGGACTTACTATTATTTTATGGAGTGAAGAGATATATGATTCTTTTGGTTTGACTTGATAGAGGAATATGGGTATAAAAGTAATATCTCCTTCTTCAATTTCGGAGATTTGCATCTCCACAAACTCATTAATGAGTTTTGAAAATGAGTAGTTCCTCACATGCTCTAAGTTCATTAAAACAAGCTCTTACAAATGGATGGTAATAATTACAGGCACTAAGTTTGTTGTTAACAGGTTCGTTTGTTTTTTCTTGTTTATTTGACAATTTCTAGTTTATTTGGTAATTTCTGTTTAGTATTCAGTTAGTTATCAAGTAGTAAGTATGAATGAGTTCTCTCCAATCTTTTCTTTAAAAAAACAGATATTTTCGTCTGTGTGATTTATCTGCATATAATTAAAACCATTTGTTAATATTATTGGTGGAAAATAAATAACCCTCTTTCATCGAAATTTGATATGATCAATTAAAATTCCAATAAAAACAAAAATTTAAAAATTAAAAATTTCGAGGTCGAACATAAAACAACAAATTTTATCAACTTAACTATATATTTATTTTCAATGAAATTTTTTTTACAAATATTTGAATTTTTAAAGAGTTGTAGAATTTATTTTTTTATCTCGATCCAGCATATATGGTTATAAATGAGTCGAGTTCAAGAAAGCCAGACCCAACTCGAACTCGAATAGAAAGTAAACTTGAGATGACACGCCACATATCATAAAAAAGAGTCACTTCACTATTTTGAAGTTCCGGACTAGTCATGTCTTTTATCATCCTTTCCATTCGGTCATCATTATAACTGACTCACTCGTTAACTTCCAAAAAATTAACATTATGTAACGCTCTCCTCATGCTTGCGCCAAACGTAATAATCTCGAACAAATCCGTTTTCTATTACATGCATTTGTATTTCTTCTCGTTTCTTGAATAATAAATTTTGACATTTAGAACAAAGACACTTTACACAATCCTGATCTATAATTAACTCTATATTAGAAGGGTGTGAGAATGCAAATTTAAGAAATTCTAAAAACCGCTGCAAAAATCACACTACTACAAAAGATGCATTCTATAACAGTTCTTAAATCTATTCTATATCGGTTTTGAACCGTTACCTATGGCAATGTTACTAAACATATTAAATAACCGTTATTAAATCCACGTTGCTAAATCTTACGCGGTCAAACTTTCGCAACGGTTCACAAGGAGAAACCGATATAAACATTAACCTTTCGTATCGGTTCTTGTTAAATAACCGATATAAAATGCATAACTTCCGCAGCGGTTCTTTATGAAGAACCGTTACAGAATCCCGAAAAAACAACGGTTTTATAAAAGAACCGTTGCTAATTTTAACACCGGAAAATTATTTTTTAATTTATTAATGAACTTAGTATCGGTTTTCTGTTAATAACCGTTACTAATCATATATAATTTTTTTTATAACAGCCGATTTTCTGTGACTAGCCCACATTGCTAGCCAAAATGTTTATAAAACAAGCATGCATACAAATAAATCCACTGAAATATATCATCACTATATATATTATTCATAAAAAATTATTCATACAAATATTATTCAAACCAAAATCAAATATTTTCTTTTATGAAATCGACAACCATATCCTTCACTTCCTCGATATCCTTCTCGGGATACACATCTGGCCCGATCGACTGTAGAAAAGAAAATCAAAATTTGTAAGAAGTTGAATAAATCTAAAAATTGAAAGAAAATATGAATGAATTTGTAAATTTTTTATTCATACCTTTGGGAGAGCAGAGCCTTGCTGGCCGTAATTTGTAATTATGTCATACATTATCCTCATGACATAATAACCGCATTCGCGTCCCCCTGATTGTTGTGAGCACTACAATTTAAAAATAAAATAAATGATTAGTTACCCCTAAACTCTAAACCCATAATTCACGGAATTAAAAATTAAAAGGCCAAATAAGGAAAATACCTAAATCCTTAAATATTTTAAATTCTTCTGGCCCTTCATGTTCTTTTCCATACGAAAACGTCGTGTCGCTCTGGAACACAATTAAATTAAGTCATTAAATAGTGTTAATTAGTATATATTTAGGTGTTGTAATATTTTAAATTACTTACGTATTTAATGCATTCTGAATAAGCAACCCCGATACGTTTTGATTTGTCGGGTTCACGATGTAAACAACGAACTTCGACATTTGTAAAACAAGAAGAATCCAATGGTTCCTACAAATCATATTAAATTTTAAAGTTAGGTAAATTCGAAAAAAATAAATACAATATTTATTCATAAAATAATATTCTAACTGTGAAATATAAGGCAGAAAGATGAAACTGTCGAGATTTTCAACACTAAGCATAACATCGCCCAGATAACCGACAACCGCATTAAGATTGGATCTGACGTTCGTTTCTGAGCAACAATATGGATCGAGGAATAGAAAATTGTGCTAGTCGAATGCCGTACAAAGGCGCTCACAAACCCTGCAGGTAAACCCCCATAAGGTCTTACTAAAATAAAATATTAATAAAGACAAAATTATTGAAAATTCATACATGCAGAAGATTTGTAGAATCGAGACGTTGAACCAATCATCCTTAAAGAGATCAACGATGTCGGAAATCATCATAACGATAGTGCCGTCAATTCCGAGCACCTCTTCACCGAATTGACAATCTCGAAAAGGACAAAGAAGTGTTCGTACGTCTCTCAGCCTCATATCTTCCATGGTACATTCCACAAATTCATCAATGCCTCTCAAATATTTAATTGTGTCTCGTTTGATCCCATACATCCAACTGCTACGATCCATCTGAAGAAAAATAAATTATATAGCGCTAATGTGATCAGATTTACTATAAGGCTACGGGTAGGTCAACAATCCTAACCCACTCTCTGAATACTTTGTCTCATTAGAACACATACGTTAGCTGCAATATGATATTTGAGAAAAATCCGGCAGCACTTCCCCTAAGCTCCCCGAGTACGCCAACGCACATTTCAATGTGCGTACGTACCCATGGAAGCAATAGGAGAAATACTACCGAATTCTTCTCAAACACCACATTGCAGTTAACGTATGTGTGCTAATCCTAAATGAGACAAAATATTCAAAGAGCAGTCCCAAAAACGGGGACTATTCGAGATTAATCCCGAGTTGGATTAATCTCAAACGGGTACCGAGACCAAAATTATTTTACGCAGAGGTTGGAGAATATAATATTACCTTAGAAAGAGAGAGGAGGAGGAGAGGGCGAGCAGCGCTGGTTGGAGAAGAAAATAACAGAGAGCTTCCTTTCTCTTGTATTTCGCTGGTTGGAGGAGAAGAGAGGCGGCCAATGAATTAATTTGTTTCAATTCATTGGAAGTAACCCTAAAATATTAGCATCGGTTTTTAAAACAAAACCGTTACCAAAGCTGAACAGGACATTCTGCACCTGCATCAGTTATTACAAAAAAACCGTTACCAAAGGTGGACATGACATTCTGCATCGGTTCCTTCTACGCAACGGTTTCTCCAATGAACCGTTACAGATTTTGCATCGGTTCTTTGAAGAAACCGTTATAGAATATTCCTGCCAACTTTTTAATCTTTTCTTGTCTCACTTAGCATCGGTTTCTGAGTTACAACCGATATAGAAAGTTTAGAAATTAATTTCGAAACTGTCATTGGCCTCTTTTAGTAACAGTTTTCTTATAAACCGTTATTAAAGTGGCGTTACTAAAAGTCTTTTTTGTAGTAGTGTCATCAGTACATTTTTCCTTTCCATCCTGATTATACATCCAACTACTATCACCTTCCATCGGTAATTAATCTAATAAAAGAATAACAAATAATAATTAAAATTAAGCTTATATTATACACACAAACACACAGATATATATATATATATATATATATATATATATATATATATATATATATATATAGAGCTTGTCTATGGTACTCCACTTCTTTTTTTAACTTAATGATATATTTAATCAAGACCGTTAAAATGAGGAGGGTATTTTCGGTATATGTGGTATTAATTACATAGATTCAATCTTAAATTTATTTCCATTTTATTCTGCTCTCCATTTCAATCAATGAAAGAAGACCTCCATTATATTCTTTCTCTCCAATCCAAGTCAAAAAATAACCTGCCTTTCTGATTTAGTGAAAAAAATTCGACACGGTCGATTTTGACTATATGTCCGGTACGACTGACCAAGTGATATGAGTGATGGGTCATCGCTTCAATCAGAATCAGGAGTTTATTATGGACACCCAATATTCATGAATAGGCTTGATGAGATTCAAGCAAAGCAAGCGGCCGATTATCAGAATCTTCTCGCGATTTATCATGATCGCCACAATCCGGGCTCATCCTCATCAAATCCTAATTCACCTAAACCTTAGTGTGTGTTTTGCTCTCAACTTTCGTAAATACTTTTATCTTATTATCATCTATCTAGTTTTATCTATGCATTAAGACAATCTATTTGTTTTTGAACTCGGTTTGTAGTATTGTTTAGTTTCTAACTTCTTTGTATTAGTAACTTGTTTATGAAATTATTAGTATTATGGTATTATTATATGCTTGTGTTTGTTGTATTCATGTATTTTTGGGATATATATCTTTAAGGGGGAGCATCTATTTGAGGGGGATATGTATTTCTATATATTTGGTCCCCCAAATATCTTATGTAGTATTAATCTATAGGAAGAAATTTTATGGCCCCCCAGAAATCTCAGTCAAGCTCCGCCGGTGTATGATACATATTTGATATTATATACTATAATATAGTATGATGTAATATAATATAATATAATTTAATATGATATAAGTTAGTATAGTATAGTATAATAAAGTATAATGCAATATAATTTAGTATGATATAATAAAGTATAATATAATATAATATAGTATAATGTAATATAGTATAATAAGATATAATATAGTATTATGCAATTAATATAGTGTAAAATGTAATGTAATGTAATATAGTGTAATGTGATGTAATATTATAAAGTATAATGTAATATGGTATGATATAATATAGTATAATATAATATATTGTAGTAACATGTATATAGTATAGTGCAATATAGTATAATGTAATATAATATAAAATAGTATAAAATAATATAATATAGTATGATATAATATAATATAATATAATATAATATAATATAATATAATATAATATAATATAATATAATATAATATAATATAATATAATATAATATAATATAATATAATATAGTAAGAAAAAAGATAGTATAATATAATATGATATAGTACGATATAATATAGTATAATGTAAAATAGTATAATATGATATAATGTAGTATAATGTAAATAATATAGTGTAATATACTAATATTGTATAATGTAATATAATATAGTATAATATAATATATTAAAATATAGTATGATATAACATGGTATAATGTAATATAATATAGTATGATGTAGTAATATAAACTAGTATAATGTAGTATAATATAATATAGTACAATGTAATATAATACATTTTAATATAATAAAGTATGATTATAATATAGTGTAATGTAATATAATATAATATATTATAATACAATATAGTGTAATATATTCTAGTATGATGTAATATAGTATAATGTAATATAGTATAGTGTGATATAATCTAATGTACGATAGCAACATGTATAGTATGGTGCAATATAGTATAATGTACTATAATATAATATAGTATATTGTAAAATAATTTAATATAGTATAAATATAAAGTAATATAATATAGTATAATATAGTACTATGTAATATAATATAGTATGATATAATATAGTATATTGAAATATAGTATAGTATGATATAATATAGTATAATGTAATATAATATAGTACAATATAGTATAATGTAATATAGTAAAAGATGATAGTATAATATAGTACTATGTAATATAATTTAGTATTATGTAATATAATATAGTATGATATAATATAGTATAATGAAATATAGTATAATATGATATAATATAGTATAATGTAATATAATATAGTATAGTATAATATAGTATAATGTAATATAGTAAAATATGGTATAATATAATAAAATATAATGTGATATAATATAGTATGATGTAGTATAGTATAGTGCGATATAGTATAATATAATATAGTATAGTGTAGTATAATATAACATAGTATAATATAGTATAATGTAGTATAATACAATACAATACAATACAATATAATATAATATAATATAATATAATATAATATAATATAATATAATATAATATAATATAATATAATATAACATAATATAATGTTGTATCATACTATATTAATTATTGTCATGCTTAAAAAAGAAGAAACAAATCCATGCCAAATATTTTATTTCTTGTTATAGATAAATACAATCTTCTAGAATAACAATCAATTATGTAGACAGTAAAAGAAGAAACAAATCAATTCCAAATATTTTCTTTCTTTATTTCTCCGTTTAGTTTCTTTTATGGTTTCAAGTACTGGAGATGAAGAGTCACCAGGGAATTAGAAAAAAAAGAAAGGAAAATAATTAGACACTAAATTACGATTTTACCCTTTTATCATTTATTTTATATAGAAAAAAACTTCTACAGTACTCCACTTTCAAGCTAATCTGAACCGTTTATCAGAACTAATATTTTCAATGTGGAGTACTGTAGACAAGCTCATATATATATATATATATATATATATATATAAGCTAAATATTTAATATAAAAAATTAATGATAATATCAATAAAAAATAAAAAATAAAAAATCAATCTAATTGTACTAATTATGATTTTACCTATTATTTTCAATCAAAAAAACATATTATTAGTAAAAAATGTAAATAATATTAATGAAATCAAATTTTTGGATCTACTAATATACGAATACTAATAATTAAACCTAATTCTATCAAAATTAACCTAACTAAAAATCAAATTAACTAATCCTAAACTCTAAACCCTAACCCTAATACCTAATTACCTTAATTACAGCCCAATTAACAAGTTGGATAAATGCAGCATTAGTCAATGTACTTTAATTGTGTGAATGGTCCCTTAACTGAAAAAATTAACCCCGTTAAATACTTTTATAAACGACCATTTTATCCTTAACCTTAATAGCTGTCTAAGTTTGAACAGAGAGAGCTCGGGTCTCACCTCCGATCTCTTGACACCTCTTCCCCTCGTCAGATCTCTATGGCTGCCTCCGCCTTTCTCTTCCGTTGATTCTCTATTTGATCTGCCGACGCTTCCGCCTCTCTCCGCCTTAGCTCCTCTCCCCTCTGCCTTCTGGACGATTGGACGAACCACGCCGCAAGATGAAGAATCAGTCTAAAGAGCAGATTCTCGATCCCTCTCACAGTCAAGGACAATCACTCTCTTCTGTCTGTCACCCCACCTCTCTTCTTCTTTCTTGAAAGGTACCTTTTTCTCTTTGCAAAATTGATTGATTCATTGATTTGTGTTATTTGGCTTAAACTATGGCTAAATTAGCCTAAATTTGGGATTTAATTTGGGTTGTTTGGCTAACCAAAGCTGAATATGACTGCATGGATATAGTGAGAGGCTCGCATTGTATCTGGTTTGATTGGTATGAAAACTGGTACCGTTTTGAGGCTTAATAAGAGTTTTAGGATTTTTGGAGATTGCCATGAGTTAATTAAGATGTGTTTCAATAGTTTATGCGAGGGAGATTGTGGTGAGAGATGCAAGGCGGTTAAACCATTTTAAAGATGGATATTGTTATGTGGAGATTTTTGGGGGAAAATGTATGACCATAAATAGTAGTTTTTGTTTCATTTCCGGTTTTCTTTTCGTTCAATTGGGGTTCGAAGGTTGGACCTATCAATATCGTGAAAATGAGCTTAAAGTAAGACAATTAAAGTAATAACAATATCTAGTTATATCTAGTTGACAATCTATAATCCTATTGCTGAAAAAGACCACAGATAAATAGCACAAAATATTCCAAAAAGAAAAAATATATCATATTTATTGTGAGATACTAGTACTTGTGTTTGTAAACTCCCTTTATTTTTCTTTTTTCCTTTTCCCTTCTAATTTGTGATGTTTGACTAGGTATGATGAAATTATAAAAATATATTTTTGTAAATATAAAAGGTATAATGAAATTACAAAAAAAGTATATTTTCAAAAAGTTATATTTGTAAACACAAAAGGTATATCCAAGTACAAATATATATGTATACAGCTAAAACTGTATAGTGGGCACTTCTGTCCACTCCAAAAGCTGGGCATTCTAAATAATTTCTCTTGTTTTTTTTAAACTTGTCTTGATTCGTGGTTGATATAGGAGTGCACAATATGTGAATAATTCATACAAATACAATCGATATTATTTACATAGTATATAAATAAAATCAGCTGGCTTTGCACTATAACTAACTTAGCAGTCTCAAATTAAAATAAAATAGGTAAAGTAAGTTTTTGTAATATGTTGCCTTTCAAGTTTAAATTTCTTTGCTTCTCTCATCTATTGATATACTAGAGAAAACTAAAGAAAATGAATGGGATAATCGTGATGTTAAACAGATGCTTAATTAGTTTAGTATTTTACAAGTTTTCTGATTTTCAGTAAAAAAATATCTTTGTGTACATCATTATCGGTTGTCAATATTTTCATTATCGTGATAAACAAAGTCAACAGTATAGAAACATGGACTAATAGAAAGGTTTGATTTTTAGTGTAAAAAGAAGAGGAATTTGGTAATTTGTAAATCGAGGCAATCATTAATTACTCAAGATACAATTTAACAGGTTTAGACGCTAGATTTAAACAATTCTAAGCTAAGAATCACTCAATAAATCGAATCAAATTCAAGTTTTACTTTAAACAACCATTTCAAGTTCGAACTTCAAGAAATCAAACCAAACTCTAAACCAACCACACATGAACCTAAGCCTTGTATTCTAGGTGATTAATAAGTCTTTAAGCACAGTATTTTAATAGATCAATTTGACTAAAATACTAAGTAAAGCAATTTTCAATCAATTATTCAAAGCAAGGTGTGTTCTTGACTTAGCAACTAAATTCAGCCAAATTATAAGTTTTCAAGCAAGATTTCATGCACACAGCTCACAAACACCTATACGTTTCTAGATCTACTCACAAATAGCAATAAAAACAAGATCTAAACAAGATTTCATCATGATTTACATTGTTGGACAGATCTGGAAAATGCATTACAAATGAGAGAATTAAAAGGGACCTCCTTGCTACGATCCATAACCTCTCTTTGATCAAAAAGAGCTAGAATTTTCCTTCTTTCTCTATCTGATCTTGATCTTGATCAAAAAAGCAGTAAAACTATAATTTCATTCTTTTGAGCTCTCATTCTCAAACAGTGGAGACATGGGAAGGATGAAGAAGAAGAAGAATGGAATGAATGGTGAGAGAGATGAGGCATGGAGGTTCCTTTATAGCGATTTGAACTTGAGAATCCAGTTCCTCTGTTGGACTTGAGCGGAGGCGCAGGAAGAAAATCAGAGGTTTTATTTGGTTGAGCTTAAATCTAAGGGGTAAAAAGGGTAGCCTTCTAAAATTTCGTAGATTTTAATTCAGTTTCAACGAAATTTTTCACTCCGGTGTTTTTGGCAAAAAAATTCATTTTCAGATCCGAAGGAGGGAGAAAGAGGTGATATGTCTAGTTCTGAGAGAAAATGGAGAGTCCAGTTCTGCGAATCAATGGTTTGTTTCGGTGTTGAGTTGCTTTGAGAAGGAAAACGGAAAGGTTATTTTCAAGTTAGGACTGGAGATGCTTTTGTCGAGCTGTTGAGGAAGCTGTTGGGGTGGTTTGAGTTTGTTGAAATGGTGAATGGTCCCGCAAGATCTTCTGTGGCATGGACTGAAGTATCCTTTTCTCAAATAAGTCGCTTTATGACAGAATTCCATCTTCGAGTGATAGTAAAACTCGAGTCTTTACTCAGTTTCTTTTTCTCTGTTCGAAAGTGTCTCTTACATGATTCACTTCGTCTTAAATCATTTCATCAACTTCAAGTCCCAATTATATGTTGAGAAGGATATTGCTCCTCATTTAAATTCTAATCAATGAAATCCAATTTTTCCATTGTTATATATAGATTATTCATGCATCTAAAAATATATAGATTATTCATGCATTTAAAAAATATATAGATTAAATGATAATTTAATTAGTATTCCTTTATTTCACAAATTTAGCTTGCCGAACATGCTTGGAATAAAATAGAATAAATGACTATTTCCGATTCTACAATTCTAATATTCTGTGTCTTGCCGAACAACCCCTATATGAAAAATTCGTCGATGAACAAATTTCATTAAATAATATTTAATTATGTTTAGATCTAAAAACATAATTAAACCCGCATTATCACGAAATTTTTGTAGAGCCAAAAGAATTTCTTTAAACACCATATATTTAAATTGATGAATAGATTCTCGAATTAAAATTGAAAATAATGATTTTGATTTTGTCTTGATACGAGTTTTAAAAAAAAGTATTTACGGATTTATTTTAGTCCTTGGTTAAGGACTAAACTGTAAATCCCAAAAATTTTGATTTGTTTGGCTTTTTTTGTTGTTAGGCTTGACCCAACTGGGATTAGTTGGAGTCTAATTTGGATTTAAGCCAAAAAAATGACCATTCTAACCCTCCTCCCACTCTATCAAAGGATCCCTGGCCACCCAAGCTCAACTTTTGCTTGATGTTTCTCTTTTTAAAAAGTAATTTTAATTTTGTGCTTTTTTTATAAGAATTAATCAAGAGAGTTTAGTTTTAATTAATTGAATTAATGTGAATTAATATTTTGTTTGAGATATCTTTTGAGCAAGAAATATGAATGAATAGATAAAATGTTCATTTACGTTTATTGTAACGATTTCCTTCTTTTTTTATTTTTAATAATAAAAGTTAGATTTATATTGTGGGTAAATAATAAAGAAGTAGAGTGTGAGAGAACAGTGTCACGAGGGTGTCCAAGAGAGTGTCAAAGAGATTTGTAGTAACTAGTTGGAGGTTAGATAATAGAGAAGTAGAGAGCCAGGTTGAAAGGTCGGTAATGTCGGAATCGACGATGAGAGTTAGAGTATAAAGCCGAGAGCTTCTAATAGTCTTGTAGTAAGAGAAGCTATAAGTCGACATCTTGTCAGACAAGTTGTCGGAAGAGAGAAGGCTAGTGACATGTAGAAGGCTTAGCTGATACCAAGAGACCAAGTCGCACTCACAGATTTTAGAGCTTCGACTGCTGGTTTGAAGAAGTTGAGCGACAACAACTACATAGACTAGAAGACCTACATAGAGTCCTACCTACAAGGACAAGACCCATGGGAGGTGGTACGCAGATATGAGACAACTTCGCCTGAGGCCGCTACTGAAATTGCAACAGTATCCGTAACTACCAGTGACCCGGAATTTACCCAAGAGAAGAAGACACCGTCCACGGAGAATGAGGGTCTAGAAAATGGCGTATCAAGGCCAAAAAGTTGATGTATATACTCAGGAGCTCAGTCGAGGAAGATCTTTTTGAGTACATTAGAGAAGCAACCACCCACAAGCCGCTTGGGACACCCTCGGGACTCTGTTCTCCAAGAAGAATGGCACCCGCCTCTAACTACATGAGAAGGATCTCAGGATGATATCACAAGGGAGCATGATGATCATCAAGTATTTCACGAAAGTGAAGTTCGTATGTAGCGAGATCGTGCAAATTGCCCCTAAAAAGAAGATAAGCCATCCGAGTATTAAGATGATAATAGTTAACGATTTGAAACCTAAGTATAGCGGGCTTATGTCAGCAGTTCAATGTTGGTCAACTCCTACAACGTTGCTAGAGTTAGAGAACATTCGCTAACCAAGAGGGGCCTGCACAAGAAAAGACGAGGAGGCACTACTCTGCAACCGTAGGAAGGGTCTGCCTAAACAAAGGGTGGAGATCAAAACTCAAAGACAACACTAGCTAGCAAAGGAGGTCAAAGGAAAGGACTAACGCTCTAGGAGGAGCTCAGATTCAAATAGGTGAAAAGGATCGTGATGATCCTTAAGAGACCGCCAAGGCGCCAGGAGTCAAGAAAATTATAGTACCGAAGAAGAATGGGATATGGAGACCCTAATTGCATCTACGACCATTGTAATAAAAAAGAAGGAAGAGATTCCGCTAATTGTGGTAACCCAACCAGGGAGAATCTATAATTGAAGTTACTAGATCATTGACTCCAGTTGCTCAAATCATATGACTCACGATATCGAGAAGCTAGAAGGCGTAAAGCAATACAAGGGAGAGCTGATGATTATGACCGCGAATAATTTCAAGCTGCTGATCGGCCAATATTTATTTTGCTAGAATTCAGTTACTGCTGATGTTTGTCTGCATTTATAGGAAAGAAGCGATTTGGAGCCAAATGGAACTAACAAGAAACCCAGCTACAAATCACTTGCACGGTAAATGATCTCTCCCCGATTAAGTCCGAAGCAAATCCAGATAGAAGAAGTCTACCATATCCTAGGCATGA
Organism: Juncus effusus; assembly: GCA_027726005.1. NCBI lineage: Eukaryota > Viridiplantae > Streptophyta > Magnoliopsida > Poales > Juncaceae > Juncus > Juncus effusus. The sequence continues at coordinate 5,670,019 of CM050904.1, read as the reverse complement.
AGAAGAATTTCTTGTCAAT